>LR990670.1:9944950-10544950 GCA_905147715.2 Xestia xanthographa | reverse complement strand
AGTTAAGCTTTTTGGACTTAAAACCTATTTACTTAAGTTACATTTTAATTTGCAAAATAACGTACGTGAGTACCTACTTAAATATAAAATAAATTGGTCTTTTTAAAAACCTACATTGTGGTTTTAGAGAATTTTCGTAGGTACCTATTTAATTTATGAAAAAAAAATACTCTCCAAGAAAAAACGTTGCAAGAAAAGCTATTCTTTGTGTTATCTTATAACAAGTCTGTTGAAATTGTAATAGTGAAGTGATTGAAAATATATCCTTTCAATCTAATTTCTATTTCTTTCGCTAAATAGTGTTTTATATTGCCAAACAGAATGGATATCAGAAAATACTCGTTAAAATAGCAACATCTTGATCGCACGGACTTTACAGTATTTCCATATTTAGTACTGGATAATGAGATACAAAAACGGTTTTAATGCGCATTCAAGTATCAAGATTGAGTGGTCACACTTGAACACTCATAAGACGCCGGCCGGACTTTCGCCGTAGCTTTCCAAAACATGACTTTAAATGGGCGAAAAACGTCGTAAGTAACATCACACCGAATAAATTTAGATTTTATACGTAGCACAATAGTGTCCAAACTCATTTGACCGCTGCCCATCGGTGACAAATCCCTCCGATTGATTTGGAATAATAAATGAGTTGGAAAATTCGACCTTAACTTTGATGTGTCAAGGTTTATACTTGTCTGTAGTGTAGTCAGGACGTAATTTGTACAAATAGACAAGACTGCTTTCTTTACTAATGACATCTGTTAAGGTTAATTTCGCGGTATTGCATTATCTGTGGCTAATTCGTTTTTGATAGGGCTGTGATTCTTACGGAAGTATCCGAAAACTAGGTCAATTATTTTTACAATAAAAGGTTCGCATTACAAATTGGGTAATTGAATTTTATTGTTTTGGAAATGTTTCCCAAGAATTTGTTTACGATGAATTTAATTAGGTAAATTGCAGAAAGTTGCCCCCAAGGCACTATGAATAATCATTAGGCCCTTCTAGTGCCTCGGGCTACAAATTGCTCATATTAAAATGAGAGGGGCGTTTGAGTGTATCAAATTGTTTTATAATAGAGCTAGTATGGAAAATTATTATAATCTAAGGGCTAATTTCACCAATTAGGTAATTTGAACGTGATCGGCACTTTTAAAACACGTTCAAGAGCTGTCAGTGATAAGGTCCCACAACAATAATAACATTGACAGCTTTAAAACGCAGTTTATATTTACTGATTTATTGGTGAAATTCGCCCTAAAGTTAAGCCAGACTGCTAAAAAATAAAAATCAAGTTAAAACGAAAACCGAACGTTTCAAAGTAATAAAAACAACCGGAAAAATACAACGAATGAAATCGAGAGTGTATCGGAACGTGGTTTGACAGCTCATCTTTCCCGCCATTTTCACTTTCATTTTCGAATGGCGTGAACTACGTCAAATTAAGCGCCATGTTGTACACGATTACCGATTGTACAGTCATAGAGCACCAATAATTATGTAAGTAGATTTAAGCATAGCAAAATTCAAAAGTTATTTTCTTGTGAAATCATAATTGAAACTCAGAGATTAGACCTATTTGATAAAAGCACGGATTCCAAGTGATTCCACCTAACATTATATAGAGGTAGAGTTTGTTGTTTGTAAGTTTGAAGTACGGGGTAGTTTTCGGAACTGATTCTATTCCGAAAATTATGTTACCAATTGGAAACTTTATTATCCTCGAGTATCACAGGCTAGGTTTCTAGGAAGCTGCGGGTTAAAATAAAACTAGTCAGTTTCAAAGTAAAGTTAGTTAGTTTTCTTTGATAATTAAACATACAATTTATTTGAATCCAGTATGAACTATACATTATTTACAAACTACAAATAGGTCTATAATGATTAACAATTTAATCAATACTTTAGGGGAGAAAATAGCTTCAGAAGTTATGTTAATATACACAATGATATTATAAAGAAGATACGCCATGTTCATACTGAATGGCGTTCAGATATCGTTGCGAGTAATTTAAAACTACGATAGCGATAGATAGTACGGAACGTATAAGATAGAAAGAGATAGCTAGCTATCAAAGTGCAACAATTGTGTCACTTTGTCCTCAACAATTTGTGCGTGCTAGTGCGATGTCTACCTCTTTTTACTATATAATATCATTGAATATACATATATTTATGCTTCTGACTGTACAATGGATGAATGGAGTAGGAAATGTGTTAACAGATAATTAATTGATCGCTTTCTAAATACAAAATGTGCGTAAGACGTAAATTAGAATTGTTTGCTACACATAATGTGGTTGCTTTGCATATAAGTATTAATTTGCCCATTTTCACGCTTTTACTCATTCGGTTACGTCTTAATTTGTAGTCTTTGCAACCCGCTATCCGATTATGAGTAGGTGATTAACTTTACTTTGTAACTGATTGTAATTTGCAGTAACCATAGTAGTTAAATATACGTAAACTGCTATAAACTGCTTAATTAACCTTTATGTAATTGACTGTCTGACCAGTTTTACATAACTACAGCTGTCAGCAAGTTTTATATACGTCCTGTTTTTTTACTCTCTTCATTAGGAGTTAAAATTTTTATAACACATTTGCTCGTAAAGGGTCTCTTATTTCACCAATTTCAATATCGTATTGTATCTCATTACGTACTTGTGCGTTATTGTAATGTAAAACGCACGGTTTATCAAGATGCTCCGTCTAAAACGAACGGTACTTTTTTAAATCTTAGCAAAGAGTTTTTATCTCAGAAAAGTGGTCAACATTTTATGAATAAAATTAACTCTGGGAGATGAAATATAATAAATAAACATTTAATTCTTTTATTTAATTAATTTTAACAATAAATTACAACCATTTAACTAGGTATAAACAAAAACACAAAAAAAATAATTTACTTTATTTGTAATACTGGCTGTTTTTTGATCTTTGCCTTAAAAAAAAGTGCTGATGCGCGCGCATCTCTAATTTGTGAACAAGTAAAAAAATTATTCGAAAGTCCGAGTTTTATTTATTTCCTCGCAAATATGTTATAAAACGTCGTATGATATACGTGCGCTTTGATAATTACAGCCTCTGCTTTCTTGTAGCAATATTGCCTCAGCTGTAATTTTCAACTTACCGCACTTATATCATAATGTTCGGTCGAATAAGCTATTTGGTTTACATTTTACAATGTAATTTGTAGGTTAAACTGTAAACCAAATAGCTTGTTCGACCGTACTATTCTCATACACATTTAAAGCTTTTAAAACTAGACCAATCATGACTTAAAAATTAAGGCTAAAATCGAAGACAGAATCAGAACCAGGCTCATGTGGTCACGACACAGCGTCTCGTCTCAACATTGTGTGAAACAGAACGTAACGCGATTATATTACGTATGCTGCGCGCGCATCAACGTTTCGTAACTTTGTTTTGTTAAAAAAAAACAACTTTTAGATTTTGCAAATGGATTGTCAAGATGGCGGATGTTGTGATGTGGGCATTGTTGTTTGTTACGACAGAAAGTAATAGCCAGGGTTGATATGTTGTCACTATATGTTGGATGTTGGGAAAGTGAGATGAGAGTCAGGGATGTTACAAAGTTCCGTTCGGCATAAATTCAGCAGAATTTGTTGAACGGTAAAGCCGACCCGATTTAATCACCACACACTTGAGCCGATACGCAAATTTTGTTCGCCATCTTGAATTCTATTTGGGTCGGCCCCCTGTAAAAGACTGGTTCTCAGACTTTCGGGCCACTGACTTCCTGTAACGACTGTCAAAGATCTACAAATGACAGCCGGGACCAACGGCTTAACGTGCTTTCAAAGGCACGGAGGGAACTCCGATTATAATGAATGATCACCCATTAAAGGACCAACCTCAGCAAGAGTTGCTTAACCTTACTTAGCAGTACTAGCATCCCTAAGCCAGACACGTGATCATGAATGTTGACGGACTAAGATGGATGGTATCTTAGGTATGAAAAGTTGGAAAGTGTAATGTAATATTTCGCAATTTAAAGAGTAATGGTTACGGAAGTTGTCGTATCTTGATCGAGGGAAGTCGTTAACGAGATCGGTAATGGCACGATAAACTTGAATAGCTGTTGACGTGCTAAAGATCGGAGGTGATAAAAATCATGGAATTAAAGAGAAATTTAACATGAGCATGTCGTTATTTTGCTTGCCATACATAACGGATTTACCACGATGAAGTCACTAAACGCAAATAAATTAGGAGGCTTTAAAAGGGTTTACTATTATGAAGGAAACGATGAATAGACTGTGTGAAAGATTATAATTATGTCTTGAAAAGGGATGACTGGAATGGACTCAAATTAGGGTAATAACAGGAATGAAGACGATGATTGTATTGGCCCTAAAGAAGTTCAGTTAAAAGGACCGAAGAACAGCGTAATCTATGTCTAAAGTTCACCTTCGGCCAGTCCCGGTGAGGAGGATGATATGGCTAGTAAGGAGGTGACTGATGATATGATAAGTAATAGAGAAGTATGGAAGAAGACATGCTGCACAGACTGCAAATGAATTGGGATAAGAGCAGGAGAATACCGGCCCTGGTGCAAGCCATGTTCCGGAGCGAGACGGAATGGGACGCCGTCACCTCCTTCTGTGAAGCAGTAATGCTAGAGACGGAGGTGGCGGAACGGGAGAGGGAGAGAACCTCTCAACGTCCCGGCCGCCGCGGGAGACGCCCCGGGTGTGCACCGTAGGCGCGGGCCTGTGGACGGTGGGCTATGGGTTAGCTCGCCGTCCGTCCGTCTCATGACGACAGGCCGTGTCGACAGCGCGTTCATGTTCCACGCGCGCCTCAAAGAGAGTCAGCAATAGGAAGGGGTCCGCAAGGGCCAATGCCTGCCGGGGTTGCGGGACTGTTCGAAAGAGATACCGTGGCCCCGGAACACAAAGGGCGATGAAGGAACATGGATGGGTTTTAGTCAGTAAAGAGCGGGAGGAGTCATTTGATGATTTCCCATCCGAAAAAAAAAAGGGGGCAGGAGAATAACGATGTTAAAGTACGAAAATAAACGGAAGACTATATTATGTAACTGGGCTGGACACATGGCCAGGTCAATAATGACATTTGACTGAGTGGCCGCTAAGCATGCGACACGAAGTTATTCATGCCCAAGCACCATAGCGTACTATGTAAGTACATAGTAACAATATCATTACTGGTACAGAGCCGAGATGAATAACACAACACAAACGCCCTTGAGATGGTGATTTCAGAGCTGTTGATAATGGTAATGATGATGATGATGATGATAGGTTGTGTCCCTCGTGTGTGTAAGAGTGAAAAAGGCATGATGGATGTGTGAAACATGGTATGGCTAGAAAGGGGGTGAGTATTGAGATGTAGGAATGAATTATAGAGAAGGCTGGAAGGAGACATGCTCCGCTTAAAATGATAGCGCCAGGGTAGCCCTCTAAATTCAAATTTTCTTACGTTTTTTTTTTCAATTTGCAGGTCAGTGTCAGGTTGTATGTTGAACAACTAAGATTTGCGACCGTAACAAATATAGCTTTACTGGGTAATAATAATTAAAATCATCAATAGGTACCCTATTTTTTTTCGGATGGAATATCATCAAATGACTCCTCCCGCTCTGGGCGGAGCAGGAGGAAGTGTGAGATCATTCATTTAATCCTTTTGAATGACCTTTTCATGAAATAGTCACCATTAGTATCTATCGCTCGTTTATGTCTTTTGTTCAGCAGCACTACTTTCGTTTTATTGATTTTTTCAACGTCGGAATTAAGTAGTAAAAAAAATCCGTACAAAAACTATCAGATAAAAATATAAATATCTAACAGTTTGCCTACGGATAAAAGATGAATGGCATGAAAAAAACAGCCTAAAATGATTTAATTTTTGTAGAGATAAGTCTACGTAGCCCTTTGTGATATAAACTAAGGATGTAAAAAGACGTTTTAACAACGTCGAAAGGCATTTGATCTCCCCATCATTACGATTATTTTTATGTTCCAGCACTAGAATATCATTGGTTCTAACCCTCTGGTCAGACTTCTAACTTTTTCACAAGTTTTTTTTCAAAGCTAGTTTTTTTATGTTTATGATAGCTTTACTTTAAATAGATACCTGCATGACCCGTTTACTATTCAATGTATGCATAAACAATAAACATCCAAGCGATTGCAGTAATCACGACAGATTTGCCGTCTATTTTTGAAAAGTTCCATTGTACCTATATCACCGAAGACCAGTGCCAGATCTTCACCAAATTTAAATGGGACCACCTGAGGAATATACTCTTTCAATTAAAAAAAATTGAGAATCGGTTCACAAATGGGGGAGAAATCAGATCAATCAAAAATGTCGTATTCCAGTAATATTTTTTTTAGGGTTACTTAGTTTGATTCATAGACTGCTTGGATGACGGCTCCGTATACACCTTGTATGCAGAAGCAGGTGAGTAATGATGGTATAAAATGTTCATGGACTAGAAATAACTTTGCATAACTGGAAACTAACACTAATAAGACTATACTGCTACAAAGTAGAGAAAAAAGGAAAGCAACTATTCCAATGGTGTCGATTCTGTTGTGCACAAACTAAACTTAATTTAGACTATTGTTATCTTTTTTCTATCTGATAAAACGAGAAAGAGACGGCCGTAATTTAGAGCTGTCAAATTTAGTTAGAACTAATATTTCCATACAAATGAAGGGTGCACGTAAAAACATGTCGTTGAAGTGCAAGGCATAAACTAGTTTGACTTCTCTATAACTTAGTTCATAGCTATAGCCGTCCTTTTTTTGCACTGCCTTTTAGTAAAAGATAGCAATAGCCTAAATTAAGTTATGTTTGTGCACAATAGAGTCGACACCAATGACAGCGATTCAAAAGACCAAGAAGTGTCAAGTATATCTATTAATCAGGAGTCAATGATCTTGATCAGGCTATCAAAGTGAAGGTTTAGAGAACCTACTGACCTATAAGTCTAGATGTCTAGATACGGGTACATTAACGAGTATATGCGAATGACGTGTTAGAAATGCGAGCAAAGTCAAATAATGCGGTCTGTATTTATGTCAAATATTTGTACGTCATTTTTGTAACTGAAAATATGTAAGAATACCAAATCTAATCCAGTCAGAAAGATTTAGAATATAATATCTATTTAAAATAATTCTTAATATTTTTAATTGCCTACCTATTTTATTTACCTAAATATGTATGGTAAATTAACATTTCACAACCTAAATGCGACAACGACCATTTTAAACGTATTTCAGTTTGTGGAGATAATCCAGTCAGATCTAAATTATTATAATATTCTCATTAATTCACACCTACAAGTAAACAAACAAAAGTCACGCACACCAAAATAAAAAAAAGAATAAAAAACGACTTACCATAAAAATAAATATCAATAAGAATTTCATTAAAGTACGTAATACAAAACAAACCTATTTCGCATCAATCAATCACAAAGATTTGAATTTCGAATGCAGCGTCATTCTTTAAAAAGTTAACTGCAGCGATATTCTGAAAAAAGTTTTTTTTGTGATATTTTTATGACCATGGAGGATTTATTATGATGATACGTTTTAGATTTAGTATTATTTTTGCACGTGCTATAGTTTTTAGTCACTACGCGACACTGTTAGTTCTCAGACAAGGCAACGGACGCACCCGCGTGGGGTGTTAAACATTCTACTTTCATTCGTATCTCAGCAAGTCAGCAATTTGTATGTAAATTATATTTCTTTTAAACATTAATTTATAGGCTAATGTCATGTTTGCGGCGTAATTATTACGTTGTGAGTTATATAATGCGTTATTCATAAAGAGTATTTTTTGCGTCGAAGGAAGAATTTTGAGAATATATTTGAATATTTAATTTAGTCTACTTTTTTGCATTTATTTTAGTCTGCACTAAGAAAACATTAAAAAAACTAGTCAAACATTATGCGTAGACGTATTATAATTCACACTGGTATAGCAAAGTATGAATCATACTAAGCGTGAAAGTTTCAAAACTGACTTGCTCATTTAAATGGTAGTAGGTGAGTTTTCCCCATGACTTTAATAAGTAGTGTTGTTACAAAATTACGATTAAAATGACAAATAGGAGTATTTCCCTACACATTAATAGTTTAAGATAATAATAGCGAGATAGTAGTATTTCATAAAATGCTCTGAGGGTTAATGAAATTTAAAAAAATAAACAAAAAGTACCTATTCAGTTCAATCTATAGTGGCTATTTTTGTTATTTTATCTCACATTTTGCCGTGCCGTACCTATAATAACTTTCTTACAAGGTGTATGCCACAGGTAAGATAATTGTAAAAGACTTGTACATGAATTCCCACAAATCTTTAATTTTCAGACATGATCAGATTCAGTTATGATGAGAATTTGATTTTATATGTAAAGCCTATAAAGTGTTCGTATAATCAATTGCTTAAAAATATGTCAGTAAACATGATTATAATCATAATATTAAACATTATTTAGAATATAAAATAAATATGACATAACCTCTTCCACAGTAAAAAAATAAAACATAAAAATAAAAAAATGTTGCCAACAGCAGCACAAGAGAGAGGTGGCTGCGAGTCGAAAGTGGCAACTCGTTTTACTTTTTGATTTTTATCCTCAGCTTGGCTTGACATGGTCTTGAATGACAAGATTCTGTGAACTAGGTCGGTATTAGCATGTGATCAGGATTGGAAGATGAAAAGGAGGACGGATTAGATAAACATTATTATTATTGCTTGATAATAGTGATACAAGTGATCTAAGTTGATCAATACACACGATGCTGTGGGTTGTAGCCCGAGCCGCAGGCGAGGGCGTAAATCAGCCGAGTGTCTAGTGAGCAAATAGCCCACAAGTTTCATACGCACTTTTTCAACACACTTGCGAGGAAAACACACAAACGTGTATTGCATAAATCGTTTAGTTATTTACCACACAGCAAAAAATGCGATACAAACAAAATATGAAAATTATGGGAAATGGCGCGTAAGTTTTTTTTTGCATGCGCTAAATGTAAGGTTATTGATTACCTAAGCGAATAAGTAAATGCAAACATTTTTTAACAATTATTGTGAATTTTAGATAATTTGATAATAAATGTTTTTTTGCCTTAATTAATATGCCATATATGGAATTAAGGACAAATTAGGACCAAATTTTAATAAGGACACATTTATTCCAAAAAAAGCAAATGGGTCGTCATTACGACCCCAAAGAAGACAATGATGATTATGGCCACTATCTGATCGTCCTACAATCTGAAATGTACAATGACTTGATTCAATCTAGATGGACATCATTTTCTATTTTTATTTCTCTACAAAACCAGAGGAGCATCTCGAGGAGGAGCCCGGAGGAGCCTGGAGGAGCTCGTGGCTAAATAATAACAGCCGCTCGGGTCGATCGTTAGGTTAAGCCGTGCTTGCCTAGGTTGGTCTGTGGATGGGTGACCACCCATTACATACCGAGTTTCCTCCGTGCCTCGGAAAGCACGTTAAGCAGTTGGTCCCGGCTGTCATTTGTAGATCTTTGACAGTCGTGAGGTAGTCAGAGGCCCAAAAAGTCTGACAACCAGTCTTACCAAAGGGTATCGTATTACCCGGTACTAACTGGGTTGTGGAGGTCAGATAGGCAGTCGCTCCATGTAAAATACTGGTATTCAGATGCATCCGGTAAAACTGGAAGACGACCCCAATATAGTTGGGAAAAGGCTAGGCAGATGATGATGATTTCTTTACAAAACCCTTCTGAAAATACATGCGTGGTGTTGTACACTAAATTACTGTGTAGAATTTTTCAATCTTTATGTCCTACTCATAAAATTGGAATAAAAGAAGGTGAAACAAACCACAGTATTGTTAAGTAACAAAACGGTACAAGAATTTAGACTATTAATTTGAAGCTACGCCAAATAGCTACTACAAAAAACCCTTACTTACCTACCCAAACTTTTCAAGAAAACCGTGGCATGCTTTTCACCACATTTTTTGTCAAACTTTTTTTTTAAACAGCTGTCAACCAAAACAAAAACATAGCAACCAACTAGCTTGCTTTCTCCGCAACCTTCACATTGGTTACCTAACACAGTAACTACTATTTATAACGTTATATAACTCGTTATTATCTCGTTTCTTCAAATTATAGCCTTGGGTAGCCATTTTGATGGTCAAATTATAGATTCGCGATTTGATTTTAATAGATTGTAATTTTGTATTGTGGGTGATTATGATTGATGTCTCATAAGACGAAAACAGCCACACTCAACTCTGTTGAGCGCAGATCCAAGAGACTCATTAGTGACGTGGGTAAGCTGGTGGGTACAGTTCGGTTCAAACTTAATGGCGGCTCGGAAGTAAGCTGCAAGTGACGGTCTGCGCATTATACAGACAAAACGCTGCGTCACCTGCGCCCCGTTGATACCTAAACTTGTTGTCTGCGCAGTTCCGAATCGCCAGCATTATTCCTGCGCAGACCGTCACTCGCAGCTAATTTCCGAGCCGCCATTAAGTTTGAACCGAACTATACCAAGCTCTTAACCTGGCCCGCCGCTGCAAAGTTGCATGTTTATACATCTTTTACAGACTGCAGTTCGGTGAGTGCGCCCAAGAGCTCCACGAGCTCATTTACCATCATCCTTCTTCCATCAGGAGTCCAGACGTACTACGGTTTATAACCCTTACCTGGTCGATATTCCACACATTCGCACGAAGCGCTTTGCCACATCTTGTATTAAGCGCACGGCCAAGAAGTGGAATAAAGATCACGATATCCTTTGCAAAGGCTGTCAAACCTTCGGGCATCAACAACAACAACAACAACAGCCCATAACGTCCACTGCTGGACATAAGCCTCTCACATGATGGGAGGAATTTGCCGTAATCTCCACGCTTGGCAGGCGGATTGGAGATCGCAGTGATGAAAGACTAACAGAAAACGCTGCTGCCCATTCTCAGGTCTACGGAGGCACAAGGTGTTCTGCCTCAGACATTAGTCGCCTTATACGACACCCGTGAGCGTAATGGGTTGGTTCTATTCTACTCTGCCGGATACCACACGGCTAACGGTGACGGTAACGGTTCGGGCATCGGACTACCCGTAACCGTCAAAAATCTACTAATAACAGTCTCGTTATGAAAAAGATGGTCGTATCCACGAACTAGCCTCAGAAACCGTTGCTTCCTGCTTGGTTATTTTAATTTGGACACGGGCAGCACCCATATTCGTCATCTCCCTAGCCTTTTCCCAACAATGTTAGGGTCGGCTTCCAGTCTTAACGGATGCAGCTGAATACCAGTATATTACATGGAGCGACTGCCTATCTGACCTCCATAACCCAGTTAGTACTGGGTAATAGTATACCCCTTGGTAAGACTGATTGTCAGACTTTCGGGCCACTGACTACTGTCAAAAATCTATATGACAGCCGGGACCAACGGCTTAACGTGCTTTCCGAGGCACGGAGGAAACTCGATATGTAATGGGTGGTCGCCCATCCACAGACCAACCTGGGCAAGCTCCCATAATATGACTTAAAAAATAATAATCAGGAAAATCAGTCTCAATCTTTACCCGCTTATACAACCACCACTTATCTACTTCTAAAATCGATAACACTTCTTACACTATAATTTACCACAAAATTGTTGTATAAAAGCAATAATGTGCTAAAACTTATGATTACAGTTTATAATAACATTACTTAGTATTACAGCAACGCGTTACGTAACACGAAGGTTGCGGAGAAAGCCAACGTGCCGCTTTGTCTTGACTTTGGCAGGTTAGGCTGTGTTCACAAAGGAGCATGAGAGAAATGATAAATGATGCTTATTTTGCAAGTAGGTTTTAACAAACACTTTTACACGTCATTTTTTAAAACTAGATGGGGCCGGTGTTTCGTACCTGACTACTCTGAGAAGAAACAGCCAAAACAAACTCAGAGGTCATAGTCTCTTTTGAAGTCCAGACATAATCTTGCTCAATTCACATGAGGACTATGCAGATTAGTGTCTGAGATGGTCTTTTGAAGAAAGAACCACACAGATTTGAGTGGACCTGTCCAGTCAGTGCAAGCATTTGTCAGTAAACGTGTAGCTCGACTTATAACTCAAGGAGCTCAACGAAACGACGAACAATACCAGACATTTGGGTAGGTCGCTTAGAGTACTCAAACTGCCAGACAGTTGTGGGAAAAAATAAACAAAAAATAAAAATGTGACCATAAAAACTTCTAATAACCAATAGGCAAATCTTGCATATTCATGCAAGAATTACAAAACTCTTTTTATTTATTAAAAATGCCTTGTATTGGGGCATAAAACCATTGTGGTACACATGTAGCATATTTTTGGTGAAACGGAGCGCATTCTCAAAACGCGTCGTCCTCGATAACGCCGGTATATAGTGACGTCAAAGTCTATGTGTAAAAAAAAAAACACTTTTATTTGAAAAGTAGGATTTTATTTTTTATTTTCTTTTATTTTTAATTCGTTATCGCAATTTTTGCTTGATTTAAGCACATACAATTAGTAAAATTACTATAATAAAGCCAAAAAAATTGATGTACCTAAACAAGGCAGATTGAGGTAAATGACGTCACATCGTGGCCGCGACAGTCACGGACATTTGAACTGTCATAGAAAGTTGCAGGAGTTTAATTTTATTTTTGAGCGACAAGCAGTAGTTGAACTTAACTTTTAATACTTTTCTTGGGTTAACAATACTGTATTTAATTGATTTAAGTGAAGAGAAAATTACATTAAACACTGAGGGCGGGCCTATTTTTTGGCCAAAGAATCAGCATTCCCATCCAACGTGGCAATGCTGCCAGCCTTCTGGGCACTTTTCCTGTTGACAGCGATGTGGACGAATTTTGGAATTTTCGAAATATCGGAAGCTCAAAATAATCAATAATCACGGAAGATATCCCGTAAGTGACATTTTAAGTATAGTTATGAACCGTGGTTAGGGTTCCGTACCCAAAGGGTAAAAACGGAACCCTATTACTAAGATTTCGCTGTCTGTCCGTCTGTCTGTCACCAGGCTGTATCTCATGAACAGTGACAGCTAGACAGTTGAAATTTTCACAGATGATGTATTTCTGTTGCCGCTATAACAACAAATACTAAAAACAGAATAAAATTTATATTTAAGGGGGGCTCCCATACAACAAACGTGATTTTTTTGCCGTTTTGTCTAATGTATAGATAATGGTACGGAACCCTTCGTGCGCGAGTCCGACTCGCACTTGGCCGGTTTTTTATTCTAGGACATGCCAGTTTCCTCACGTATACTTACTCTTCGCTGTTTTTAGAGCAATAATGGGTCTGTGTGTTCCAGTTTCTGCTTGGGTTCGAACACACGGATCTCTCTATCACGACCCGTAAATCGTGGTCGATACAATTTGACAAACAATATGTTACCATCGACAAATACGAATTGATTTTAATCCGGTGTTAGTCATAAAACGATGATGTACTGATTATGTACAAAACAAAAAAAATACTGATGTCATTGTGAGGGATATTCACACCCTGCCGGGGTTGCGGGACTGTTCGAAAAAGATACCGCGGCCCCGGAACACAAAGGGCGATGAAGGAACATGGATGGGTTTTAGTCACTAAAAGTCTGACACTCCCTCCTGCTCCGCCCAGAGTGGGAGGAGTCATTTGATGATTTCCCATCCGAAAAAAAAAGGGATATTCACATCAGTAACATTTTATTTTTGTCAAAGAAAAAAAAATTCAAACTATTTACATATTTTAATATGCGGCCATCAAATTATTATTACGATAAAAATAACGCTTAATTATTATTTTTGAGATGAGATAATTTATTTAATAAAACTTTATGCACAAGTAAAAACCGTACAACAAAGGGGACTTAATGCCTTGGGAATCATGATTATGTGCGCAGTACACACGACGACCAATCAATCTATATAATAAAAACAGTTTATGCAGACCTCTCATTGTACAGGAAATTTATACAAAGCGAGGCCATGTTATACTGAAAATGTACGGTTTTATGTGTCGCCATGTGAGCGAGTAACAATTACATCTAAATTGATAAGATTTAGAAGGCAGTGGCGAGGGGTCCATACATCTCGATTCCTACCGGATTCCCTTTGTAAAATGGCACAGTCAGTATTCTATAGACAAATAATATAATCTCATTAAAGATATGTACTCCGGCTTGCCTCTCACAAAAATTGACTCTTCGCTTGTGGTAGAAGGTAATTGTTAATCGTTCACAAGATACTTCGACGTTTCCCGAAGATAACCAATATAATAAAGTACCTTTTCGATACCCTGTGCGTTTCTTACTTGCATAACATCTCCCAGGAGTCCAGGACTTCCAGGAGTCACTTCCTACTATCGAACTACACAGATACTAACTATTTGTGAAAATCAAACAGATATTGTAAGCATAGAATTTGAGTCTCAATATGCTTTTATACAAAAGACAAAATGTGGCATGCCTATAGTCTTCACCAGATAAGTAGGAATTAAAGGTCATTGCTCTTTCCTTAATTTCTCTGCGTAGGTACCCCAACAATACATTATGAATCGTTTTTAGGGTTCCGTACCCAAAGGGTAAAAACGGAACCTTATTACTAAGACTTTGCTGTCTGTCCGTCTGTCTGTCCGTCTGTCCGTCTGTCTGTCACCAGGCTGTATCTCATGAACCGTGACAGCTAGACAATTGAAATTTTCACAGATGATGTATTTCTGTTGCCGCTATAACAACAAATACTAAAAACAGAATAAAATTAATATTTAAGGGGGGCTCCCATACAACAAACGTGATTTTTTTGCCGTTTTGTCTAATGTATAGATAATGGTACGGAACCCTTCGTGCGCGAGTCTGACTCGCACTTGGCCGGTTTTTTTATTACTAGAAAAAGTCAAGAATCACGATAAAAGTCGTTTCGGGACAAGTTTATATCATTATTTCTGTTTTCGGAATTATGTATTTGAATAAAAATGTATGCGGGTTAATGACCTTTATTTCCTATTTATCTGGCGCAGACTATAGAAGTCAACAATAGGCAAACCCAGAAGGTAAGCAGACTGTTCAGAAGACCCTAATATCATATATCTATACATAGCATCATCTGCATGGTCCTCATGTGAATTGAGCAAGATTATGTCTGGACTTCAAAAGAGACTATGACCTCTGAGTTTGTTTCGGCTGTTTCTTCTCAGAGTAGTCAGGTATGAAACACCGGCCCCATCTACTTAGTTTAAAAAAAAATGACGTGTAAAAGTGTTTGTAAAAACCTACTTGCAAAATAAACATCATTTATCATTTTATCATTTATAACAAGTCAAACTTTCAGGTTTGTGTGAAAGAACTGCCGCTCTAGCAGACAATCAACAATATTTATAACTAGCAGACGCCACGCGGTTTCACCCGCGTAGTTCCCGTTCCCGTGGGAGTACGTGGATAAAATATAGCTTATGTTACTCAGGGTAAATGTAGCTTTCTAATGGTTAAAGAATTTTTGAAATCGTCGCAGTAGTTTTTGAGTTTATTCATTACAAACATACATACAAAAATACAAATCTTTCCTCTTTATTAGTGTAGATAAGCACATAAGTATTTAGCATTGATCATTTTCGTTTTAAAGCATTGTTTTCATAAGGATTCATTTGGCACGGATTTAATTTAATTAACATAATATCACGCCGATTCACGCCTGTAATCCCGGTCGGGTTAGTTAGAGGTGTGCCCATTAGTACAGTACACTCACATTTCACCAGATATGTTTAAGTCCCATGTGATAGGGGGCGAGCCTATTGCCATCAACCGGGCGCAGATCCAGACTCCATGGCTGCTACTGAGAAATTCCTGATGGAAAAATCCAATTATACTTTTCCCGGGAATCGAACTTAGGACCTCATGCTGAACAGTCGTGCTTGCGACCACTAGGACCTTATTTAATTAATTATAATTTAGTTAATTATAATTGAATTAATTATAATTTAATTAGTTACAATTTAATTAGTTATAATTTAAATAATTATAATTTAATTAATTATAATTTAATTAATAATAATTTAATGAAAGCCTTTCCCACCATTCTACCCGCGTCCTTACAGCAACAAACGCTTGAAGCCGGATGTCGCTTTCACCGCCAACCTATGCCGTAACGTTACAAAACACACCGCCTGCCGAATCATGCGCGCCTGGTAACCGCTAACATAATTGAGTTATTTCATTAGTCAGTTAGCGAGGAAGTATCATCGAGCAGATATATTATTATATCACTACAGCCGAAGGGTAGACAGAAGTAGAAGAAAGATTTCAATAAAACAACCGGCCAAGTGCGAGTTGGACGCACTCACCAAGGGTTCCGTATAAACTTGTAGGTATTTTTAGGGTTCCGTACCCAAAAGGTAAAAATGGAACCCTATTACTAAGACTTCGCTGTCTGTCCGTCTGTCCGTCTGTCCATCTGTCCGTCTGTCCGTCTGTCTGTCACCAGGCTGTATCTCATGAACCGTGACAGCTAGACAGTTGAAATTTTCACAGATGATGTATTTCTGTTGCCGCTATAACAACAACAACTAAATATAGTCAATGGTACGGAACCCTTCGTGTGCGAGTCCGACTCGCACTTGGCCGGTTTTGTTATTTTAAACTACATGTTTACGGTCTTTTTTCCTTTAAGTGTGCTGTAAGACATTGCTTTTTGCCTTTCATGATCTAGGTCAACGGGAAGTATTATATAGGTTGTTATAGGTATAAGTATCATAGGTTTTGAGTCCCTTGTGAAATCGCAAAATATGCGACATAAACGGTCTTCTTATGATAGCGTTGACCTACAACTTTGTTTTTTTTTCACTGCTCTAAGGGCTAGCTCTGCAGACCAGATTACATATTTTATATCAATTTCAGCTTGATACCTCCCACGCGTTCCTGAGAAAGAGGGTCTAGACAGACGGACAACAAAGTGATCCAAGGGGTTCCGTTTTTGCTACTGAGGTCCGGAACCCTAAAAATAGTGTTCTAATTTTTTCAAAATAACTTCATGAATTGAATTGAGAATTGCCAAACTTAAGTGGCAGTGGGCAGGGCACATTGCTCGCAGAACGGATGGCCGATGGGGCCGAAAAGTTCTGGAGTGGCGACCGCGAACCGGAAGACGTTGCGTTGGAAGGCCTCCCACTAGGTGGACCGATGACCTTGTGAAGGTTGCGGGAATCCGCTGGATGCGAGTCGCACGGGACCGGGCAATGTGGCGACACTTGGGTGAGGCCCATGTCCAGCAGTGGACATCTTTCGGCTGATGATGAATGATGAACTTCATGACTCTTCATCATCAGCCTAAAACATTCCACTACTCGACTCTCGGCAACTCTCTTCTAGTTGCTACCAGTCACCCTGCGAAGATCGTCGCTCCACGCTCGCCTGAGGGCGTCTCACCTTACGCTTGCCGATTCGCAGTCTCCACTCAAGAACACGTCTACCCCAACGGTCATCGGTTCTACGGCTTATATGGCCGGTCCATTGCCACTTGACTACTTATTCTGTGAGCTATGTCGACAACTTTGGGTTCTCTGTTGGATCATCTCGTTCTGGAGACCCACTCAGAGAGACTCCAAGCATAGCCCGTTCCATAGCTCGCTGAGCGACCTTGAATGTATAGACCAGCCGTACCGTGAGTGTCCACGTTTCATCCCCGAATAATTTCACGAATGTGCGCCAAAATATTGTTGTAGCACCGTACTATACGTATATTATACTATACTATGTACTACATAGCATCAAGCTTGTATTCGCCAAAGGAGTAAGAAGAAATAACGATTATTACATCAGGAGGGGTTGGCAGTAATGTACAGTACATAGACATGTCTACAGCTATATTAAATTCTCATAAATTGGCAGTAATCAATGAACACATCGCCTGTCAAAACATGCACGCCTGGTAAGCAATAACTTAATCATTTAATTTGGACGTTAACGAGGAAATATCAGCTGGACACAATAATTTAAGGGACTTTAAAATAGCAAATTTTATTCCGACATGGTCAAAATCAAAATCAAAGCATTTATTTCAAGTAGGCCAGTTACAGGCACTTTTGAATTGTCGAAACAAAGATGAACATTAAATGTAGCCACAGTCCCAGTCACAACTTACAAGACATAAAACTGTGAAAGTACTGTAGTTGCCCATTCCCTAGCGTAGATCTCTATGGAGAAGAACGGGCAAGAAACTCCATGGACACTCTTTTAAATCAGAATATTTTTACAACACCTTGGTTACATCATTCATGTTGAGGTGGTAGGTTTAGGATTATGTGAGAACAATGTAGCAATATGTGCACGTTAAAAGTGTAAACAAAAAACAATTCAAAAATAAAATTATTAATTCAAATAAGTCACTAAACAGTATCATTAACTCCAACACACAACGGAACAACAACACGACAACGACAACAACAACAACGGGACAACGGAATATTTACCATGTAACATGGTTTCAACTGTCAAGAGCCTGGAAGCCAGTGGTTCAACTTTCTAAAACCGGCCAAGTGCGAGTTGGACTCGCGCATGAAGGGTTCCGTACCATCGTAGGAGGGTTGCCCCTGTAATTTATGATTTATTACTTGTTGTTATAGCGGTAACAGAAATATATCATCTGTGAAAACTTCACCTGTCCAGCTATAACGGTTTATGAGATACAGCCTAGTGACAGACAGACAGACGGACAGTGGAGTCTTAGTAAAAGGGTCCTGTTTTTATCCTTCAAGTTCGGAACCCTAAAAACCAAAAAAGCGCCGTAAAAAGTCCGCGAGTGGACACAGTGAGTTTCGTGATTCGGGAATAGAATCGAGTTGTGAGTGACAGTGGTAGCGGTCCCGAGATCGTAAAACGTATAAGGAAGAGGGTAGATCGATTTGTTTTGTTTGTGTGTTTGTTTTTTGTGTGTTTTGAAAAGAGTAACCATGTGGTTTCTTGCCGGTTCTTCTCCATGGAAACGACCAACGCGAACCGTGCGCCTTTTTTGACGTTTTATAAGTGTCCATCTAGGCCTATGTGAAATAAAATATTTTGTTTTTGATTTTTTTATTTTGTCTGCTCATGAACACCAACCCGCAATAACTTCAGCTTATCCGTCATCATGGCGCTTGCAATGTCGCCAAAATACAGGAAACTCATAACAAATGGTATACATGTCAGTTTAAACATGTAATCTGGTTATTTTCACTAGACAAAAATAGAACCGACTTCAAAAAAAAAAAAAACTGAAAAATAACTTTAGCTTCGGAAGTCGGTGACAAAAAACTAAATCAATCACAAAAGTCACCGACTTCTGATTTTATTTTTTGCAAAAAAGTTTTTTTATTTTTCCATTTGTAGTTGTAATGTATCCTATAATACAAATATTTGCTGTGCAAACTTCAATTTGAAGTAAGCCCAACAAAAGGTAACTACTGTAAATCGTTGAGGAATTCCGTCGACTGTCTCCATCATCAGACTTATAACCCATATGGGTGCAAAGTTCTCATCAATAGAAATGAAGTAAGTCCAAACACAAGGTAGGTAGCTACTGTAAAACATTGAGGAGTTCCCTTAATTGACTTTCCTTCGCCTTCATCATCAGACCCCAAATTACAGTTATAACCCATCTAAGTGTAAAGTTCTCATCAATACAAATTAGTCAAGCCCAAACACCAGGTAATTGTTTTAAATCGTTGAGGAGTTCCCTCGACCGTCTTTCGGCTCCATCATTGGATCGAGTCTAGACCTGCATTAAATAGTAGTGCTTTAAAATACTTAGTGAAAAAAAAGAACAAACGCACTAGTCACCAGTACGATTTTCGAAGGTTCCCCTCGATTTCTCTGGGATGCCATCATCAGATCCTGGTTTCCTTACCATGGTACCACCCTTGGAATATCTACTTTGCAACAAAAAAAGAATCATCTTAATCGGTTCATAAACGACGAAGCTATCCACGCACACTCATAAAAAATATATATATACGGTCGAATTGAGAAACCTTTTTTAGAAGTCGGTTAAAAATAATAAGTCGTTTTAACAATTTTCAGCCGCTTGCTGCATCCGGTTTAAACAGGAAGTCGACATTTAAAAAAGTAAATAAAAATTAAAGAATGATTGTCAATTAGGAAGCAATCCGCTATGACCCTCTGTTGTTTGTTTACATAGACTCCAATCAAGTTTTTCAAGTTTTACCTGACCTAACCTAAGAGAAACTCAGTTGAGTCTAATTCAAGAACAGGTTTCCGATTTGCCGAACTTCGTGGTTTTTATTGTATAGATAACACCATTGATGGAGATGGAGAACGAGAAGCTTCATCATGAGCCTGCCTTTTCCCAACTATGTTGGGGTCGGCTTCCAGTCTAACCGGATGCAGCTGAATACCAGTACTTTACGTGAAGCGACTGAACAACAGCTTGTGGCTAAATCTAAATAATAACTGCCACTGGGATCAATCTTCCCCTGCATAGCTGTCATTTGTAGACCTTTAATAGTCGTTGAAAGTCTGACAAACAGCTTCTTACTAAGCAGTGTCGTATTACCCAGTACGAACCGAGTTGTGGAGGTCAGATAAGATAAGATCTCTTCTCGTCTTTTGGATATTGTGATGTGATGGTTTTTGGTAAATTGATTATTTATTTATACATGCTTCTTTGGATTGGCAGCAGCAAGTTTTGAAAACACATCTAATCTGTCATCAACTAATAAGTTTTCAAACAAATACTTACGCCCCAATTCATCGAGGAACTTCGGCTTCTGCCCTCCTGCTTCAAACCTCACTTCATCTTCATCATAAGTTTCAGTCACCGGGCGGTCAATTTGAGTCACTTTCGTCAACCGCACATCACTGTTAATCAAATTGTCAAACTGCGATTTTGGTAACGCCGATTTGAATTTCAAATTCTTCAAATGACCGTTATCGTCCATAATCGTTATGTCCGCGTAATTGTTGACCACATCACTATTTTTCCCAACACTTTTGATGATATCCGAATTGAATTTATTTTCACTCAATAGTTTTGTTAAGACTACGTCAGTGTTTTTGTTGACAAAGTTTTTTGAATCGAACAGGTTTTTGTTAACTACATCTAGATCTATATCACAGATTGAGTTACAAAATAAATGCATGAAAACTATAAGCACTTTGGTTGGGGTGAACATTGTTTTTATTTATGATAACACTTGTTTCTTGAATTTTGAACAGCACTTTGAATTTGGAACGGTCGATGTTCGAGGAAAAAAGGAGGTTGTTCTCAAGTTGACGCGTTTATTTTTTTGTGCAACTGTTTTCTACATTTAAAATTTTTACAGCACTTTGAATTCGAAACGTTCGATGTTCTTAAATAGCCCGTTATTAAAACTGAAAGTTTTATCGATCTGCGTGCGCTCCGACCTGAGGGGAGCGAATGGCAGATATTTTGACTGAGTCAAGTTTTGGTGAAATGCTTACGTAACCATTTAGTAATAGGTAGGTAAATAACTGCCGTCACTGCGGTCAGGTGGCCAGGCCATTCGAAGCGGTTATTGTTCCGTATTGGTAAGAAGTGGGACATCCAATTTTGTGTTACATGTCTCTTTAGAATATTTTTTTTTATGTATCGCCGAACATATTTAAACGTATACTGATTGGCTTTTGCTCGTGGCTTCACTCGCTTTATGGTCAAAAATTATCTCACGAGAATGATTTAAATATTGCCTATGACTTTCGGGGATAATGGTGCCGATTCCGCTGTGCACAAACTAAACTTAATTTAGGCTATTGCTATCTTTTTCTCTCTAATAAAAAGAGAAACAGACGCACGTTATTTAGAGCTGTAAAATTTAATTGGAACTAATATTTCCATACAAATGAAGGGTGCACGTAAAAACATGTCGACTAAAAACACGGTGAAGCGCAAGGCATAAACTAGTTTGACATCTCTAACTTAGTTCATAGCTGAATAGCTATAAAAAATAGAATAGAATAGAATTATTCTATTCTATTTTTTGTTGATGGCAAGCAAAGCCGATGTCGACCATTCTGCCAATGTCGAAAGTGAATTGGAACGGCAAGTGTGTATTTAAAAATGATGTAAAAAAAAAAACGGAAATTTATAAAAATCTTCGACGATACATTGAGCTTAATGTAGATCTTGTGGGGTTAGTACTGGACTGAAACAAACAGAAATAATAAAATTACTTAGATAATATAAATGTTAGAACAATTAAAAATATAATATACCACATCACACACAGAATAAGACGAAAACAAATATTACAGTTTTATATTATTGTGGCGGATGAAAATCATCAGCGCCACAAGCAGTTCGGGAGAGGAATATGTTAAAAGGGAGGGGAAATTAATGGGAAGAGGGATTTTAAATTTAGGGAGACGGCTATATAAATCTAGAGGTGGTATGTTGTTGGAGCATTCGAAAAATATGTGATCCAGGGAGCCCTCCTCCAACCCGCACTCGCAGAGAGAAGAGTCACATGCATGAATTTTGTGCAAAAAGACGGGGGTGCAACAAAAACCTAAGCGGATTCTACACAGAACAGAAATAACAGTTTTCGATACTTTTTTGTGACAGAAAAACCACGGTTTTGGTTTTATGGTCGGTTGCACTGCGTAAAAAAAACTACCTTTCTTTTTACTGGACGTATTCCACTGCTCCTGCCAGGAACGCTGCAGATTCAATTTTGGAAGGGACAATAGGTCGTAACCCTGATAGGTATTGTGCGTGAGATCTGACAATAAAGATGAGCAAGCATCTTTAGCCAAAGCATCAACACATTCATTACCCCTAATACCACAATGACTAGGTACCCAAACTAACTGAACATCTTTTTGATTACTGGCGCAGGAAAATAAAGATTTTTTAATTTTTAAAATAAGGGCACTGTGCAATTTACTTTTAAAGGGATTTTGAACTAAGGCTTGTAAACAGCTAAGGGAATCTGTGAAAATAACGGCTTTCTGAATATTGTGGTGTGACTCAATAAAAAGACAAGCTTCCAGTAAAGCCACACACTCACCAGTGAATACAGAAGACTCCTTAGGGCATTTAAACTGTAAGATAATTTTGGAGCTTTGGTAGTAGACCGCAGCGCCAGTGTGACTAAGATCGGTTAGTTTCGAAGCATCCGTAAAAAATAATTGGAAACCATTCCATCTCTCGCCCACCACCGCATTGAAAGTCGAATTCGCTGATGGAGATTTTTTGAATATACCAATATCAAAGAAAATTTTTGGGTTATAACTTAAAACTTCATAGGGAAAATTAAAAAGGGGTAATCTGGGATACTGGACGATCGGGTTTACTAAATTTTGAATTAGCCGGAAGGATTTTAGGATCAGAGGAATTTCTTTATTTTTCCAGTAATTTGAGCTTCTGCATAGGGCATCTAACTCGTTCAATCTGTCTATAAGAGGATGGGAGGATCTACATATTAGTCTAGACATAAAACGGGAGGCCAGATATTGACGTCTAAGGGACAGAGGCGGTTCAGCACATTCGACCTGCAATGCGTTAACGGGAGAGGACTTCATACAACCCGAGATGATTCGAAGGCACCTGGACTGAAGTCTATCCAGCCCAGCCAAAGCACCTTTGTTGCAGGGAATTAGAAGGTATGTTCCATAGTCTAAAACACTACGAACTAGGGCATTATAAACTAATTTCATGGTGTAGGGGTGTGCACCCCACCATACACCCGCAAGAACTTTTAAAATTGAAATAATTCTTTCGCATTTTTGGATAAGAAAATTGATGTGCTGTTTGCCAGATAATTTTGAATCTAAAATAACGCCTAAAAACTTAGCCTTATTAACTATAGGAATATTGTGGCCTGAAATGTTTACTGAAATAGGAGGAATGAGTCTTTTACGTGAAAAAATAACTTCCGAACTTTTTGGTGCAGATAATGACAGCCCATGATTTAAAAGCCAATGGTTCAAAGAATCCAAAGAGAGGCATAAAGATGACGCCGCGTCAACTATGGAGGGATCTGTCACATACAAAACAATGTCATCAGCGTATTGTAACATCTGACAGTTGTTATTTAAGCAGGATCCAATATCAGCCGTGTATAAATTGTAGAGTATGGGGCTAAGGACATAGCCTTGTGGGAGTCCCCTCCATGTCTGCCTTTTATCGAAGTCCTCACCCTGGACTCTCAGAACCAGTGAGCGGGACAGTAGTAGTTCACATATGCATTGTATCATCTTAGCCGGAAGACTCAGCTGTTGCAATTTTTGCCTGAGTACGGGAAGAAGTACATTGTCATACGCAGAGGAGATATCAAGGAAAGTAGCAACAACGGATTCATTTCTAGAAAAAGCTAAGTGTATATCCGTAACTAAAATACCAACACTATCCATTGTACTAAGCCCTTTCCTAAAACCAAATTGATGGTTTGGCAGTAAGTCTCTTGATTCTACTATTCACTCAAGACGATTTTTAATAAGGTGCTCCAGTAATTTGGCTAGGACTGAAGATAAAGCAATAGGCCTAAGACCATTCGGATCATCTGCATGTTTGCCTGGTTTCAATAGCGGAATAATAACCTGTAATTTCCATTGATCTGGGACCCAACCATTTATATAACAGAAGTTTAAAATATTAAAAAAATAGATTTTAGCCTTTTCGCCAGAATGGGTTATAAAAGAATATGGCACACCATCAATACCAGGAGCTGAGTCCCGAAGATGTTTGAGTACCACATTAAATTCCTCCAAAGTAAATGGCGCATCGAAAGGATCCTCTGTTACGTTAAGCAGGGGTGCATTTTGACATTCTGTTGAAAGTGGAACATAAGATGGTGCTATTTTGTCAAAAAAAAGTTCAGCTGTTTCTCTAGTGACTGGTGAAGAGATTGTTGGGGAACATCCACGCCTAAACCTATTTATATTTTTCCAGACAATTGAAACTGGAGTGGAGGGAGATAGAGAAGAGCAAAATTTTACCCAACCCGTACGTTTCTTTTTGCGGAGAAAGCGTTTGGTTCTGGCATTATGTTGACAGTATGCCAACAGATTTTGTGTGCTCATATCTGTATTGTAACACACCTCGGCCTCGTCCCTAACCCTGAATGCCGCAGTACATTCGGGATCCCACCACGGAGGTGAAGGTATTTTATTGCGGGCACTGTTCTTCAATGGAAAGCAGGAATCAGCACTGGAGGTAATAGCAGTTACAAAACTCTCATAACAGCTCTTGGCATGGCAGTGATCAGGAGGGTCTGATAAATTTGAATTTAAATTTGGAAGAGCATCAATTTTATCCTCCAATAATGATGTAAATTTTGTCCAATCGGGTTTGGACAGGTTATATTTCAAAAGTGGAGGGGAGGGTTTTTTCTAAATAAGATTTATTAACCAAAGATATTACTATAGGGTAGTGATCACTACCATGCGACAAGGTTGTGCATTCCCAGTGAGTTGATGCTGCTAACTCAACCGAACAAAAAGTAAGGTCCACACAACTCTTTTGCTGTCCTGGAAGAGATCGTCGTGTCGAGCAGCCGTCATTCAAGATGCAGAGATCCAAATCATCCAAAACATCAACTAGAGCTACACCAAAGGCATCACAGCGTTCAGACCCCCATCTATAATGGTGACAGTTAAAGTCGCCCATGACCAGTATCGGACCTTGAATATTAGAAAAGATATCTTTTAAAATAACTAAAAAATCTGGGTGAGGATGTGCAATATAAATGGAAAACACTGTGATGCCCTCTACCCTTCCTGCGGCAATGCTCATATCACCCGTAAGTGGAGGTAAAGTGAAGGGTAAAAGAGGAACCCGGTTGTTGACTAAGAGGGCCGACCCTCCATAGCCATCTGATCTGTCACATCTGACAGTGTTAAAATGTGGCATACGGAAGCTAAGACTTGGAGTAAGCCAAGTCTCAGCTATGGAACAAGCTAAAGGCTTGTACTTATTTAGAAGGAATATGGGGTCGTGCTTTTTATGCCACACGCTCCTCACATTCCACTGTAGGAATACTTGGCGAGACGCCATTTCTAATATCTAAAAGAAGAGTTATAAGTTGGTTGGCAACGTTGGGCGGTGATTGAGTATTAGCAGTAGAAGAAGAAGAAGTAATTAAAGGTATGAGTTATATAAGTATATCGATAATAGACGAGGTACTATTATTTGAAGAGATATTATTATAGTTGAGAGCGCAGCCATTAGGCTGTGAAGGTTGAGGGGAATTAATAATCTGGTGATGAGCAGCTTTGTCATAAGACGGGGAAAGAGGGGCATGGGATCTAGGTTTTAGGGTTACTGTCTTGCGATAAGACTGAGAAATCGGGGTCTTAGTTATGTTAGCGTAGTTGCGGGAAGCTGCTGGAATTGATTTACTAGCTTCAGCATAAGGAATGGATTTCTCAGCCATAACGGTTTTAATGGCTTTCTGTCTACCATGTTCGGGGCATGACCTGCTATTAGCGAAGTGATTTCCCGAACACAGAATACAGAAGGCCTCGCCCTCAGAAATGTTGCAACCATCACCTGGGTGATCGTGGCCACACTTGCTGCAGCGTGGTTTCGACCTACATACATTAGCCACATGTCCAAATCGACAACATTTGCGACATTGAATGGTGGGAAATATGTATTGTTCAACAGGAAGGGATGTGTAACAGCAGAAGATCCTTTTGGGTAAGACTTGTCCATCAAATGTAATGACACAAGTTTCAGTGGGTTTCCATTCATTATCTCCGTCTCTCTGAACTTTCCTATTGATTCGACGAACTTTAAGAATGTGCCCACATCCTGCGGGTACAGACAAATATGTAATCGCCTCATCTTCTGTTATGTCAGTGGGTATCCCTGTTACTACTCCCATCCTTGTGATGTTGAATGTAGGGATAGAGGCAGTATAACTGTACTTGGTTAATAAACTATTAACCAGGAATGCGTTGGCATCCTGAGGAGAAACGAACTCTACAGATACGCGATTTCTTCCAATCCTATTAACCCCACCACGAACTATGTTCGCGATGTTGTTGTTCAACAAAAACTTTCCAAAATTAACCGGGTGTAGGGTGGTGCCTGAATTGGGTTGGGTCTCTACACGGGAGACGTGGACGAGCAAAGGAGCCTTATCTATTGCCGAATATTTGGCACGTCCAATTTGACTTTTTTGTTGTTTGTTTGGGGGGGAAGGTATTGATACAGTATCTTCATTATTACCAGGACGTTTGCGGGAAGATTGCACCTGGGATTGAGATACATCCATCTCTGTAACGCTGCAGACAACATCCGCGAACTGCGATAGTGTGTTTGGGAAAAGGGGAGGTGAATGGGCTGGGATGTCAGGGGGATCAGGGTCGGGCGGTTTATTTACATCCATTTTGTTAAACTAAAATAAAAAAGGGATTAAAATATGATAAATAAGACAAACCTGTTTACGTTCACAAGGACAAAACACTTATATACTAACAAGACACAAAAAAATCAACAAAAACAAGATTAAAAATACCCTAAAATTCTAGACACACGTGCTACCCAAGAACACTATGGCGAGAATCCTCTAGTTCATAGCTATAGCCGTCCTTTTCTCGCACTGCCTTTTAGTAAAATATAGCAATAGCCTAAATTAAGTTTATTTTGTGCACAGTAGAATCGACACCAATGTGTAGTTTCCCATAAGTGAAAGAATTATCGGAATCGGATTTGTGGAACCAGTGATTATTACCTCTTACATCCAAACTTACAAATATACAAACTTTACTTAATCGTTAAGTATTCTTTTTTGAGCGAAGTTTCTTAAACCTATTATTAATATTACTATACTACAACAGCTCATAACGTCCACTGCTGGACATAAGTCTCTCCCATGATGGGAGGAATTTGCCGTAATCTCCACGCTTGGCAGGCGGATTGGAGATCGCAGTGATGAAAGACTAACAGAAAACGCTGCTGCCCATTCTCTGGTCTACGGAGGCGCAAGGTGTTCTGCCTCAGACATTAGTCGCCTTGTACGACACCCGTAAGTGTAATGGGTTGGTTCTATTCTACTCTGCCGGATACCACACGGCAGAACAATACACGGCAGAACAGTAATATTACTATACTTAGGCTTAAGTAGACGGGACAAAACAAAGGTCATGCCATCCGACCGGGTTTCCTCAGATTCATCCTAGTTTTCGTCAACCGAGGTCCGTCCGGCGGGGTTTTAAAAATTGTCCGGTCAAAACCCGGACACCTTTTGTTTTCTTGTTATGAAAGTAGTCCACGTCCGATTATTACACGCACGGTGACATAGTGCACAAGTGAAGTGATACTAACGTAGTTTTAAGGTCCTTTCTTATAACACAGTTTTTATTTTATCACATGTATGTTAGTCTGTAAGATATTTATCTATGGGCCAAAGCTGCCTGAAAATAAAGGTTTTATTATTGTTATATTATTATTAAACCCCGTTCGCACTAATTTGAATCGAACATGATTTTAGCCGTGTGGTATCAGGCAGAGTAGAATAGAACCAACCCATTACAGTCACGGGTGTCGTATAAGGCGACTAATGTCTGATGCAGAACACCTTGCGCCTCCGTAGACCAGAGAATGGACAGCAGCGTTTTCTGTTAGTCTTTCATCACTGCGATCTCCAATCCGCCTGCCAAGCGTGGAGATTACGGCAAATTCCTCCCATCATGGGAAAGGCTTATGTCCAGCAGTGGACGTTATGGGCTGTTGTAGTTGTAGTTGTATGATTTTGCACAAGGTATTGCTATCATAAGAGAGAGGCCTTGCAGATGCATTGTCGTCTCAGAGACAAAGCTTGAATAGCTGATGTGCACTGGCTCTCTATAACGAAAGCTTTTGTAGGCACGTGATTTTGCACTGCCTTCAGTAAGCTGTTTGAATTTCGAAATAGGCAACTTACGCTGAGGACTCAGCCTGCCTGTGCCGCTGAAAATGGGTTCTGGTTAATTTGAAGGTTTGTAGAAAAAATTGAAGATGTTTTACGAAAAACTATTTAATACATTTTTACAAAATCAAGGAGTTTAACGGTATGAATTAATTTACATTGATGGGTCTCTAAAAGCTAAATAACAACGTGGTTCAATAATAATAGCCGCTCGTGTCGATCTTCAGGTCAAGCCGCTTGCCTAGGTTGGTCCGTGGATGGGTGAACACCTATTATATACCTAGTTTCCTCCGTGCCTCGGAAAGCACGTTAAGCTGTTGGTCCCGGCTGTCATTTTTATATCTTTGACAGTCGATACAGGTAGTCAGTGGCCCGAACTTCTAACAACCAGTCTTACCAAAGGTTATTGTATTAGTAATTGGGTTTTGTAGGTCAGACAGGCACTCGCTCCAATGATATTCTAACAAACAGATATGTTATACACCTACAAAACCACCGAAAAAAGTGTGCCGCGGGGGAGAGCCAGCTCACATACACGCAGTGACGCAGAATAAAGGAAAAACAGGCCAATTGACACGTTTTCGAGTCTTCACGATTGCGCGCTCATAACATATCTGTTTAATTAAATATCATTGACTCGCTCCATGTAAAATACTGGTATTCAGCTGCATCCGGTTAGACTGGACGCTGACCCCTACACAATTGCGAAAAGGCTAGGCAGACTATTTAAAAGTATTATTTTGTTTGGTTTATCTTATTCCATTGTTTAAACATGTAAATTAACAGCTTTACATTAATATTCTTAAAGCTATTTACAATAATTTTTCTCTTCAACTACAGTTTACTCTTAGCAGTCTTAACCATCTTCCGGAGTTCCTTGCGCAGGAGTTTCCCACTCGGTGACTTGGGTATCTGCTGCACGAACCGCACGCCACCGCGGAGGTGCTTCGGATTTGATAACTGAAATAATAGATAATCATTAAAATAATATTCAACAACAACAACAACAGCCCATAACGTCTACTGCTGGACATAAGCCTCTCCCATGATGGGAGGAATTTGCCGTAATCTCCACGCTTGGCAGGCGGATTGGAGATCGCAGTGATGAAAGACTAACAGAAAACGCTGCTGCCCATTCTCTGGTCTACGGAGGCGCAAGGTGTTCTGCCTCAGACATTAGTCGCCTTATACGACACGCGTGAGTGTAATGGGTTGGTTCTATTCTACTCTGCCGGATACCACACGGCTTAAATAATATTCGGTCTTACTTAATTTTGAACAGGTCTAGTCAGACCCACGAGTCCTGGAGTGGAAAGTCGTACATCGGCGCGCAACGTTGGATTAGGCTGCGTTCCCAGTATGTCGTGACGATTAATATTTATCGTTGGTTTTTAGTTGGCAACAGTCGTGGACGAGAGCAGCAGTGACCCAGTGGTGGCGGCCCCGACTTACGAACAGTCGTAGGTTCGAACCCAGACAGGCGCATTACTTTGTGTACTTTATTTCATCACCACTGCTCTCAAAATGGTGAAGGTAAACACCGTGAGGAAACCGGCATGTCCTAGAACTAAAAAAAATCCGAAGACATGTGACATCTACCAACCCGCACTGGGCCCGCGTGGTGGATTATAGCCCAATTCCTCTCTTAGAGTGGAGGCCTGTGGCCCAGCAGTGGGAACATGAATAGACTGGTAATGATGAGTCATGGACGACAGTCAACGACTTTATAAATGGCTGGGGGTCCGCAAAGAGACTCTTGGAACACCAAGATCCCTTGCGGATGCCCTAAGAAGACTAGGAAGTTTCAACTGCTGATTTGGGGGCTGCTTGGAGTAACGGCCACCCCATGGTGGCCGTAGTGGTAGTACATGGTGGTCAAGCACAATGGTCCACTCTAGGGACTAAGTGCGGAAACCAAAACCCTTAACATAGAATACAGAAGGTGGCTGGGGCAGACTGAATGCGTAGCGGAGCATAACGCAGCTTGAGAGAGGCCAATGACAAGCAGTGTGGATTTTTTTTCTCAGAGTGGATTTCTTTTCTTTCCATTCAGATTTCTACAATGGTTTTCAAAATTTTTTTTTTTCAAAATAGTTACAGCACTGATGACAATATTTGTGTCACTTGATTATTTTTATTTTTTTTTATTAACAAAATTTTCTTACCTTTGTATATATTCTTTTTTTTTACTTTTATTTGGAAATGAGTGAACATTGTAGGCTTTGTAGATCCCCAGATGCTTGTTAAGTTTTGTTAAAAAAAACTGTTTTACGGTTTTTGTATAGTAAGCGACGTATTGTCGAGCCTACGCTATCCCCCCATACTTAAATACTAATGATGTAACAAAATAATATTGTAATACCTACCTAATGATTTGAAAAGAGTAACTATGGAGTTATAGCCGGCATAGCCGTGTGGTATCCGGCAGAGAAGAATAGAACCAACCCTTTACAGTCACGGGTGTCGTATAAGGCGACTAATGTCTGAAGCAGAACACCTTGCGCCTCCGTAGACCAGAGAATGGGCAGCAGCATTTTCTGTAGTCTTTCATCACTGTGATCTCAAATCCGCCTGCCAAGCGTGGAGATTACAGCAAATTCCTCCCATCATGGGAGGCTTATGTCCAGCAGTGGACGTTATGGGCTGTTGTAGTAGTAGTGTAGTAACTATGGAGTTTCTTGCCGGTTCCCCTTCTCATTGGGAATAACCGATGAAAACGGGTACGACCAACGCGAACCGTTCACCTTTTTCGACGTTTTGCACGGTCGCGATGTGCCCATCTAGGCTTATGTGAAATAAAATATTTTGATTTTGATCATAGATCTACGATAGGTCGACTTGATTGCAGTGCAGACAAAATGTGGTTAAAAATGACGATTATTTAGCACAGAGTGCAACCAATACTTTAATAGCCTTCAAACTAACTGTCCCAAGAGTTATTTAAACTATTCTATGCCGAGTACATTAAATGTGGCCACTAACAATAGGGCTGCGGGACTGTTTGAAAGATACCACGAAACACAAAAGGCAATGAAGGAACATGGATGGAGTTTAGTCAGTAAAAGTCTGACACTCCCATCAGCCCCGCCCAGAGCGGAAGGAGTCATTGGATGATTTCCCATACGGAAAAAAAGGCCACCAACAATCCATACTAACCCTTTCGGCCACAAACTCCATAACTTCCTTTTCCGTCAGCGTCTTCCCCGGCTGAGCCACCACGAACGCCAGAGGCACCTCCCCAGCCTTCCTGTCCTCAACGCCGATGACTGCTGCATCCCGGATGCCGTCGTGTTGGAGGAGGACGGCTTCTAGTTCTGCTGGAGGGACCTGGATGAAGATAAGTAATAAATTTTATCTGGAGGATCTTGACTTCTATCGATAGGACTGGCCCTTAATTAAAAATGCTCTCAGCGACAATGACAAAAATGTAAGTAACTTAGAGGTTGTTATTATGGACTCATGCAAAGCTCTCCAAAATAATAAATTAGCCTCTTGTGTGTGCAAAATGAAGCAATACAGGCTAGACGTCGGTAGTTCGTAGCAGATATGAGATGTAGATCCTACTCAAAAACACGTCTGCCGAAAATCGAACTTTCCTGAATGATGACAACCTAAATTATTACAAAACTGTGAAGCAAACACGTTGATATACAGGGTGTAAAAGACCTCATCACGAAGCAGTTAACCAGGCATTCTGTACATCAAACTAAGTAAATACGCAAAAATTATTGCTGGGAAACGACTTTTTTTTGGGGTGAAAAATCATGTTTTGTGGTAGAACTCAAAGAAACGCACTCAAAACATTGTGCTGATTGATGGATTGAATAGTACGGGGGTCGTGGAGGTGTTTAAAGTAAAAATCTTACATTAAAAACATGTATTTATAAAAAAATGTGGAATAGTTGGAATTTTGATCCCCAATATCTCTAACTAACTAGAAGGTTCCCAGGTGGTCCAGAACAAAAAATGATCGGAATGACGGGGAGAACAAAAATGCCTTTCGGCTTCGTTAAGAGTGTTTTCATACACTTTATTAACTACCCGGTGAGACTGGACGGCACAACCTCATCGGAAAAAGTCTAGGCAGATGATAATACCCGCTGCCTTAATCATGTCACCGCAACCATTCCCAAAAAACTTCTCCTTATCAAAAGTATCTCACCTGATACCCCTTATACTTGATGAGCTCCTTCAGTCGGTCCACGATGTAGAAGTACCGGTCGTCATCATAATACCCCACATCACCAGTCTTGTAGAACCCCTCGGCATCAAAGTCTGACCCCCTATCCATACCGACGTAGCCTTTCATCAGCAGTTCTCCTTTGACACATATTTCTCCGCATTCGTTCGGGCCTAAAGGTTTCCCTGTTTCTAGGTCCGTTACCTGGAAATATGAAATTAATTCAAATTAGCTAACTCTACATTTTATTATTTACTTGTTAAATAATAGGTAACAGCCGCTCGGATCAATCTTCAGGTTAAGCCGTGCTTGCCTAGGTTAATCCGCGGCTGGGTGACCACCCATTACATACCGAGTTTCCTCGGTGCCTCGGAAAGCACGATAAGCCGTTGGTCCCGGCTGTCATTTGTAGATCTTTGACAGTCGTTACAGGTAGTCAGTCGACATCAACTGGTTGTGTTTTTTTAACTTTTCCCAACTATGCTAGTTTCGGCTTCCAGTTTAACCGGATGCAGCTGAATACCAGCATTTTACATGAAGCGACTGCCTATCTGACCTCCACAACCCAGTTAGTGCTGGGTAATATAGTAAAACCATTGTACCGACCTTGACCACATTATTAGCAGTCACCAGCCCTACAGTCCCGACTTTGTGGAGGTTCGGGTCATTGGGGTAGAATCTCAGAACTGCCAGTGTCATCTCAGTAGACCCGTAGCCTTGGAACACGCCTATCAGGTTGGGGAATCTGGAAAAGGTTGACATGCCGCATTAATTGTCGGCATTTTAACACGCTTTTACGAGTATTAGCTTGATCTATAACTAGCTATGTAAAAAAATCTTAAAAGTCAAATTTGACCCACTTCTTGGTTTCCGAATGAGCTCAAATTTTTCATACATGTTTTCCGAACAAATTGTCATAATTATGTAGTTATGAACGCGACGCTATAGCGATGTAGCGTGTGCGAGCGACCAATGGCTTTATTTAGAAAGTCAGGTTTATGTTATCACTTATTTTTGTGAATGCTGGTTAACCTGTAATTGGTGACTGTAAGACTGTAAAACCTATGAATACTTAAGATATGTTGTACACAGAAGCTGTTCGTAAACCTATATTAATAAATAAATAGACGTCGGGGACAATGGGATCTACAACTCCACCTCTTGCATGGCCATAGACGGGTGACAATACATTTAAGGGCTATAATCCCTCAAATGACTTAGCATGATCCTCCGTTACGCCTAAAATACTGCAGCATTTATTTTGAAATAAATATATGGTAAAGTTGCTGTGTGTGACGAAAACACGATTCCATAAACTTATCTCGATAGAAAAAAAATCCAAAGTTACCTCCAAATCGAACAATAAATCGCTGGTATTCAAAAAGTATACTTCAAGTTAGATCATAAAACTTTGCATACTAACTGAACTAACTTTATAGCAGGTCTTATGTGTTTTTTTTCAGTAATTTGTAAATCGCAAAAAACCACTCATTTCGCACTATTCGGCCGCAGTGACTGACGTAACAACCGCTTTGTAGTGCAAGCTGATTAGAACTTTATTCTAACAGTATTTCAAACGAAGTTTGAACCACCACAAATAGAGTTGCTAATTTTAGGTTTAGAGGGGCCATAAAGAACACTGGCGGACTTAAAGCCTAAGGCATTCAATACCAGACAACTAGGAGTAAAGGCAAGATAACATGGCAGGTAGGCACATTGCTTGTCTATCACAGAAATTTAAATCAGGAACTTACTTCTTCTGAGCAGAGTTGATGGTATCCTTGTGAAGAGGAGCAGCGCCTGAGTAGATAACCCTGACTGAACTGAGGTCGTAGTTGGACTGGTTCTTACTAATAGCAATCAGGATTGGTGGTACCACAGTCAGTAGAACTGCCTAGAATTAAAGGTTAATCAGAAATTAGCTCTCACTGCCTTGTCTGACTAAAAGTTTCAAAGTTGCTTGAAATACTTATGCCCGTTTTTAGTCTTAGGGCTCACTTACGGAGGCGCGTCACGCGTTGTGCGTTTTTTCCGTTTACGGAGAGGCGGCACGTGTTGCAGCCCGCGTTATTACACACCCAAACACAAACATATGGCAATGTAAGATGTTGTTTACGTAGACGCGGCGCGTTGCCCGCGGCGTTGCCCGCCGCGTTGTACGCCGCTTCGCGTCGGGCTACTTAATCCCGTGACTATTAGTCCAAAATAGCCGTTATATTCTAATGCTTGTTATGACCGAGTAAGATAAGATGACATAACGCCACGTCGCCCGCCGCCGCGTCGCACGCCGAACGCGTTGGACGCCGCGTCCAACGCGGCGGGCGACGCTGCATTTCAAGCAAACGCGCGTAAAATCGCTTCTCCGTAAACGCTCTCATACATTGTCATTATGTTTGAATTGAAAGGGGGCCGCGCCGCACGACGCGCCGCGTTTCCGTACATGAGCACTTACACGATAGAAGCACCTGCTTCTATGCTACGCTTGTATGCGTTCGTTTGTATGAAGCTGGAGTACTGTATTAAAATATTACCGTGGTTTTGTTCCTCTTACCTAAGAGGTTTTGTTCCTCTTACCTAAGAGGAACAAAACCACGGTAATATTTTAATACAGTACTCCAGCTTCATACAAACGAACGAAACGCAAACTATACCTACGCGCCTCGATCTCGGGGTGCGCTCGGGGCGCAGACAGTCACGGCTGTACCGCAGTATCGAACGGACGGTGTGTTGTTTTTTTAACAATAACCGCGCGATTTTTTTCTCTAAAAATCAGTTAATATGACGAGTAGGAAATATTGTGCTGTTTTTGGTTGTATGAATTCGTCAATAAGGCATCCATACATAAGTTTTTTTAAATTACCTGGAAACTCTGAAAGGTAAGACTATAAAATAATTTTACTTACTAGTAGGTAAGTACATAATATGTGTCTTTTTAATGGATAAGTATTTCCTTTTATCTCACGAAAAAAAAGGTGTTTGGATTAATAAATAAAGCGAATAGAGTAACAGAAAGTTTTTGAGACGAGTGAAATAGGTAGTTATATGCGGTTCTGAATGAATCATGATACGGTAGGTACCTACCTACTTACGCTTGTGTTAAAACTTCGGTGCATGTGTGTTTTGTTAGTTTGCATAATTCAAAGTAAAGACGTGGTATTTTATTATTAATAATATTTGTTTATTATCTGTGTTAAAAAAAAAAAAAAAAGATTTTTACAATCACAAAACTAAATAGAAACAGAAAGTAGGCAAATGTAATTAAAATGCTGGAGACGGGCAGCCCTAACGCATGTTTACGTACCGCGCGGCTGTAGGCATTTATTTCTATCATGCGACCGAGTTACACTACTGTATTATAATATCACCGTGACAAAACGGTGTAAAATTTCGTAACTATAGGTACAAATAAATAAAATTGAAGTGTCTGTTTGTAATAATTTCAAAATAACATCTTTTTACTTGTCTGACTAAAAGTAATACATGGTGGTTTTTCAAGTGGGCTAGCTAAAGCCAAAACTATGAGGAATAGCGAAAATTACTTAAAGAGGAGTCCCGAGCCCGATTTTGATGAAATCGAAACTGCATCGGTGGATTTTAGAAAAATCAAAATAATATTATGTTTACCTAGCCAGGAATCGAACCCGTTGTTTTTGGAATAAAAATATTATGTACCCACTGTATAACAACATTCAATAGTGTGGCTAATAACGATCAAATTCTGGGAAGTAATGATAATAGGATTGGTAGTAAACCCCAAAAAATTATTAAACGATACCCATCACGACTATACAAAACAGCAAGGTCTTGAAGTGATGTTTCATATTTTAAGTAACTACTAACAACCCGCTGTCGTCGTCAAAAAAAAAGCATTTTTTAAATCATATTTGTACCTATACAGCTTCCTAACACTTTGAGGGAGTTCCGCTTGCTCCTTTAACTTAAGGCGACTACAGGAGCTAAATTAGCAACTCTATTTGTGGTGGTTCAAACTTCGTTTGAAAACTGTTAGAAGAAAGTTCTAATCAGCTTGCACTACAAAGTGGTTGTTACGTCAGTCACTGCGGGCCAAATGGTGCGAAATGAGTGATTTTTTTGCGATTTACAAAAAATCTATTACTTGGTATAAAAAAATAAAACATTATGATGCTAATATGTTGCTTGTAGAATTATTTACCAAAAAATCAGAATGATCGCATATATTTTAGTATGGCTTTTAGTCGTTTAAAAATTTTTCAGAGAAAAGTTCGTGATTAGTTGTATTATGTTTTCAAAACACTGGTGTCGATTCTGTTGTGCACAAACTAAACTTAATTTAGGCAATTGCTATCTTTTTCGCTCTAATAAAACAAGAAAGAGACGGACGTAATTTAGAGCTGTCAAATTTAATTGAAACTAATATTTCCATACAAATGAAGGGTGCACGTAAAAATGTGTCGACTAACAACACGGTGAAGCGCAAGGCATAAACTAGTTTGACATCTCTAACTTAGTTCATAGCTATAGCCGTTTTTTTCTCGCACTGCCTTTTAGTAAAAGATATCAATCAATAGCATAAATTAAGTTTAGTTTTTGCACAACAGAATCGACACCAATATCTTACTAGCATATTATATCTTGAAGAATATCATATTTCTGGTTTTGTTTACAGCAGTGAATCATATGCTTTTTTTGCATTATAAAACTCGTGTTTAGCTCCTGTAGTCCCCTTAACCCCTAATGACAACTAACTCACCCGATACTTCTCAACGGTCTTCAAATAAGAGTCGACATCGAACTTGGGGAGGTACACCGCCGTCCTCCCAGTGACGAAGGCAGTCAGTACACCCACCAGCCCCATGACGTGGTACCATGGGGTTATTGTGATGGACATTACTGCACCGTCCACCGTGGCTGGCCTGTAAGAATATGGCATGTATATAGGATTTTGATTAAATTGCGCACCATAGCTTATGAGGGTGGTATCTGCTAACGAGAGGTTTTCTCCATGTAACTCCTACTTGATGAGTGAATATCAATGTGCAAAAATATGTCGCTTATTAGACTCTAAACTTTAATTGGTACAATTTAAAAAAAAATCTAACTTTATTATTACTATAAGAAAAAAATATTCAATGTGATTTTTTTTTTTTAATTTTGTAACTACTCTTAAACGGCATTAAATTTTAGGCAAATATCTCTTACTTTTTTCTTCACAAAGTGTACAATTGGCACTTTGATCTAATGATTTATTAGGCTACAATTAAATAAAAACCACTCATTTCGCACTATTCGGCCCGCAGTGGCTGACGTAACAACCACTTTGTAGTGCCAGCTGATTAGAACTTTATTCTAACAGAATTTCAAACGAAGTTTGAACCACGACAAATAGAGTTGCTAATTTAGCAGATACACCAGCCTCAAGAGCGCTGTAAGAGGAGCTCGTGGCTAATTAATAACAGTCACACGGATCTTCAAAGTTAAGCCGTCCTTGCCAAGGTCAGTCCGTGGATGGCTAACCATCCATTAGATCCATTAAATCCATTCCAAAAAAAAAAAACAAAAAAAAAGTTATAGACTATAAGTATTTTTTATGCTTTTTAGGGTTCCGTACCCAAAGGGTAAAAACGGAACCCTATTACTAAGACTTCGCTGTCTGTCCGTCTGTTTGTCCGTCTGTCCGTCTGTCCGTCTGTCCGTCTGTCTGTCACCAGGCTGTATCTCATGAACCGTGACAGCTAGACAGTTGAAATTTTCACAGATGATGTATTTCTGTTGCCGCTATAACAACAAATACTAAAAACAGAAAAATAATAATATTTAAGGGGGGCTCCGATACAACAAACGTGATTTTTTTGCCGTTTTTTGATAATAATGGTACGGAACCCTTCGTGCGCAAGTCCGACTCGCACTTGGCCGGTTTTTATTTTATTTTAAATGTTTATTGTCTTTTTTTTTATATTACAACATTTAAAATGTAATCAATGTGTACAGAAATAAATAATACATCATCCGCCTAGACTTCTTTAGACTGCCTATCTAAGCTTCAAAGTACTACCCAGTACGATACTCATTGTAAGGCTGGTTGTCAGATTTTCGACCTACTGACTACTTGTAACGACCAAGGTAACGACTGTCAATGATCTACAAATGACAGCCGGAAGCCAATGGCTTAGCGTCCTTTCCGAGGCACGGAGAAAACTCAGCATGAAAAGAGTGGTAATAATCCCTGTTTTCCTCGAGAGGTTAGGCAGAAAAGAATTAATACTTACATACAACACGCAGTGATCACATTTAGATGCGTAATCATCACTCCTTTCGGCAACCCAGTTGTCCCAGAAGAATACAAGATCAGTAACGTATCAGACTGTCCTTGTACTTCTACAGAATGAAAATCCTCATACTTCACGTTCTTTATTTGGCCGTTATTTTCAAAAACCATATCGTTGTACGTTAAGACGCCATTTTGTCTTTCCTCGCCGAATAAGATGATTTTCTTGACGAAATTCAATGATTTCAGAGTTTTTGCGTGTGTTTTGTACATTATTGGAGAGCAGATGATGTATTTTGGTTTACAAATGTTCGTTACGTGGATTAGTTCACCTGAAATAGAGTATTAGGATATTAGTATTTTGTTGCATCCGACACTAATATTCAGAGCCCTGGACATCGTTGTCTTTGCAACCTGAGACAAGAAAAAAAAACTATTTTTGAAGTTCTTGTACCATGTTCCCCAGGGTAAGGGGTCTGTTGGCGACTGATCTGGCAACTCCGTTGCTAGGGGCTTCGACAGGGCCGTCGCTAGCTAACCAACCACAGAAGAAGCCCCTAAGAAGAAGGAAATAAGAAAATAAAGATATTGTCGGCTTACATTATCTTTATTTTCTTATTTCCTAAAATAATATTGTAACGTGATCCAATTGCCTATCTATTACCCAATCGCACCTTTTACTCTTTACTGTCATTGATTTGGTGCCTAACAGGGTCCTTTAACCACGTGAGTTTTTAGGTCACTCTTAGTAGTATTTAGTAGGCAACTTTTATAGCCTAAAGTGGAGGGGGGGGGGCTACCTCTCCTCCTACCCCTCCCAGCATCACCTTATTAAAGCACATATTTACTGCGTGGGAAGAGTCACAAGACGCCATAGGATTTTTTTGTGACCTCTCCAAAGCGTTTGATTGCGTAAATCACGACACATTACTTTTGAAACTTGAGCATTACGGACTGGGTAAACTTGCACTTAGTTTGGTAAAATCTTATTTGAATGATAGACAACAACATGTTCAAATAAATGGTGTTAATTCACAGGGGTTAAAAGTAAAAATGGGGGTTCCACAAGGCTCAATATTGGGTCCTTTCCTCTTTCTAGTATATATAATTAATGATCTACCCTATTTACTGAAAAACCAACCTAAAAGTATGGTGTTATTTGCTGATAACACTTCCCTAATTTTTAAGATAAATAGGCGGGCTCAAAATCTAGATGACGTGAATAATGCCCTACTTCAGGTCCAAAATTGGTTCACAGCAAACAATTTGGTATTAAATGAAAAAAAAAAGATTTGCTTTACCGAATGTTAAAAGTAGTGATTGTGATATAATATTGAATAAAGAGAAACTTGAATTCGTAGATAAAACGGTTTTCCTGGGGATTACGCTTGATTCAAGGCTACAATGGGGTTCTCATTTGACATCTCTTGCGGGGCGGCTATGTTCAGCAGCCTATGCCATTAGAAAAATCCGTCAGTATACTGATGTAGATACCCCTAGACTGGTTTATTTTAGTTACTTTCATAGTATAATGTCTTATGGCATTTTGCTGCGGGGACGGGCTGCAGATATTGAGTCTATATTTATTCTGCAGAAAAGATTCATCAGAGCCATAATTATATAATCTTCGTAGGCGCGATTCTCTAAGGAAACTGTTTAAGGATATTGGCATCATGACGGTACATTGTCAATACACACAATACTACGAAAACATAATGTACGTCAGAAAAAATCTGCACTTTTTTGGTAAAAGGGGTGACAGACATAATTACAGTACTAGAAATAGGGACCAACTAGTTCAGCCAGGTTTCAGACTCGCTAAAGTAGACTCATCTTTCATGGGGTACTGTTTGAGATGCTATAATAAAATTCCACAAAGTATTCTTGAACTGAATGAGACGAAATTTAAAACATGCATTAAACGCACACTATGTAAGCGCATATTACAAGTTGAGCGATTATATCGCTGATAAAAATGCTTGGCTCAATGCTGGTCCTGCTCCACAAGGACAGGGGCGCATAAATTGATAGCATTAAATTGTATTGTTGGAGCTGCTGAAGATTGTACAACTATCTTTGCATTGTATAGATTCAATCTCTTTAGTATTATATAAATGCATAGCCCATATTGTGTGAGTACTATGTACTAGAAAGCTATCATTCACTGGAAACCTACGTCTTTTCTTGACTTGAATGTGCCCTGGTGGTTTGGAGTATGTCATGCTCACTCAATTGTCTCGCGGATGGTGGCGCATGTGTCGGATCATTTAGTTCCCTTCAAAATGGTTGAGTTGAATGGTGCTGATCCATGCGTCATGTCCGTGAACGGGCGCTGTCAGTTGTGACTGGTCATCTCTTGGTTGCCATGGCTTATTTGAATGAATTATTTTGAATTGTATTTTTTTTTTGTTTGTGTGTTTTTGCTGTGGACACTTTTACCGTGCACATCTTGCTACATTGTTCTCACATAATATACCATCTCAACGTGAATGATTTATCCAAGATTTTGTAACAATATTCTGATTTAAAAGAGTGTCCATGGAGTTTCTTGCCCGTTCTTCTCCATAGAGATCTACGCTAGAGAATGGGCAACTACAGTACTTTCACAGTTTTTATGTCTTATGACTGGGACTATAGCTACATTTAATTTTCATCTTTGTTTCGACAATTCAAAAATGCCTGTAACTGGCTTACTTGGAATAAATGCTTTGATTTAGATTTTGATTTCACGTGTACTGTATTATTGAACCGGTCAGATCAGAAAATAGATGATTGTTGACATACGTGATTGTCACATTATCCACTCCCCCCATCGTGATTAATCGTGATTTTGTTTTTCGTGTTTTTTTACCCTCCTGTTCAAACCTCACGTGATTAAAGAACGACCTTAAATACTGGGTTGCCGGAGTAAAACCAGCCAAGTCAGAGGCCGATGGGCGACATAAAAAGTCTGAAACCAGGTTCACTTAGTGTACGAACACAGTGGCCGTCGAATCGAGCGTGCGGCGGGGCGGCGCGTGCATCGTTCATGTCAAACACATGCATTTATACGTGAGTGGCCTCAGTAAACGCCCACCGCGTTGGTCGGCAGCTCGACGCCCCGCAGAACGCGCCGCCCGACGCTATTGCACTGTGTTCGTACACTAACAACACGATAAAGAAGAAGAAGAATAAAATCTATTAAACATTAGATCTTAGACATACCTTTAACATATCCCGTACTAATAGTAGTCAACACAGCGCCCGCGCAAACCACGCCCAGCACAGCACCCCAGAACTCCTGCCTATTCTCCGAGATCAGCCCGATCGTGTCTCCCTTTCTGACGCCCATACGGGTGAGTGAGACGGAGAAGTTCATCGCTTGCTGGATTATGTCGCCGTAGGTTAGGCGTTCCTCTGTTGTGCCGTTTATCTGGAATTGTTGTAACTTATCATCCTAAGTGCTAGAATATTATATTGTCCACCCCATTGAGCTATTACTACTACGTATAGAGAAGACAGCGCGAACAAAATCTGTGCTCTGTTCAACTGCAGTCGGCCGGCTGCAGTTCACTCAGTCGCTTGCTCGCTACAGAACATCTATATACGGGGTTAGCTGCCCCCCGCGCGCCCCGCACTGCCACGCTTGGCTCAGCGCACACCACTGGAGGCGCAGCGGAGCGCATTTGAAGACAACAATTTAATATAAACCTTAACCACCTTGATATACGGTCAATATAAGAATAAATTCGCACGCGGTACTCGGAGCGCACTCAAGCTACTACAAGAGCATGCGCGCGACCGTATATCAAGGTGGTTAAGGTTTATATTAAATTGTTGTCTTCAAATGCGCTCCGCTGCGCCTCCAGCGGTGTGCGCTGGTGCCTTTTTGCACAGATTTTGTTCGCGCTGTCTTCTCTATACGTAGTAGTAATAGCTCAAGGGTCCACCCACAATTATTTGTTCGATCTGTTTATTTTTTCATATAATAGAGGGCAAGCTTATTGCCATCAACCGGGTATTTTTTTGCAAAGAAAAACAGGCGAAAAAACACACTTTTTGAAAGTCGGTTAATTTTGCAAAAAAAGTCTAATAAGTCCTTTTTAGGGTTCCGTAGTCAACTAGGAACCCTTATAGTTTCGCCATGTCTGTCCGTCCGTCCGTCCTCGCTTAATCTCTGTGACCGTTAGCACTAGAAAACTGAAATTTGGTACCAATATGTATATCAATCACGCCGACAGTGGTAAAATAAAAATTGGAAAACAATGTTTTATTAGGGTAGCCCCTATATGTAAAGTGGGAAGTGATTTTTTTTTTAATTTCATCCCTAACGTATGATATATTGTTGGAAAGGTATTTAAAAATGAATAGGGGTTTCGTAAAATAATTTTTTGATAATGTCAATAATTTCGGAAATAATCGCTCTAAAAGTAAAAAACAATGTGCCCCCCCCTCTAACTTTTGAACCATAAATTAGAAAATATGAAAAAAATCAGAAAAGTAGAACTTTATAAGAACTTTCTAGGAAAATCATTTTGAACTTGATGGAAACAACAGTTTTTGTACAAAAAGTTGTACAAAATAATTTCTGGACTAAGTTAGTAGTATATTCGTATATACAAGCATTTTTACATAATGGATACCCACCTTTAAACTCATAAGTGGGAACACTTATTGTGACGGACGGGAAACTACGGAACCCTACACTGAGCGTGGCCCGACACGCTCTTGGCCGGTTTTTTATAGTTGCAGTTTCCCACACAAATTCTTCTCATGAATTAATTTTACATTGTTACTAGAAGTTTAGTCATCAACATAAACCAAGCAAGAAGAAAACTATACGTATTAAATCGAGCCAACTCACAAACTACTCAAGCAACAATAATAAAACTTATATTATGGGATCTCCGCGAGGGCTTCCTCTACTAAATTACATTTTTTTTTTCTATTGCATCTGCAATCAGTGCATTCACTTTTAGCAGATGTGTTGCATGCTTCTCTCATTCAGAGTGTGTCCTCCAGCGAGAACATCTACTCGTAATTATCTACCCTATAGGATGTTTTAGCATAGCTAAGAATTGTGAGCAGTCGTGCAAGGGTATTGGGGTGGGCTTCGAGTCGTTCCCTGTATCTAGTCATGGCGTTAGTAATTTCTTCTCTCACTGTGAGCATTTCCAGGTGTCCGTGGATCTCAGCATTAGTCACATACCTGGGGACATTACTGATTGTTCGGAGGATTATGTTCTGCATTCTTTGGATTCGTATGATGGAGTTACAAGCATTACTCCACAGGTGAAGGCCATACATCCATACAGGTCTCAGGATCGGATGTATACACAGTAATTTATTGTCTACTGACAGTTTGCTGTTTCGACCTAGCAACCACAAGAAGCTTTTGTATTTAATATTCAGCTCTTCTCGTTTCTTCTTGATGTTCTCATTCCATGTCATACGCTTATCAAGATGAAGACCAAGGTATCTGACAGAGTTTTGATGAGGAAGGGTGGCGTTTTCTAGTTTCACCAAGGGGAAATTGGTTTTTTTTTATTTTATTTTTTTGCTGTTTTTTTTTTGCTATAAGAGGGCTGTTACATTTTTTTCGCAAATTTTTTATTTTTACTTCCTGGATCAAATTTTTTCGACCTGCCTACACGACTCGTTAATAATATTGATCTCCGGACGATTGTCGATTGTTATTGACGAAAATTAGAGACGAGACTGACATGAGACTGACGTGCGAGCTGAATTGACGCAGAATTATAGTTCTCCAATTTTATTTATTGTAATTTTGTCTTATTATATTGACAAACGAAAACTAATAAAACGTATTCGTTGTAGATCGAAGTTTTATATCATATTAATTTATTTGATAAAATTGAGTATTTGGAATATAATGGACGCTGAAAATGCATACATTTTAGATCAATATTGCTTTTGAATATCGTTTTTTTTTTGCGTCGATTCAATTTTTATTTCAAAACTAGCTGTTGCGCGCGGCTTCGCCCGCGTGAAGTTCGGTATCTGTCCCACGGGATCATACTAAAGGGATAAATAGTATCCTACATGTTAATCCAGGCTATAAACTATCTATGTGCCAAATTTTATAATCATCACAATTATAATCATCACAATAGCTATCACAATCACCATTACTATCACCATCATTATCACTGTCACAATCACAATCACCATCACCATCATCGTTATCACAACAACCATCACCATCTCTATTCCAATCACAATCACTATCACTATCACAATCATTATCACAATCACCATCATTGTTATCACAATAAATCAACAATAATCCTTTATAGAAGTCGAATCTGCCATCTTTTGGATCTAAAAATAAATGCCATATTCGTAATCACGACACCCATATTGGTTTTTAGACATTTCGACCCCATCGCACCCCAAAAGGGGATGATGGTATTTCAGGTCCGCCACATTAAATCTTAAAATCGCTGTTTTTGTAATACACCCAACCCAATTTACCATACAAACAATACCTATGTTGAATTTCAGGCTTTGTTACCCCATTTCCCCTTTTAGGAGTGAATTCTGAAAAACCTGAAACCCATTTCTACCCATTTATCGATAGGAGTACTCCTGTAAAGTTTCGAATAAAACAGTCTAACTAATTTTGTTTCCCCATACAAACTTTCGACTCCCGTTTCACCCCCTTAGGGAGTCAATTTTCAAAAATTCTTTCTTAGTGCACCGTTAGATCTCTTAGGAAACCTACGCGTGCTAAATTTTAAATCTCTAGACCCAGTGGTTTGGGCTGAGTTGATTTTCAGTCTTTGTCACCCCATTTCTCCATATTAGGAGTTGAATTCTGAAAAAACCTGAAACACAAATGTTTACTAATTTATCGATAGGAGTACTCCTGTTTAGTTTAGAATAAAATAGTCTAACTAATGTTATTTCCCCATGTAAATTTTGGACCCCCGTTTAAGCCCCTTAGGGGGTGAATTTTGGAAAATCCTTTCTTAGTGCACCCCTAAACCTCTTAAGGAACCTATGTGACAAATTTGGAATCTCTAGACTCAGCGGTTTGGGTTGTGCATTGATTTTTATAGTTTGTCACCCCATTTCCCTCTCTTGGGGGTTTAATTCTGAAAAAAACCTGAAACACAAATGTTTACTCAATTATCGATAGGAGTACTCCTGTAAAGTTTCGAATAAAACAGTTTAACTAATCTTGTATCCCCATACAAACTTTGGAGCCCTTTTTCACCCCCTTATTGAGTGAATTTTGAAAAATCCTTTCTTAGGGCACTCCTTGACCACATAAGGAACCTATTTGCCAAATTTGGAATCTGTAGACCCAGTGGTTTGGGCTGTGCGTTGATATGTCAGTCAGTCAGTCAGTTTCTTCTTCTTTGATATATTTTTACCCGACTGCGCCAGAAGGAGGGTTACTGTATAGATTTTATCTAAAATAGAAGTAGCCTAAGTTACTCCTTATCTGCCAGTGAAAGTCCCGTCAAAATCGGTCTCGCCGTTCCAGAGATTAGCCGGAAAAAACAGACAACAGACAAACATTGAAAAAAAATGTTATTTTAGTATATGTACCTTATATACATTCATATGCATGTACTAAAATGCGGTTGTTTTAATATTACAAACAGACACTTCAATTTTAATTATTTGTACAGACAAAACCCCCTTTTCATCTTTCACCTCCTTAAGGGTTTAAATTTTTAAAAACACCGTTGCGTTAGCTTCCAACCATAAGCCTAGATAATAAATTTAGTGAGTTTTACTTCGAAAATTAAGGACTTTCCCTAAACAACTTCATTCTCCTGTTTAACCCTTCGGGGGTGGTATTATGAAAAACGCTGAGACACGTATCAATTAATTTTTAATCATATGCATAAACACACAATTTGAAGATCCTAACTTTAAAACTGACGATTTTCCATAAACAACTTCATCCCCCTTTTTAACCCTTTGGGGGTGAAATAAACAAAAACGCAGAGACACTTATAAATTATTTTTTAATCGTCAGCCTAAAAACAAAATTTGAAGATCTTAAATTTAAAACTGACGGACTTTCACACACAACAGCTTCATCCCCTTTTTAACCCTTTGGGGGTAGAATTATAAAAAACGCTGAGACACGTATAAATTAATTTTTAATTGTCAGCCTAAACACAACATTTGAAGATCCTAACTTTAAAACTGACGGACTTTCATACAAACTTCCATCTCCTATTTAACTCCTTTAAGGGTTGAATTTCTAAAAATCCTTCCTTATTCCTTGTCTACATTATAAAGGGAACTTCTGTGCAAAATTTCAGCTTTCTAGGTCCAAGGGTTTGGGCTGGGCGTTGATGAGTCAGTCAGTCAGTCAGTCAGTCAGTCAGGCCTTTTGTTTTTATTTATATAGATTCTAATCAATCTACAACCTTGAGGACTATATGACCAGTACTTATATATTTTTTTTTTGATTTTTTCGTGTTACCAGTTTGATACAAATGGCAGGAGAAAACCTAATGTTTAACGTTTGCTTGAAATTGGCTGTCGGAAAATTGCTATTTCTCGTAATATTAACTATTATAACAAAATTCTAATCAATCGACGAACTAAAACAAAGCCAGATTTATGATTCTTCATTGAAATATTATGCCATTATCTTTATATAACAAATATCGAGGACTTGGAAAAGTACGTATTTTTAGTCAAACGCCCAAAATATGTGAGCACGCTCTTAATCCGCCAGTTTCCAAGCCATTTTGTTGTCTCGTTTAGGCACATACTAAATGACATACCTACACTTTGCGAGCCGACCGACCCGACCTGGGAATAGAAGGCAGGACCACATGCTCAGCCGAAGCGCTTTAACCCTTAGATTAGTGTATTTCAACCTTTTTCATGACACGACCCCCTTAGTATGAAAAAATATTTGGCGAACCCCCTTCGCTTTTTTTTCATGTATGTTATAAATATTAAATCCATACAAAATTTTATATTTTATAAATGTCTCATTTTTTTTAATGTGGAATTCGATTTAATTCTCAAATTATTCTCAATGTAGCAAAAACGGATCCACAATGGGAGAAATTAGTTAATGACAAACAAGCGACACCTCATTAAGATGGATGAGTACTAATAGGTTTTTATTTTGTTAATTTGTGTGAACATACAAATGTTTATACCCCATAGCACAGATAATATAATACCCCCTATTAACATTTTCTTATTAAATCTATTTTTCTAGGCTTTATTGTTTTGTTTATTGAGGTAGTTTTCACGACCTCTTGCGACCCCCCTATAGAGGCTTCGCGATCCCCCGGGGGCTCGCGACCCTCAGGTTGAAAAACACTGCCTTAGATCAACGAATCCACCAAGCAATTTGGCAGAGTAAAACTCGAAACAATAATGAATCTACTAAATCAACACGTCGTAATAATGTTATCTGATAATAATTTGTTTGCTGAATTTTATCAGTTATTGTACTGCTTAATACAGTTTTTATGTAATAAACGTTATTGTTATCTAATAGGTAGGTCTGTCAACTATAAAAATCTAATTAGACCGTCAGTCAGATTATCAAGAAATATTTGCACCGTAATTTTTCTTTTGTTACCTACGTAAACTAAAATTGACGAAGATATGACACTTTTAAAATTCTCAATAAGTAGGTACGTCACGCGGCGGGTCACGCCCTCGTGGTATAATTTTTAGTGCGTTTTGACGTCACGAGCTCTGGCTCAGAGTTCTGACTCCCGAGTTTTGATGTTTTTTTTTTATCTTTATCAATATTCATTGATGTACAAAAACAAAAAACACGTGTCCATTATTTTCCAATACTCTAACTGTCGGACTAAATAGGTTTGCAATTTATTGATGGTGGAAACTAGCCTATTATGTGTGTTACGTGATGATAAACCTAATAAATATTTTGTAGTGGGTAGGTAGGTATATTGATGGCATAGGTCAGGTTTCGAATACATTTATGGTCACCCCATCACCGTCCGGGGAGACAGCTTGGTTATGTGGGTCTTGCCTAAAAAAAGGCCAAGAGCGAGTCGGACTCGCGCACCGAGGGTTCCATACAAACTTTTTAAAGGACAAACTTAACTTTGCTGATAGATCCCATGAAACGGTTATTGCACTAACCGCAAATAATAAGTTGGTAATGGTAAAATCGCTTTTTTTGTTATTAAACTACATATTTACGGTTTTCAGATTTTTCCCTTTACATGTGCTGTAAGATATTGCTTCTCGCCAAATTTCGTCATTCTAGGTCAACGGGAACTACCATTTAGGTTTTTGACCCAAAACCTATAGAGTACTTCCGATTGACCTAGAACTGTCAATTTTGGGTAAAAGCAAGGTCTTACAGCACAAGTGAAGGTAAAGTTCCAAAAAATATAAAAAGATGAAAATTAAGGTAAATTCTGGTACTTACAAGTTTTCGCGAAAATCTAAATTTCTTATTATTAATCCCTTATTATTCCCATATCTTTTTATGTTGTTGACTCAGGACCTTGATTTTTATACACCTAATAGAGACTATAGACTTCAGTATCTGGTATAAATTTCAACTTGCTAGGTCCACCCGTTCCTGAGAAAATCGGTGGTGACAGACGGACGGACAGAGAGACAGATGGACAGACGGACATACGAACAGACGGACAAGAAAGTGATCTTATAAGGGTTCCTTTTTTACCTTTTGAAGTACGGAATCCTAAAAACAGCTCACGGCGGTGTTTTTTAGGCAAACCACACATAAGATTTGCCTAAAAAACACCACCGAGAGCCTAAACCGCGAGAACTGCTGGCACACATGGCGTTCACGTCCCATCCAGTGCAGCCCGCCTTCGGGCACCAAACACCTAACACCCACCAAACCGCGATATCCGGGTTCACCTAAACCATCGTCACAAACGACCCGCGGCCCTGCCCCAGGTTCGAATGGAACGGTGGCGCCACTTATTGAGCCCAAAACTATCCTATATAACAAGCTAGAACCAACCATACACATTCACCAAATTTCATTGAAATCGGTTGGGTGGTTTCCGAGATTAGCGTGTATGTAGAAATAAGTCATTTAGCACAACGCGAAAGCCAAAAGGTGGAGCTTTAGAAAAAGGCGAAAGCCGTCGAATTTCATACGTTATACGCAAAACGTTATTTTAGCGGGAGCATTCGCCTTTAGTGTCGTCATCATAATATCAACCGGCATCACCCACTGCTGGGATTAGGCCTCCCCTTTCTTCTGCCGCACTTCCCGGTTCTGTGCGTCCCTGATACAGGTTCCCTGTAGTATACCAAACCAATATTCGATTTTCGACGTTGACGTTGAGAGAGACGTTGTGCTGATGGATGGATTGAATAGTACGGGGGTCGTGGAGGTGTTTTTATACTTTACTTATAAACGCCTCTAGAAAACACAAACTGCGTAAGGTATTGATGCAATTAATAAACCCGCAATGACAAGGTAATCTCGATTTCTACATACCATAGCTACATTTTCTCTATGTTCCCACATCCTAGCCAGGATATAGTCTCCAAAGTTTAAATTAGCCGGCACTAAAACACTTTGGGGCCCGTACACATAGTTAGGGTTTCTTAACATTTTTGCTTTTTTACCCGATGCAAATAAATAGTAACAAACGAGTGCGCGTACCGAGTTTGCGCGTAATACTGGCAAATAAAAATTTATTGCGATAACTGTGAATGTACACAGATACATATCTATAGCTGAAGTTGTAAACAATTATTACGCTGTAGAGTAATTTTATATATAGGGTGATTGGTTTCCTTGAAATGGGTGTCTATACATAGTTTGCAAAAATTTTGACCCCGATAACTTGGGGTACAATCTGGGCGGTTTTAGAGAATCTCTTATCAGACTTTCGACAGCATTAAAGATTCGAGTCAAGCGCAATACCCAAGAATACAGTAATTTCAACGTATTCTAGCATCTCCCTGTTAAATACAACGTTACATTCACTACTCCCTAAGTCCCTTCATTCGGTAACGGGAATTTTTTATTCTCATTTTCCAGCAAATGATTTACAATTACAGTGTAGGTACCAATTATACTTTGTCAAACTCTTGTGCACGTCTGTTAACCTTTTGAACGCCATTGTCACATATAAGTGACAAGCAAACGCGTGCCCTGTACACCAAACGATACAAAATGTGACTGGTGACAAAATTGTGGCTTGGTTTTGAGGGTCCACGCGCGTGCGTTCATACTCTGGCGTTAAAAAGGGTGTTGTGTCATCAGCAAATTATAACAAACACCATTTTAGGTACTTACCTATTAAAATAATTTATACTTAGTACAAACCCGTTTGATTTAATTAGATAAAGGTACCTACGTATTCTACTCTTTGGACTTGGTACATAGTATACTACGTATAGATAAGATTGCTGATAGCCGCATCTTGCACGTTATTCTTGATTGTTTGACGTAATCCACTAAGTAGGTAAGTACCTACTTATTATATTATCTGTTACTCCATTCAATTAAATATTATCACTGCAGTAAGTACAGATAAAGAAGGCACGAAACTTTTATTCCGTGTCTTATCCAATCTTCTGTCGTAGGTAGGTACTGATCGTTTGTTAAGGATTTTGATTCAGTTTTTCATCAATATTTAAGTAGCTATCTTTTATTTTATGTGACGGCCCGTCCTCCTTCGTGAGGGACGAATACGACGTGACTCGATGCAATGCGACTCGATGCTACGACACACACAAAATAATGTCCACGCGACAAATGTCCTACGTTATTTTGGTCATTATGTACACACTGCAAACTAGTTCGGTTTGCAGGGCACACTAACAAAGTTATTGGTGTGCGTAAAGTCAACGGCTGTCTGACTTCGCCTATTTATTAGTGTTTGCGCTTCACAATAACCCGTTGTCTACCCACACACTTGCAATTTCTTGTCACTTGATGTTGCATGGAATATGAAGCATAAATTTAGCCATCTTAACAATCTTCTCCGTGGCGCAATGGTCGAGCGTGCGGTAAACAGTATCTTACGCCACCAGCGCCTAGCGCCGTAAGTTCGAATCCGACTGCCAACACATCGGTGTTTTTGTATGTTTTGATGAAACGTTTTACATTTGTTTGTTCAATTCATTGCTTAAATATTGGCAAGTCTTCTCTAAATTTGAGTTAGAATTTATTTGAGGTCTACGCTCTAAAAATGACAAATCATGTGTAAGTTAGTAGTTTAAGTTCATCGTCATTTGACTATCGGGCTTACGTTACGTTTTTAGACATTATACCCTGCGTGTTTTGGGCAGTGCTTTTATTTGTTAATCATTATGAATCACTTAACTACACTTTTAAGAGCTGAGATTATTATTTTGCGTGAGCAAAACGTTTCAATTAGTGAAATTGCGAGGCGTTTAAAGATATCGGTAAGTAACAAAATGTTATTAATATGTTTAGAAGATTAATAATAATGTTTATATAATCCACATGTTATTGATTGTTGTTTTTGTAACAATATTTTATTATTGTTCACAGAGAAGGACTGTGCAATTGTGGATCCATCGATATGCAGATTCGGGAAGCATTGATCCTTGCCGACCGGGACCGAAGGCTAATCCATAGCATACACAGATGGCAATGCGCGGCACCGTGATATAGTTGCAACGCATATAGCTGAGCCCTTCTTCACTACTCGTTTAACGGCGACTAAACATGACGTGGCATTACAAACTGTACGGAACCACTTGCGTGCAGCTGGTGTGAAATGTCGTAGGCCAGCCAAGAAAATATTACTGTCAGATATTCACAGACAAAACCGGGTACGCTTTGCAAGAGAATATTTGGATTTCGATTGGTGCAATAATGTTGTTATATTTAGCGATGAAAAATGTTTTAAGTCGGACAGAGACGGTCGCAAAATATTGTGGCGAAAAGATGGTGAACGCTATAATTTAAAAAAAAAAACTTTCATGCAGGTCTAGTGGCTGCTTTACTTTGGGATTTTGGGGATGAATGTCATCAATGGGTCCTGGTGAATTAGTGCAGGTAGGGGGTCGCAATACCAGTGAAGGTTACTTGAACGTTTTACATAACCTGATGCTACCAAGTGTGCGCGTTGCATACCGATAGTAAAGGCGCACCAATCGGCTATTAATAAAAATATCAAGGGGTAATTTGTTTTATGTGAGTGATGTTATTGTTAGTGAGATAACAATATAAGATACCTACCTGTATCTTAATATCTTTCTTACTAACATGTTTATTCATATTACTATAGTTAAAATACTCTCTTGAATATGAAAAATAACGGTATTTCCTGTCCGACTTAGAATATTTGTCATGGACAAAACTTTATAATTATAATAAAAACCTAGGCAATAAATATTGTTGATTTCTTATTACAAATTGTTTAATTTTCGCTTGCTTATTTTTTTCTTATTATCAGTTAAAATAGAAAAATAAAAATTCAACAAAATGACAACAAATTGAAAATTTAAAATTTAAAAAATGCAAAAAGTCAATGACGGGGGTGGGATTCGATCTTACGACATTTGTTTTACCAGGCCATTGCTTATACACCTATGCCACAAGACCAGTTATCAACAACGTGAAATTTATGCTTAATATTCTTTGCCCACAAAATAGTCCTAACCGTTTTCAATCACGGCGGCCAATCTTAGCGAAGATTAGCCACACACACGCGTGTTTGCTGACTTATTGTGAGACGTGAGGCGAAGTAATACACCAGTTGATTTTACGCACACCATCATTATATTGGTGTGCTCTGCAAACTTAACTAATTTGCTGTGTGTACTTCTCGAATTATGAAGAAGTACAGTACCTACCTACAATTTTGCTTGAAAGTTCATATTTAAATAGGTAGGTACAGACTTTTAAAAAATATCGTAAAAAAACAGAAAGGATCAACTGAATCAAATCAACCAAATAAAAAAAAAACAATATTCTGAATCAACCATTTCGTATTTCGTGGTGTCGCGTATGGTGGCCCCAAAGAGTATAATAATAATAATAATGGTAGGGTCGCCATCAAAACAAGTAAGCGTTACCTCGCGGCGAGGGTATGCCGTTGAGTTGATCGCGTTCACATTCGTCGCTCACGCAGGGCACCTTGTAAGCAATATTTAATTTCCATTCATCCCATTTCGGGGTCACCAATTGGGGGTGTAGTGTTTGTGACTATGCCATAAAAGTAAAAGTAAAGTAAAAGTAAAAAGTAAAAGTAAAAAGTTTTTATTTTGGAACATAGACAGTTGGCACAATTACAGTGGAAACGATGATAGCTACAAAAGTTTATAACTGTGTCGCAACTATCAACGCCCATATAAACAAGAAAACAATTTGTTCCAGACTTAAACTATAAGTACAATATAAGCAACATTGGGATAATCTTTCGTAAAAAAAGGGGGGTGGGATGGAAGTGTGTGTGTGAGTGTGAGTGGGTGTGCATGAGGGGGAGTGTGCGAGTGTCTGTGTGTGGTTATGTGGAGTGTGGGGTGTATCAGTGTGTGAGTGAGTGTGTGTGTGTGTGTAAGTGTTTTTGCTGTTAAGTTTCCACAATCTTTTCAGTTGCGTCATATGACAATGATTTCAACCATTCAGTCAACTTCCTTCTCAAGAGACTACGGGGTAAATGATAAATATGTAGGGTCTTATTTATGTTGTTATAGAGCCTGGGGCTGATAAACCTGAAATGTCTTCTCGCTACTGCTGTTCCACAGTGTAAATATTTGCAAACTCTGTCAGCAAGGCGTTTTGCAGTACTATAAGTTGGGTCGTAGTGGATCTGTTTGTGTTTTCTAAGTACAGTCTGCAGTACGAAGAGCTGCCTAAAGTAGCACTACACTTAGTCGCACTTCACTTGTGTTGGCTGTCCAGTGAAACTTGTCAATAGTATATTTGTAGTGACAGCACTCGAGCACTCTGTTGTACCTGTTTCATTTAAATATACTTATTTATTGAGAGGAGCTCGTGGCTAATTGATAGCACGGCCGTTCGGGCCGATCTTGGGTTTGAGCCCTGCTTGCTTGGGTTGGTCCGTGGATGGGTGGCCGCCCTTGCTTGCCGAGTTTCCTCCATGCCTCGGAGGGCGCGTTGGGCTGTTGGTCCCAGCTGTCGTTTGTGGATCTTTGACGGTCGTTGCAGGTGGTCGGTGGCTGGAGGGGTCTGACGGCCGGTCTTGCTAGGTGGTGTCGTGTTGCCGGCTAGTTGTATCTATTTCATTAAGTATATTTATTTATTAAGAGCGGTGGTGGCCTAGCCCGACATAGGTCGTAGGGTTCAAAACCAGGCAGGCATTTTGTGTTTTTTCACTCATCACCAGTGGATGCTCTAATATATTTTATCTATTAAAGAGCGGTGGTGGCCTAGCCCGACACAGGTCGTGGGTTAAAAACCAGGCAGGCATTTTGTGTTATTATTTCACTCATCACCAGTGGATGCTCTTTAAATGGTGAAGGAAAACATCGTGATGAAACCGGCATGTCCTAGAACCAATACTTCGAAAGACATGTGACATTTACCGCGCACTGTATTCGCGTGGTAGGTTAAGGGCATCCATTCAACTGGAAGCATAGGTAGTGCGAACCTACATGAAATTGTAAATCGTACGTGTTTGTGTGTTACGTAGTGCGAACTTACATGAAATTGTAAAGCGCATTATCGTAAATCGTAGTTGTATTGGAAGCATTGGGCATCCATTAAATTGGTAGCAATGGAAATCCATTAAATTGGAAGCATTGGTCATCCATTAAATTGGAAGCAATGGGCCTCCATTAAATTGGAAGCATTGGGCATCCATTTAATTGGAAGCAATGGACATCCAATAAGTTGGAAGCATTGGTCATCCATTTAATTGGAAGCTATGGACATCCATTAAGTTGGAAGCATTGGTCATCCAATAAATTGGATGCAAAGGTCATTCATTAAATGGGACGAATTGGGCATCCATTCAATTGGATGTATTGGGAAACCATTGAATTGGAAGCATTGGGCATCCATTAAATTGTTAGCAATGGAAATCCATTACATTGGAAGCATTGAAAATCCATTAAATTGGAAACAATGGGCCTCCATTAAATTGGAAGTATTGGGCATCCATTAAATTGGTAGCAATGGAAATCCATTAAATTGGAAGCATATTGGAAACAATGGGCCTCCATTAAATTGGAAGTATTGGGCATCCATTAAATTGGTAGCAATGGAAATCCATTAAATTGGAAGCATTGATCATCTCTCTCGATCGTTTTTTCATTGATCGTTCATTGATCGATCTCTTGGTTGCCATGGCTTATTTGAATGAATTATTTTGAATTGTATTTTTCGTTTCTGTGTTTTTGCTGTGGACACTTTTACCGTGCAAATCTTGCTACATTGTTCTCACATAATATACCATCTCAACGTGAATGATGTAACCAAGATTTTGTAACCATATTCTGATTTAAAAGAGTGTCCATGGAGTTTCTTGCCCGTTCTTCTCCATAGAGATCTACGCTAGGGAATGGGCAACTACAGTACTTTCACAGTTTTTATGTCTTGTGACTGGGACTGTAGCTACATTTAATTTTCATCTTTGTTTCGACAATTCAAAAGTGCCTGTAACTGGCTTACTTGAAATAAATGCTTTGATTTTGATTTTGATTTTGATTTTCATCCATTAAATTGGAAGCAATGGGCCTCCATTAAATTGAAAGCATTGGGCATCCATTTAATTGGAGGCAATGGTCATCCATTAAGTTTGAAGCATGGGTCATCCATTTAATTGGAAGCAATTGACATCCATTAAGTTGGAAGCATTGGTCATCCATTAAATTGGATGCATTGGTTATTCATTAAATGGGACGAATTGGGCATCCATTCAATTGGACGTATTGGGCACCATTGAATGGGAAGCATTGGGCATCCATTAAATTGGTAGCAATGGAAATCCATTAAATTGGAAGCATTGGTCATCCATTAAATTGGAAGTATTGGGCATCCATTAAATTGGGAAATCGGGCATTCATTAAATTGGAAGCATTGGTAATCCATTAAATTGGACGAATTGGGCATCCATTCAATTGGACGTATTGGGCAACCATTAAATTGAAGGTATTATAATATAAGCATCAGATTGGAAAAGAATCCCGATAGTGACAAACAATGAATCATGTAGAATCTTACTACCCGAAAGATTAGTTCATGTGGGTGTAAAACGTATAGATATTCATACAACTTGATCTCGAAGGAGACAACGCTACAGTGTTTTAAGATGGGAGCTGTGGAAAAGGTCCTTTAACTTGGACAAGTATGTTATTGTAGAACCTATGTACCTTAACAAAAAGTACAGATGTCAAGATTAATAAAATGAATGCTATGTCTTGCCGACAACGGTGTACAAAATATAATTAAATATTCAAAATTACTAAATAAAATGTAAATACTTTTATTAAAAACCTATTGGTAGTTCGAGCCAGAGATTGGCACGTTCATGCAAACGGGTTCTTCGGCTTTAAAGTATTGGTATAGATGGAAACATCAGATTGTGTACGAAGATATAGCCAGATAGAGAAAGAAGAAGCTTTGTTCTTGTCTGGGCTATCAATCATTTTAACATCTTTCCTTTGGGAATCAATTTTGATTCGGTTACGGGGCAGAAACCATCAGGACTTTTCTTTGAGTCATAAGATTAATAAGGAAAGGGATATGGAAATAGGAAGACGAGATCATACTGACCAAGAGGTTAGACGAGTAGATTAAAAGGACTGATAAACCATTAAGCACTCCACACTTCGTGGAGCCTATCGGAGATGTCCCAATGGGGTAACTGGGTAAACCCTGAAAAGGCAAAACATTATAAAACACGGTTTGTGTATCTAAAATAGTTTTAGTAAAAAGTGCTCGTCTAAGTAAAATATTAAAAGTAATTCAGTATGATTATTTAACAACATTGATTACATTTACAGTAAATGCAATTTGTTAACAAGGAAGGGATGTAGTGTTTGTGACTATGCCATAGATACATTACATTGTCTCACGTACACGGGTGGAGGGGTTAGACGCCAACAGTCAGTCGGTCGCTAGACGCGGTACGAGGCGGACGCCCTAACTGGTGTAGTGGTGAGCCAATGAGATAACGATAGGCGCGATAGCGATCACTACAATAATCATTAATTATTTAATGTAATTTATCTTTGGGCCAAAGCTGCCTGAAAATAAAGGTTTGTTTACTATTATTATATTATTATTAAATCCCGTTCGCACTAATTTGAATCGAACATGATTTTGCACAAGGTATCGCTATCAGAGAAGCCTTGCACATGCATTGTCGTCTCAGAGACAAAGCTTGAATAGCTGCGGGTCTAAAATGGCCGCTATAGCAGAATCTACGCAGAATCTTAGAATGAATCACGTTAAAAAAATTAAATTCTTAAAATGGACTTTATGTCAATAGTCATAAAGTCCATTTTAAGAATTTTAAATTTTTAACGTGATTCACAAAACGATTCTGCTAAAGCGGCCATTTTAGACCCCCTGATGTGCACTGGCTCTCTATAACGAAAGCCTTTGTAGGCTCGTGATTTTACATTGTCTTCAGTTAGCTGTTTGGGATTTCGAAATAGGCAACTTAAGCTGAGGACTGAGCCTGTGCCGCTGAAAATGGGTTTTTGGTTAATTTGAAGGTTTGTAGAAAAAATTGAAAATGTTTTACGAAAAACTATTTAATAAATTAAAAAAAAAATCAAGGACTATAACGGTATGAATTAATTTACATTGATGATTCTCTAAAAGCTAAATAGCAACGTGGTTCAATAATAACCACTCGCGGTCCGTGGATGGGTGAACACCTATTATGTACCTAGTTTCCTCCGTGCCTCGGAAAGCACGTTAAGCCGTTGTCTCGGCTGTCATTTGTAGATCTTTGACAATCGTTACAGGTAGTCAGTGGCCCGAACTTCTGACAACCAGTCTCACCAAAGGTTATTGTATTAGTAATTGGGTTTTGGAGGTCAGATAGGCACTCGCTCCATGTAAAATACTGGCATTCAGCTGCATCCGATTAGACTGAACGCCGACCCCAACATAGTTGGGAAAAGGCTAGGCAGAAAATGATGGTTATTTGTTAGGTTTCTCTTATTCCTTTGTTTAAACATGTAAATTAACAACTTGACAATATCCATAAAGCTATTTACAATAATTTTTCTCTTCAACTACAGTTTACTCTTAGCAGTCTTAACCATCTTCCGTAGTTCCTTGCGCAGGAGTTTCCCGCTCGGCGACTTAGGTATTTGTTGTACGAAGCGCACGCCACCGCGGAGGTGCTTGGGGTTTGATAGCTGAAAAGAGATAATCATTAAAATAATATTCAACAACAACAGCCCATAACGTCCACTGCTGGACATAAGCCTCTCCCATGATGGGAGGAATTTGCCGTAAACTCCACGCTTGGCAGGCGGATTGGAGATCGCAGTGATGAAAGACTAACAGAAAACGCTGCTGCCCATTCTCTGGTCTACAGAGGCGCAAGGTGTTCTGCCTCAGACATTAGTCGCCTTATACGACACCCGTGACTGTAATGGGTTGGTTCTATTCTACTGCGCCGGATACCACACGGCTTAAATAATATTCGGTCTTACTTCATTTTGAACAGGTCTAGTCAGACCAACGAGTCCTGGAGTGGAAAGTCGTATATCGGCAAGCGCAACGTCGGATTAGGCTGCGTTCCCTATGTCGTGACGATTTATTTATCGTTGGTTTTTAGTTGGCAACAGTCGTAGACAACGACAACGACTGCGACGACAACGACTTTAAAACGGTGGCTGGGGATCCGCGAGGACACTCTTGGAACATCAAGATCCCTTGCGGATGCCCTAAGAAGACCAGGAAGTTTTCTGGAGGGAGGTGGGCTGGTTGGAGTAGGACAGACTGAATGCGTAGCGGAGCATAACGCAGCTTGAGAGAAGCCAATGACCAGCAGTGTGGATTTTTTTTTCTCAGTGTGGATTTCTTTTCTTTCCATTCAGATTTCTACAATGGTTTTCAAATCATATTTTTTTTTTCATCTTTTGCTCAGAATAGTTACAGCACTGATGACAATATTTGTGTCACTAGTTTATTTTTATTTTTTTTATTAACAAAATTTTCTTACCTTTGTATATATTCTTTTTTTACTTTTATTTGGGAATGAGTGAACATTGTAGGCTTTGTAGATCCCCAGATGCTTGTTAAGTTTTGTTAAAAAAAAACTGTTTTACGTTTTTTGTATAGTAAGCGACCTATTGTCGGGCCTACGCTATCCCCCCATACTTAAACACTAATGCTGTAACAAAATAATATTGTAATAATTACCTAATGATTTGAAAAGAGTAACTATGGAGTTATAGCCGGCATAGCCGTGTGGTATCCGGCAGAGTAGAATAGAACCAACCCTTTACACTTACGGGTGTCGTATAAGGCGACTAATGTCTGAAGCAGAACACCTTGCGCCTCCGTAGACCAGAGAATGGGCAGCAGCATTTTCTGTAGTCTTTCATCACTGTGATCTCCAATCCGCCTGCCAAGCGTGGAGATTACGGCAAATTCCTCCCATCATGGGAGAGGCTTATGTCCAGCAGTGGACGTTATGGGCTGTTGTAGTAGTAGTGTAGTAACTATGGAGTTTCTTGCCGGTTCCCCTTCTCACTCGGAATAACCGATGGAAACGGGTACGACCAACGCGAACCATGAACCTTTTTCGACGTTTTGCACGGTCGTGATGTGCCCATCTAGGCTTATGTGAAATAAAATATTTTGATTTTGATCATAGATATCTACGATAGGTTGACTTGATTGCAGTGCAGGCAAAATGTGGTTAAAAATGACGATTATTTAGCACAAATTGCAACCAATACTTTAATAGCCTTCAAACTAACTGTCCCAAGAGTTATTTATCCTATTCTATGCCGAGTACATTAAATGTAAATGTAGGCCACTAACAACAGGGCTGCGGGACTGTTCGAAAGATACCGCGGAACACAAAAGGCAATGAAGGAACATGGATGGAGTTTAGTCAGTAAAAGTCTGACACTCCCTTCCGCCCCGCCCAGAGTCATTGGATGATTTCATACGGAAAAAAAGGCCACCAACGATCCATACTAACCCTCTCCGCCACAAACTCCTTAACTTCCTTCTCCGTAAGCGTCTTCCCTGGCTGAGTCACCACGAACGCCAGAGGCACCTCCCCAGCCTTCCTGTCCTCAACGCCGATGACTGCTGCATCCCGGATGCCCTCGTGTTGGAGGAGGACGGCTTCTAGTTCTGCTGGAGGGACCTGGATGAAGATAAGTAATAAATTATAGCTGGAGGATCTTGACTTCTATCGATAGGACTGGCCCTTAATTAAAAATGCTGTCAGCGACAATGTCAAAAATGTAAGTAACTTAGAGGTTGTTATTATGGACTCATGCAAAGCTCTCCAAAATAATAAATTAGCCTCTTGTGTGTGCAAAATGAAGCAATACAGGCCAGACGTCGGTAGTTCGTAGCAGATAATTATGAGATGTAGATCCTACTCAAAAACACTTCTGCCGAAAATCGAACTTTCCTGAATGATGACAACCTAAATTATTACAAAACTGTGAAGCAAACACGTTGATATACAGGGTGTAAAAGACCTCATCACGAAGCCGTCAACCAGGCATTCTGTACATCAAACTAAGTAACTTTACGCAAAAATTATTGCTGGGAAACGACTTTTTTTTTGGGGTGAAAAATCATGTTTTGTGGTAGAACTCAAAGAAACGCACTCAAAACATTGTGCTGATTGATGGATTGAATAGTACGGGGGTCGTGGAGGTGTTTAAAGTAAAAATCTTACATTAAAAACATGTATTTATAAAAAAATGTGAAATAGTTGGAATTTTGATCCCCAATATCTCCGTAACTAGACGGTTCCCAGGTGGTCCAGAACAAAAAATGATCGGAATGACGGGGAGAACAAATGCCTTTCGGCTTCGTTAAGAGTGTTTTCATACACTTTATTAACTACCCGGTGAGACTGGACGGCACAACCTCATCGGAAAAAGTCTAGGCAGATGATAATACCTGCTGCCTATCATCATGTCACCGCAACCATTCCCAAAAAACTTCTCCTTATCAAGAGAACCTCACCTGATACCCCTTATACTTGATGAGCTCCTTCAGTCGGTCCACGATGTAGAAGTAACGGTCGTCATCATAGTACCCCACATCGCCAGTCTTGTAGAACCCCTCGGCATCAAAGTCTGACCCCCTATCCAAACCGACGTAGCCTTTCATCAGCATTTCTCCTTTGACGCATATCTCTCCGCGTTCGTTCGGGCCTAGAGATTTCCCTGTTTCTAGGTCTGTTACCTGGAAATAGGAAATTAATTCAAATTAGCTAACTCTACATTTTATCATTTACTTAACTGTTGATCTCGTAGTTAAATAATAACAGCCTTGGATAAATCTTCAGGTTAAGCCACACTTGCCTAGGTTGATCTGAGGATAGGTGAGCACCCATTACATACCGAGTTTCCTGCGTGCCTTGGAAAGCACGATAAGCCGTTGGTCACGGCTGTCAATTGTAGATCTTTGACAGTCGTTACAGGTAATCAGGCGACTGGTTTTCAGCCTTTTCCCAACTATGCTGGGTTCGGCTTCCAGTCTAACCGGATGCAGCTGAATACCAGCATTTTACATGAAGCGACTACCTATCTGACCTCCACAACCCAGTTAGTGATGGGTAATATAGTAAAACCGCTGTACCGACCTTAACCACATTATTAGCAGTCACCAGCCCTACAGTCCCGACTTTGTGGATGTTCGGGTCATCGGGGTAGAATCTCAGAACTGCCAGTGTCATCTCAGTAGACCCGTAGCCTTGGAACACGCCTATCAGGTTGGGGAATCTGGAACAGATTGACAAACAGATTTAATTGTGCGGATTTTAACGCGCTTTTACTAGCTTCACCTGCAACTATCTTAGAAATCAAAGACCCACTTTCCGGTTTCCGAATGAGCAAATCCAAATGCAAATCCAATATGTTTTCCTAACAAATAATTGTCATAATTATGTAGATAAGAACGCGACGCTATAGCGATATAGCGTGTGCGTGCGACCAATGGCTTTATTTAGGATGTCACGTTTATGTTATCACTTATTTTTGTGAATGCTGGTTAACCTGTAATTGGCGGCTGTAAGACTGTAAAACCTATGAATACTTAGGATATGTTGTACACAAAAGCTGTTCGTAAACCTATATTAATAAATAAATAGACGTCGGGGACAATGGGATCTATAACTCCACCTCGGCTAAATATCTGGCTATATATCCCTCAAATGACTTAGCATGATCCTCCGTTACGCCTAAAATACTGCAGCATTCATTTTGAAATAAATATGTGGTAAAGTTGAGGATTAATGCTAAGTCCTGTGTGTGACGAAAACACGATTCCATATTATTTTCTTGATAGAAAAAAAATCCAAAGTTACCTCCAAATCGAACAATAAACCGCTGGTATTCAAAAAGTATACTTCAAGTTAGATCATAAAACTTTGCATACTAACTGAACTAACTATAAAGCAGGTCTTATGTGTTTTTTTTCAGTCCAATCAATAGATTTTTTGTAAATCGCAAAAAAACACTCATTTCGCACTATTCGGCCGCAGTGACTGACGTAACAACCGCTTTGTAGTGCAAGCTGATTAGAACTTTATTCTAACAGTATTTCAAACGAAGTTTGCACCTCCACAAATAGAGTTGCTAATTTTAGGTTTAGAGGGGCCATAAAGAACACTGGCGGACTTAAAGCCTAAGGCATTCCCTACCAGACAACCAGGAGTAAAGGCAAGATAACATGGCAGGTAGGCACATTGCTGGTCTATCACAGAAATTAACATGTTAAACTTACTTCTTCTGAGCAGAGTTGATGGTATCCTTGTGAAGAGGAGCAGCGCCTGAGTAGATAACCCTGACTGAACTGAGGTCGTAGTTGGACTGGTTCTTACTAATAGCAATCAGGATTGGTGGTACCACAGTCAGTAGAACTGCCTAGAATTAAAGGTTAATCAGAAATTAGCTCTCACTGCCTTGTCTGACTAAAAGTTTCAAAGTTGCTTGAAATACTTATGCCCGTTTTTAGTCTTAGGGCTCACTTACGGAGGCGCGTCACGCGTTGTGCGTTTTTTCCGTTTACGGAGAGGCGGCACGTGTTGCAGCCCGCGTTATCACACGCCCAAACACAAACATATGGCAATGTAAGATGTTGTTTACGTAGACGCGGCGCGTTGCCCGCGGCGTTGCCCGCCGCGTTGTACGCCGCTTCGCGTCGGGCTACTTAATCCCGTGACTATTAGTCCAAAATAGCCGTTATATTCTAATGCTTGTTATGACCGAGTAAGATAAGATGACATAACGCCACGTCGCCCGCCGCCGCGTCGCACGCCGAACGCGTTGGACGCCGCGTCCAACGCGGCGGGCGACGCTGCATTTCAAGCAAACGCGCGTAAAATCGCTTCTCCGTAAACGCTCTCATACATTGTCATTATGTTTGAATTGAAAGGGGGCCGCGCCGCACGACGCGCCGCGTTTCCGTACATGAGCACTTACACGATAGAAGCAGGTAAGAGGAACAAAACCACGGTAATATTTTAATAACGTACTCCAGCTTCATACAAACGAACGAAACGCAAACTATACCTACGCGCCTCGATCTCGGGGTGCGCTCGGGGCGCAGACAGTCACGGCTGTACCGCAGTATCGAACGGACGGTGTGTTGTTTTTTTAACAATAACCGCGCGATTTTTTTCTCTAAAAATCAGTTAATATGACGAGTAGGAAATATTGTGCTGTTTTTGGTTGTATGAATTCGTCAATAAGGCATCCAGACATAAGTTTTTTTAAATTACCTGGAAACTCTGAAAGGTAAGACTATAAAATAATTTTACTTACTAGTAGGTAAGTACATAATATGTGTCTTTTTAATGGATAAGTATTTCCTTTTATCTCACGAAAAAAAAGGTGTTTGGATTAATAAATAAAGCGAATAGAGTAACAGAAAGTTTTTGAGACGAGTGAAATAGGTAGTTATATGCGGTTCTGAATGAATCATGATACGGTAGGTACCTACCTACTTACGCTTGTGTTAAAACTTCGGTGCATGTGTGTTTTGTTAGTTTGCATAATTCAAAGTAAAGACGTGGTATTTTATTATTAATAATATTTGTTTATTATCTGTGTTAAAAAAAAAAAAAAGATTTTTACAATCACAAAACTAAATAGAAACAGAAAGTAGGCAAATGTAATTAAAATGCTGGAGACGGGCAGCCCTAACGCATGTTTACGTACCGCGCGGCTGTAGGCATTTATTTCTATCATGCGACCGAGTTACACTACTGTATTATAATATCACCGTGACAAAACGGTGTAAAATTTCGTAACTATAGGTACAAATAAATAAAATTGAAGTGTCTGTTTGTAATAATTTCAAAATAACATCTTTTTACTTGTCTGACTAAAAGTAATACATGGTGGTTTTTCAAGTGGGCTAGCTAAAGCCAAAACTATGAGGAATAGCGAAAATTACTTAAAGAGGAGTCCCGAGCCCGATTTTGATGAAATCGAAACTGCATCGGTGGATTTTAGAAAAATCAAAATAATATTATGTTTACCTAGCCAGGAATCGAACCCGTTGTTTTTGGAATAAAAATATTATGTACCCACTGTATAACAACATTCAATAGAGTGGCTAATAACGATCAAATTCTGGGAAGTAATGATAATAGGATTGGTAGTAAACCCCAAAAAATTATTAAACGATACCCATCACGATTATACAAAACAGCAAGGTCTTGAAGTGATGTTTCATATTTTAAGTAACTACTAACAACCCGCTGTCGTCGTCAAAAAAAAAGCATTTTTTAAATCATATTTGTACCTATACAGCTTCCTAACACTTTGAGGGAGTTCCGCTTGCTCCTTTAACTTAAGGCGACTACAGGAGCTAAATTAGCAACTCTATTTGTGGTGGTTCAAACTTCGTTTGAAAACTGTTAGAAGAAAGTTCTAATCAGCTTGCACTACAAAGTGGTTGTTACGTCAGTCACTGCGGGCCAAATGGTGCGAAATGAGTGATTTTTTTGCGATTTACAAAAAATCTATTACTTGGTATAAAAAAATAAAACATTATGATGCTAATATGTTGCTTGTAGAATTATTTACCAAAAAATCAGAATGATCGCATATATTTTAGTATGGCTTTTAGTCGTTTAAAATTTTTTCAGAGAAAAGTTCGTGATTAGTTGTATTATGTTTTCAAAACACTGGTGTCGATTCTGTTGTGCACAAACTAAACTTAATTTAGGCAATTGCTATCTTTTTCGCTCTAATAAAACAAGAAAGAGACGGACGTAATTTAGAGCTGTCAAATTTAATTGAAACTAATATTTCCATACAAATGAAGGGTGCACGTAAAAATGTGTCGACTAACAACACGGTGAAGCGCAAGGCATAAACTAGTTTGACATCTCTAACTTAGTTCATAGCTATAGCCGTTTTTTTCTCGCACTGCCTTTTAGTAAAAGATATCAATCAATAGCATAAATTAAGTTTAGTTTTTGCACAACAGAATCGACACCAATATCTTACTAGCATATTATATCTTGAAGAATATCATATTTCTGGTTTTGTTTACAGCAGTGAATCATATGCTTTTTTTGCATTATAAAACTCGTGTTTAGCTCCTGTAGTCCCCTTAACCCCTAATGACAACTAACTCACCCGATACTTCTCAACGGTCTTCAAATAAGAGTCGACATCGAACTTGGGGAGGTACACCGCCGTCCTCCCAGTGACGAAGGCAGTCAGTACACCCACCAGCCCCATGACGTGGTACCATGGGGTTATTGTGATGGACATTACTGCACCGTCCACCGTGGCTGGCCTGTAAGAATATGGCATGTATGTAGGATTTTGATTAAATTGCGCACCATAGCTGGGGTGGTATCTGCTAACGAGAGGTTTTCTCCTATTTGATGAGTGAATATCAATGTGCAAAAATATGTTGCTTATTAGACTCTAAACTTTAATTGGTACAATTAAAAAAAAACTAACTTTATTATTACTATTTGAAAAAAATATTCAAAGCGAAGCATTTTTCTTTGAAATTTCGTAACTACTCTTAAACGGCATTAAATTTTAGGCAAATATCTGTCACATTTTTCTTCACAAAGTGTACAATTCGCACTTTGATCTAATGATTTATTAGTCTACAATTAAATAAAAACCACTCATTTCGCACTATTCGGCCCGCAGTGACTGACGTAACAACCACTTTGTAGTGCAAGCTGATTAGAACTTTATTCTAACAGAATTTCAAACGAAGTTTGGACCACTACAAATAGAGTTGCTAATTTAGCAGATACACCAGCCTTAAAAGGGCTGTAAGAGGAGCTCGTGGCTAATTAATAACAGTCACACGGATCTTCAAAGTTAAGCCGTCCTTGCCAAGGTCAGTCCGTGGATGGCTAACCATCCATTAGATCCATTAAATTGTATATAATACCTGTATTTAAATGTAATAATGTTAGAAACTCTTTCTTCTGTCATGATTTTTAAATATGTATTAATTAATGAGATCTACTGTAATAATATAATAAACCAGCTGTTGCCCGCGGCTTCGCCCGCGTGCAGTTCGGTAACTGTCCCACTGAATCATACTAAAGGGATAAATAGTGTCCTACATGTTAATTTAGGTTATAAACTATCTATGTGCCAAATTTCATAATCATCACAATTTATTAGTATCATCACAATCACCATCACTATCACAACCACCATCATTATCACAATCATTATCACAATCATTATCACAATCACCATCATTATCACAATCATTATCACAATCACCATCACTATCACAGTCACCATCATTATCACAATCACCATCACTATCACAACCACCATCATAATCACAATCATCATCGCAATCACCATCACAATCATCATCACAATCACAATCACCATCACAATCCCCATCACCATCGCTATCACCATCACAATCACCGTCACTATCACAATCACCATCACAATAACCATTAAAATCACTATCACAATCACTATCATCGTAATCACAACCATCATCATCGTAATCTCAATCATTTTCATCTTAATCACAATCATCATGATCACAATCGCCATCACCATCACAACCACAATCATTATCGCAATCGCAATCGCAATCACTATCACAATCACAATCACAATCACAATCACAATCACAATCACAATCACAATCACAATCACAATCACAATCACAATCACTATCACTATCGCTATCGCTATCGCTATCGCTATCGCTATCACTATCACTATCACTATCACTATCACTATTACTATCACTATCACTATCACTATCACTATCACTATCACCATCACCATCACCATCACCATCACCATCACTATCACTATCACTATCACTATCACAATCACCATCACAATCACCGTCACATCACCATTACAATCACCATCACAATCACTATCACAATCATTATCATCGTAATCAGAATCACCATAACCATCGCTATCACCATCACAATCACCGTCACTATCACTATCACAATCACTATCACTATCACAATCACCATCACAATCACCGTCACATCACCATTACAGTCACCATCACAATCACTATCACAATCATTATCATCGTAATCACAATCACCTTCATCATTATCACCATCACTGTAACAATCACAATCACCATCACCATCGCTATCACCATCACAATCACCGTCACTATCACAATCACCATCAAAATCACTATCACAATCACCATCATCGTTATCACAATCATCATCATCGTAAACACAATCATCACCATCGTAATCACAATTATTATCATCGTAATCACAATCATTATCGTCGTTATAACAATCACAATCTCCATCACTATCACAATCACCATCACAATCACTATCACAATCACCATCACAATCACTATCATCATTTAAAAAAAAAAAAAAAAATAACCATTAACATCGTAATCACAACCACTATCATCGTAATCACAATCATCATCATCACAATCTCCTCCCTCGTCATCACAATCATTATCATTGTAATCACAAACATTATCATCGTAATCTCAATCATTATCATCTTAATCATAATCATCATGGTCACAATCGCCATCACTATCACAACCACAATCATTATCACAATCACCATTACTATCACTATCACAATCACCATCACTATCACAATCACCATCATCGCTATCACCATCACAATCACCGTCACTATCACAATCGCCATCACTATCACAATCACTATCACTATCACAATCACCATCATCGTTATCAAACTCATTATCATCGTAATCAAAATCATCATGATCATTATCACAATCATCATCATCATTATAACAATCGTCATCATCGTTATCACAATCATCACAATAAATCAACAACAACCCTGTATAGAAGTTGAATCCGCTATCTTCTGGATCTCAAAATAAATGCCATTTTCGATATCAGCACCCCTGATAATCTCGGTTTCGACACCCATATTGATTTTTAGACATTTCAACCCCACCGCACCCCAACAGGGAATGATGGTAATTCAGGTCCGCCACATTAAATCTTAAAATCGATGTTTTTGTAATACACCCGACCTAATTCACCATACAAACAATACCTATGTTAAATTTCAGGCTTTCTTACCCCATTTCCCCCATTAGGGGTTGAATTCTGAAAAAACCTGAAACACAAATGTTAACTCATTTTTCGATAGGAGTACTCCTGTTAAGTTTCGAATAAAGTAGTCTAACTAATCTTATTTCCCCATGTAATCTTTGGACCCCCGTTTCAACCCCTGAGGGGGTTAATTTTGAAAAATCCTTTCTTAATGCACCCCTAAACCCCATAAAGAACTTATGTGCCAAATTTGGAATCTCCAGACTCAGTGGTTTTTTTTTTTTTTTTTTTTTTTTTTTTTTTTTTTTTTTTTTTTATAATCATAGTCTTAGTACAGGTTATGTTTGTTTTGTACCATTAAACCAGACATGGTTTGTATTGGTACTCACATTCGCTAAAACAACACTGCTTAAAAATACTAGACATAAATATAAGTAAAAATGTAGGTACATGAAAAATATTTTATGCGTAAACATCTATCAGTAAGTAGAAGTAGCACGTAATGTTTTGAATATGAGTCGCCCGGTATTGGGCGCTCATAAGAAAGCCGGTTCTAGTCAACGCATACAGGTTGTTTCGTTTTTATATTTTTGTATTAGTGTTTTGTATTTAAGTATTGTCTTGGACTATGTTGTTTAAGCAGTTGTAATAGTATTTTTTGTATTTTTGTTTAAAATTTTTCACGTTTATTTCATCTTTTATAGATTTAGGTATATCATTGATTATTGTGGGAATTAGAAATTTTACTGTTCGCCTACCATAAAAGTTTCTGGCCTGAGGTACTATTAGTTTATTCCTGGTGATACTTCTTGTAATTATTTTATGTGATATGGGTATTTGAATGCTTTGATTATTAAATTGCTCGATTAAGAGGGCCATGTCGATTCTAGTCTGTACTGGCAAAATTTTACAATATTTAAATAATTCGATGACATTATCTTTACTTTGGTGCTTTATTTTTCTGGGTACGATGAGTTTTAAAAGTCTAACTTGCAATTTGGAAATTCTTTCAATGTATGATCTAAATGTTCGCCCATAGCTCGTAATTCCGTAAGCTATAATTGATTCCGCTAGGGCAATATACATATTGAGTAGTACTTTGAACGGAACTTTAGGTTTCAAAATGTAAAACTTTGCCAGCACAGCCCGCAACTTATCACAGACTGAGTCCACGTGGAAAGTCCAGCTAAAACGATTGTCCACGATTAATCCAAGGTAGGTGTGGTGAGTTACTTGGTCAATTGCCTCACATCGACATGACGTACCCAATGAAGTGGAGTGAAGACAACTGTGACTGTGAGCGATTATATTAAAAGGAGTAATATGCTTTTGATGGCTAGAATGGACATGGATGATTTTGGTCTTACTTGCGTTGAGAACCAGTCCAGCATCATGTGCCCACTTGGAGACTCGAGTAAAATCTTCCTGTAACCATTGAGCTGCAACTTTTACGTCTCTGTGCGTAGCTACAAGGCATGTGTCATCTGCATATTGATAGACGGAACAGTGATTGACCACATGTTCCATGTCGTTAACATAAGTCAGATAGTGTAAGGGTCCCAGTACAGAACCTTGGGCTGTTCCTTCAGTGACTTCAATGGCGTCACTGGTTTCATTACAGATCTTGACATTGTATTTACGATTTTTAAGGTAGTCCTCACACCATTTGAGTATTGGTCCTCGAACTCCAGAATTATCTAATTTTGTCAACAACGTGGCGTGTCTAAGTGTATCGAACGCCTTGCTGAAGTCGATAAATAGTAAAATTACATTATTTTTATCATTAAGGGATTCGTTGACCTCATCCGTGAATTTAGATAATAACTGTGAGGTGGACTTATTGGGTTGAAAACCGTATTGTGTGCTGGATAACACGTCATTTTTTACATAGAAGTCTTGTATCTGGTTACAGACATATTTTTCCACTATTTTGTCGATAACGGGTAGAATAGTGACCGGTCTATAATTATCATAGTCGGCAAAACTGCCTTTTTTGTGTATTGGGCGCACTACACCAGTTTTTAGTACTTCCGGGTATTTTCCTTGTCTGACACTAGTATTGATCAATTTGACAATAACGCCTGTCATCTTGTCACAGATGGATTTTATGTCAACACACCTAATGTTATCTACTCCAGGAGCTTTATTTGTATTAAGGTTTCTAATTATTTTGTTAACACTATTATTTGTAGCTTTCCTGAAGTACATGGATGCGTTATGGGGAAACGTATATTCTGATTCGTTCAGTAGCTGACGGCTACATTTGGGCAAGATCTTTTCGACACTATTTCTAAATTCTGTAGCAAACTTGTTAGCTATTGATTTTATTTCCACATTATTGTTTTTAAAGGCTCTCAAGATGGTTTCATCAACCGACTTTTTATTGCGACCTGATATATTATTTAATATTTGCCATAGTTTTCTAGGGTTCGTTTTGTTATTATTTATTTCTTCGAGATATTGTTTATTTCTAGATTTTTCAATTATTTTATGAGTTCTGTTTCTTATCTTATTATATTCCAATCGCAGTATTTTATTTGTTGAATCATTTTTCCATTTTAAAAATAATAGGTCCTTTTTTTTACACATGTTATTAATTTTATTATTTATCCATGGCTGTTTATTTCTTTTACTATTATTATTAACTTTTCTAATATATTTTGATTCCTCGTAACAATTATGAAATTGATTTTTTATGTAATCGTAGATTTTGTTTGGACACTCTGTATTATCTATTTCGCTCCATTTTAAGTCGTTAAGTAAATATTTAATTTTAACGTTATCAAATTGTTGTATTGTTTTTGTATCAACCTGTATATGTGTTGGAACTTGTCCTACGCACGACAGTATTAACATGCGGTGATCAGCCATTACAGTTCCGAGTGCGGCCGAGTAAAGATCTAACGAACGCGATCTTATAAAGATGTGATCTATACAGCTCCGTGTAGTGTTATTTCCGCGCTTTTCAATTCTCGTGTAGTCAGATATCGCGCTCGTTAAGCCACACTCGGACATGCTATTAACGTAGTATTCTCGAATGTTGTCGTATGTCTTTAGGTCTATGTTTACGTCTCCCAGCAAATAAGTGTCGTCTGATTTAATAGTAGAACTGGCTAAGACACTGCTTATCTCTTTTACGAATAGATGTTTACTTTCGCTTGGTGGTCTATAAATTGCACAGATATATGCGTGATAGTTGCGAGGTGTAGTAATTTGACCAATAATACATTCACAGTGTATTAACGAGTGATTCAATGGTGTAAATACGTAGCCATCTCTGGCATAAATTATTATTCCGCCGCCTTTTCTGTTTTTACGCAACTTTCTGTGCATTTCATAGCCATCGATGTTGTACATATGAACAGTGTTTTCATTTATATTGACTTCTGTTAAGATTAAGACATCAATATTTACGTTGGATGAGCTGATTAATTGAATTACACAAGCAAAATTTTTAATTATGGATCTAATATTTATGTGAACAATATTCAGACTACTTTTACTAATGGAGGGTATCAGATTACTAAAAACATTAATATTTGCACAGTCTAATAGTTCTTGGTGATCGGGAGAGAGATCCGAGATAACTTATTTTAAAACTATTACCGATAGGTTTGTTGACGTCCCGCCTGCGTTGTGCTCGAAAGCCGATCGATGTCCATTTCGCACCGTACGACAGTGGGCTTATCCTTTTCTTCTTTACGTAGCAGCACCTTTCCATCCTGGAACCATACATATTTGTATGCTGGACGCAATTTTTGTTGGGCTAGCCACAATAGCGATTTATTCGATTTTGTAAGGGCTCGACGCAGGATCACTTTCGTCTTGTACATTTCTATAGGGGCTTCCGGCACAATTTGTTCCAGCAGAACTTCTTCCTTTTTGGATGCACGCACCCACGACTGTGCCTGTTCTGCTTCTTTCAACTCAACCTGGATGTTTCCTTCACGTTCATTTCGATCTTGCACACGTTTAACATTTAGTATCTGTGATTTATCCACGTTGAGTGTTTCAGCCAGCTTGACAGATATCGATCCAAGGTCTTCATTTTGAGATTTAGGAATTCCTACCACTTCTAGCACGTTATCTAGGCGCTGTTGTTCTACATTACGCACATATTGTTTTAGTGAGCTGATTTCTAGTTCAAGGTGAGTTTTTTCGTTGCTAAGGTGGGCGTACTTCTTCTCCAACTCCTGTATATGCTTATTTTGGGTTTCCACCGTTTTTGCTAGTTCGTCTACTTTCTTGCTGCAGAGGCTTACTGATACTTCGATAGGTTGTAATTCTTTCTTTAAGACTTTCTTTAGTTCGGCTGTAATATCCTTCAGAAATTTGTCACTATCTATGTTGCAGTTACCGAGGTTCCTACTGGAGGTCTCGACTTCTTCTATTTCGTCTTCCTCGTCCGGAATGAAGAAGGACGATTTCCTGTTAGGCGAGTTGTGACTGCATTCATCACATATCCAGTCCAGACTATCCGCATTACGAAGTGCAGATAGTTGCTTCGCAGTGAGACCAGAGCAGGCTTTATTAGCATGAACAGTCTTAGCACATGACCTGCATACCAGTCCTGGCGACTTGCTGGTTATTCCTTTATTGCAATTATCACACTTGGTCATTTTCGTTAGAGTAGGCGGTAGTTAGCGCACAAATAATTAATACGTTGGCACCGGACCGATACGTACGACAGAGCGTTAGCGAATGAGGTTTGGGCTGTGCATTGATTTTTATACCTTGCCACCCCATTTCGCCCTCTTAGGGGTTGAATTCTGAAAAAACCTGAAACCCGTTTCTACTTATTTATCAATAGGAGCACTCCTATGAAGTTTCGAATAAAATAGCCTAACTAATCTTGTTTCCCCATACAAACTTTGGAGCCCCGTTTAACCCCCTTAGGGGGTGAATTTTGAAAAATCCTTTCTTAGTGCACCCCTAGACCACATAAGGAACCTACTTGCCAAATTTGGAATCTGCAGACCCAGCGGTTTGGGCTGTGCGTTGATAGATGAGTCAGTCAGTCAGTCAGTCAGTCAGTCAGTCAGTCAGTCAGTCAATCAGTCAGTCAGTCAGTTTCTTCTTTTATATATTTAGATAATAATAAAATCTTTATTCAGAATCTTAAAAGGTAAATAAAATACTTACATTATGAATCTAAAAACTAACAATGTAGGTATAATAATGTATGATGCCTGTACTAGGATAATCCTGTATCACAGGCTGCAGGAGCTCTAGCAATATGCTGTATGTAGGACAGAAGTTATTTCTTTTTATAATATTAAACATTACATGACAAAATCAACTGTGATTTATTTAAACTAATATTATATCTTGAAATGAATGTAGGGTTTTTAAGATTTTAATAATTCGTTTTATTTTTGAGAAATGTCAACACTGCCTAACCGTAAATGTTGTAGCGGGAAGGGGTAGTTGATAAAATTATGGCACTCGGCCGAGAGGGCGCGATTCGTTGGAAGAAATTGTGGTGTTAAGATTAATAGTTGAATCTATGTCCGATAACTGCTAGGTGTTGTAATTATTGCATTTTGTATAAAACGTGAAGTAATATAGAATTGTGTAAAACCAAATAATTTGAAAAGAGTAACCATGGAGTTTCTTGCCGGTTCTTCTCCATGGAATCGACCAACGCGAACCGTGCAACCTAATAAATATTGTGGGTGATATCCTGACAAATTGTCTTAATTTCCCTAATTTATAACAAAATGACAGCCGGGAGCCAATGGCTTAGCGTGCTTTCCGAGGCACGGAGGAAACTCAGCATGAAAAGAGTGGTAATAATCCCTGTTTTCCTCGAGAGGTTAGGCAGAAAAGAAATACTTACATACAACACGCAGTGATCACATTTAGGTGCGTAATCATCACTCCTTTCGGCAACCCAGTTGTCCCAGAAGAATACAAGATCAGTAACGTATCAGACTGTCCTTGTACTTCTACAGAATGAAAATCCTCATACTTCACGTTCTTTATTTGACCGTTATTTTCAAAAACCATATCGTTGTACGTTAAGACGCCATTTTGTCTTTCCTCGCCGAATAAGATGATTTTCTTGACGAAATTCAATGATTTCAGAGTTTTTGCATGTGTTTTGTACATTATTGGAGAGCAGATGATGTATTTTGGTTTCGAAATGTTCGTTACGTGGATTAGTTCACCTGAAATAGAGTAGGATATTAGTATTTTGTTGCATCCGACACTAATATTCACAGAGCCCTGGACATCGTTAACTTTGCAACCTGGGACAAGCTAAAAAAAAAACCTATTTTTGAAGTTCTTGCAACTTGTTCCCCAGGGTAAGGGGTCTGTTGGCGACAGATCTGGCAACCCCGTTGCTAGGGGCTTCTTCTGTGGTTGGTTAGCTAGCGACGGGGCGGCTTACATCTATACTTAAAGAGGTAACATTTATTTTGTTTGTAAGTTTGTATGTAGGGGGTAATCTCCGGAAGTAATGAACCAATTTTAAAAATTGTTTCACTGGTAGAAAGCTACATTATTCGTGAGTGCTATAGGCTATATTTTATTCCCGTACTCCCACGGGAACGGGAACTACGCGGGTGAAACTGCGGGACGTCAGCTAGTTATCTTTATTTTCTTATTTCCTAAAATAATATTGTAACGTGATCCAATTACCTATATATTACCCAATTGCAACTTTTACTCTTTAGTGTCATTGATTTGGTGCCTAACAGGGCCCATTAACCACGTGAGGTTTTTAGGTCACTCTTAGTAGTAGGCCACTTTTATAGCCCAAAGTGGAGGGGGGGGCTCCACTTTAGTAATACGTCGTGAGCTTTTAGGCTACCTCTCCTACCCCTCCCAGCATCACGTGTATTGTTTATTATTGAACAGATCAGATCTGAAAATAGATGATTGTTGACATACGTGATTGTCACATTATCCACTCCCCCCATCGTGATTAATCGTGTTTTTTTTCTGACCCCATCTCTCCTGTTCAAACCTTACGTGATTAAAGAACGACCTTAAATACTGGGTTGTCGGAGTAAAACCAGCCAAGTCAGAGGCTGATGGGCGACATAAAAATTCTGAAACCTGGTTCACTAACAATACACGATAAAGAAGAAGAAGAATAAAATCAATTAAACATTCTCAAACTCAAACTCAAACTCAAAGCATTTATTTCAATTAGACCATTACGGCACTTTTGAATGGCAAAAATACAAAAAAAAAAAACAAAGCTACAGTCCCAGTCACAAGACATAATAACTTGAGAAAGTACTGTAGTTGCCCATTCCCTAGCGTAGATCTCGATGGAGAAGAACGGGCAAGAAACTCCATGGACACTCTTTTAAATCAAAATATTGTTACAAAATCTTGGTTACATCATTCATGTTGAGATTATACATATATGTGAGAACGATGTAGAAAGACGTGACATTAAGAGCGTCCAGAGCAAAATATTAAATCAAAAATGTATAAATAAAGTAGGTAATTAAAATGAACCATGGCAGCTAAGAGATGACCAGTCCCAACTGACAGCGCCCGTACACGAACATGACGCATGTATCGGCGCCATTCAACTCAACCAGATTGAAGGGAACTAAATGACCCGACACACCCGCCACCATCAGCGAGACATTTGAGTGAGCATGACATTAGATCTTAGACAAACCTTTAACATAATCCGTACTAATTGTAGTCAACACGGCGCCCGCGCAAACCACGCCCAGCGCAGCACCCCAGAACTCCTGCCTATTCTCGGAGATCAGCCCGATCGTGTCTCCCTTTCTGACGCCCATACGAGTGAGTGAGACGGAGAAGTTCATCGCTTGCTGGATTATGTCACCGTAGGTTAGGCGTTCCTCTGTTGTGCCGTTTATCTGGAATTGTTGTAACATAAAATTCTAAGTGCTAGAAAGAATAGTACATTTTGATACAAGTGGAGAAAGTTTGTTATTGCAATCGAGGCGGAATTATAACTCCCGAGCCGTAGGCGAGGGTGTTTTTGAGCCGAGAATTGCAATAACAAATGTCCACGTGTATCAAACGACGTTTTTCAATACACTTTTGAAGAAATAAAATAAAATAACGAATTTTTTTTTTGTCACGAACTATGAAACTATGATTTAAGAGTCCGCCGTATAAAATCCACTCGCTAGAGTTTAGGCAAATTCGTTGCGATCCTATGTTTGTGTGCATTGTTCATGCAGATACACGCACACACGGGTTAAGATCGAGTGTAGTGATCGCTTAAACCATTTTGATCTTTTAGTTATTTTTAAGTACCTAACATATTAAGTAGTAAGTACGGTTTAGAAATAAAAGTCATGAATGTGTGCTTATCACAATCAATATGTCGTCTTATTGGATTTTCCATCAGGAATTTCTCAGTAGCAGCCATGGAGTCAGAATTTGTGCCCGGTTGATGGCAATAGGCTCGGCCCCTGTTACATGGGATTTCCACAGAACTGGCGAACTGTGGGTGTACTGTACTGTTAGGTGCATCGCTGCCTATACCTTCGGGGATTAAAGGCGTGATGTTATGATGGTTAAGTAATAATTATTAGATCTACACAGATTAATATCTAAGATGATTTTGAGGAAAGAACCGTACACATTTGAGGGGACCTGGGGGTCTAAAATGGCCGCTTTAGCAGAATCGTAATATGGATCACGTTAAAAATTTAAAATTCTTAAAATGGACTTTATGACCATAACTATAAAGTCCATTTTAAGAAATTTATTTTTTTAACGTGATTCATGCTAAGATTCTGCGTGGATTCTGCTAAAGCGGCCATTTTAGATTGCAAACATTTGACAGTTATCGTGTACGTCGACTCATCAACAATACAATAGGGTAGATGACAAACAAAAAATTAACGTCAGAAAGATTTGCAAAAAATATTGGACACAGATTTTTTTTATTTTTTCACGTAATCTAAAAATGAAGACGATACAGTGCGTCGAAAACTCGTGTGACGTCACATTTGAGTACAGTTTTTACCGGAAAGTGACGTCACAAGCCTCTCTCTATCTTTGACGCGTTTTATCTTCGTCAATTTTATTAATTTGATAAAACAAAAAACATGTATCCAATATTTTTCGATAATCTAATGGACGGACTAAACAGAATCATATTTTATTAGTCAGGATCATCCCTAAAAAAAAACATTGTTGTGTTCAACTTGTAACCCGCATAAAGTACCGAAACTGTCAGACATTAGTTAAAAACTAAGTGAAAAGAAAGAAAGAAAATGGTCATATTAATGTCGTAGACAATTTGTATGTATGGTTGAAAAACGCCGCCATTATGTAATACGACGTCCTCACGTTCAGCTGGATTACAATTCGGCTGAAATAAAGTACGCCGCATTGAATGAGCTCTTCGCGTTCGTCAAAGCGGCGTAATAACGTGCCGCCGTTATACAAACTGGCGCATCGTCGATACCGCTTTGAAAGTTTTAGTTCCATTTATCACCGCACGTGGCGCTGCATGATCATAACAAGAAACATGGCGTCACAATCGACAACGATGTCACAATGAAATGGCCGCTTTTCCCGCTTTTCAGTTTTTTTTTCATTTTTTATTTCGATTTTTTTTTTTACCTACATGTGGAGAATTACTTGGCACGGGGTTTCTAAAAGGGGGGTGAATTTTTCATTATTTTTGCGATAGGACGCACCGTTTTCGAGATATAAGCAAATTTAGAACCTGCTACGACTCCATGACGCTCGTCGTAGATTTTACATTACACATCCACTTTTTGTCACAAATGTCGTCGTCGCTCCACCGGCCTTCGGCCTACACTCCTCATGCCAGCTAGCAAGACTTTTACGACAATTTTAGTAGGTTATTTGAGGTATCGGAATTGCTGACAATACGGCTAAACGTTGGACGCCGCTTATCAAACGTATCGCCACCACAATCCGGCTGAACGTGAGGGCGCCGTATTACATAACGACGGCGTTTTACAATCCGGCGCGCCATTATGTGAAACAGCGTATTATACGAATTGGCTGCGACATTTATACAAGCAAATTTTGTTGGGTACATAATCTTCTAAAGCGTCACGTTTCAGAAATATGAGCTATGAAAGCTAAAGTCCATTCATGGTGGTCCATTAACACATTCATTATGTCTGAGACAGCAACGTTAGCTACGTTTTCGAATATATATAGCGTTGTGATCGCTACCAGTACAACTTTGATAGCTTAAATCTCGGAAACGTGACGCTTCTATCTATCCCACGGGAACGTCCTGCAAATAGCCTTTGACACTCGGCGATAATATAATTAAAAAAAATATATAAAGAGTTTTTGTAATCGGATCAGTAGTTCCGAATTACCCTCTACATCTAAACTTGCAAACACGCAAACCAAACATAGAATACAAACTTTACGCCGTCATCATAACATTAATATTGAATCTGAACAAAATTTGAACAATCTCAGTAAACAAGCAAAGTTCTTCGTTCAAAATGAAAATATAAAAAAAAAACTTTTCAGATCAAAATATGGTAGTCGGCGTACAATCTCCGGAATATAATTTACGTAGAACACGTGACCGCGCGCAGCAAAGTCATACGTCCTCACTCTGGGATGGCCCGTTCGTTACTGAAGGGAACGGTTGAAAAGGATAGCGCTATTACTACCGCGTGCAAAACAAGGGACAGAAAGAGTGCGTGCTCGCTTAGAATAAAATAACGTAAGCGCCAAATCACATGTAGCTAATTACGAGAAAACCAAGTAGAAAAATAAAAAATTAAGTCAACACGATGTTAGATAATATTGTTACCTATCTATTAGGCTAAAAATCATCATTAAATTCCTTAGGGTTTCAGAGATCCCACACAAAATAAGTGCAAAACGAGTTTTTTTTGTATTTTTTTTTCTATCGTGATTTTTTTATCCAATCGTGTTTTCGCTTCAACAGATTTAATGATTATAAGTCCAAGTTTAATGGTGTCCAAATAGCGAACTCTTAGGTCTTATAGATACCGAGATCTAGATCGCCCAATATCACCAAAACAGCAAATACAGGCTCTTAAATTTTCTTTTTTTTTCGCGCTTTGGTCTCGCCAGGTTGAAAGAGAGGCAATGGTATGAAGCCGCTAGACAGCCTAATATTAAAAATAGATTTATTTTATATTTTTGAATTCAGAACACAAATAAATGTTAATTTGTGTATAAAAGTAACAATTAGTTTTTAATAATCATGTTTATCTATGATATTTTATTTATAAACACAATTTGAATATTCAAAAAATATTTATGCCGTAAAGACGCGTAGTGCTTTGCAAAAATTAAAAAAAAAAACATTCACCTCAGACTATAGGCATTGAACCAATTTGGACTAAGTATAGGTATAGTTATCTGTGGCAATTTTCATTCCTGCACACGTGCGGGAAAGTGGAAAAAATCGCACACGTGTGAAATACATTGCATGTTGTACCTAATCGTAGTGCGTTAAGGACCCGTTTTCGAGGAAGTGTATTGAAAAATATTGTCCACCTCATTGAGCTATTACTACTACGTAAGTACGTATAGAGAAGATAGCGCGAACAAAATCTGTGCTCCGTTTAACTGCGGTCGGCCGGCTGCAGTTCACTCAGTCGCTTGCTCGCTACAGAACATCTATATATATACGGGGTTAGCCGCCCCTCGCGCGCCCCGCACTGCCGCGCTTGGCCCAGCGCACACCGCTGGAGTCGCAGCGGAGCGCATTTGAAGACAACAATTTAATATAAACCTTGTGGGAAATGTTGTCCACAGGAATCGTGTGAAACAAAGTAAACTATACTTCCACAAGAAACGTATTTAATACATTAAACAAAAGCCGAGAACCACCAGAGAAAATTCCGTCTGACAGACTTGAGTCCATGTTACTTGACACCTCGCTCAGCAAAATAAGGATGGGCGTAGCATTCAGTGATGTGCCGCCACACCACCCCCCTTGGAGTTTGGAAAACCTGCAGAAAGATAATTAGGAAATCTAACTACGCGTCCGGACCTTGTGGTTTGTACCGGACGTTGACCATCTGGGTTTTCTATTACCGACTTCGATGCATCTTCAGATGAGTCGGACAAAATAAAGGCAGGTTTGACACGATCTATTGTGACTGTCACTGGTCCTCTTTGTAATTCTACAGTGACGGTCTTATCTGTCCTTTCTAACACAGGATACGGGCCTGAATATGGTGGTTCTAAAGATCCTCGAGGTGCGCCTTTTCTAATAAAGACATGTTTGCAAGTCTTGAGGCCCTTGTGCACAAATACAGAAGCTGGAGAGTGTCGAGCTGCTTCTTGTGGCTTCAAAAATGACATGTTATGTCTCACTTGCGAGACAAAAACTGGCGGTCTCAGCTGGTTATTGTTAGTTGATTGGAAGAACTCACCCGGTATCCTCAAGCGCTCACCATAAACCATTTCAGCGACGGAGCATTGCAGGTCTTCTTTCCAAGCTGTGCGTACGCCGAGTAGGACGACAGGTAAAACGTCTGTCCAGCGCTGCTCGCCGTGAGCCATGATGGCAGCCTTCAAAGTGCGGTGAAACCTCTCAATCATCCTTTCACTGCAGGGTACTCCGCAAAAATCTGTAAGAGCTTTGAAAAGGCAGGAGGTAAATTGACGACCTCTATCTGTTGTCAATGTCTCTGGACAACCAAAACGCGAAATCCATAACTCATAGAATGCCTTTGCCACTGTTTCAGCTGTAATGTCCTGCAGCGGCTGTACTTCTGGCCAACGTGTGTATCTGTCGACAGCTGTGAGACAGTATTTGTAGTAGCTAGATGATGGCATTGGTCCGATTAAATCTATATGAACGTGACTGAATCGTGATTGTGGCAGTTTGAAATTGCCTAGAGGAGATGAAACATGATGGTGTACTTTAGTCTTTTGGCAAGCTTCACAGGTTCGAACCCAATTACAATAATCCTTTCGAGCTGAGGGCCAAATAAATCTATCAGTTACCATCTTTATAGTTGACCTTGATGGTGATGATGATGAGTTGACCTTGTTCCGGGATGGCTCATAGAGTGAATGGAGTTGAAAATCTGCCGACGCAGCTCCTTTGTAGCAAAAGGTCGAGGCCTCGGCAGAGAGACGTCGCAGTATAAAGTGACGCTTGTACCTGGTATAGACATTTGTTCCAGCTTCAATGAGGTTGAGCGACAGAATAGTCTGTAGCTCGGTGTCATGTTCCTGAGAACGAACTAGTTGTTCTAATTAGGAGGTGACGCTATAGCTTCGATGCGTGTCAACGTATCGGCAGGGATGTTGTCTTTTCCCGAAATGTGTCTTATGTCCGTTGTAAATTGCGACACGAAATCGAGATGATTAAATTGTCTAGGTGAGCACTTCTGCTTGTTCTGCAGGAAAGCGTAGGTGATTGGCTTGTGATCCGTGTATATAACAAAGTGTCTACCTTCGATCATATAGCGGAAATGTTTAACGCTTTCTTATATCGCCAGCAACTCTCGGTCATAGGCGCTATATAGCTGTTGGGATTCGCTTAACTTCTTTGAGTAAAAAACAAGGGGTTGCCATTCCTCATCTACTAATTGCTGCAGTACCGCGCCCACGGCCGAGTTAGAAGCGTCTGTCACAAGGACCAACGGTGCATTCATGACATGAAGAGTTTTACACCCAGTTCTTCATGCCCCCAAATTGGTGATCCTGAAATGACCGTCAGCGCAGCCTTCGAGCAACGTGACGTCATCATCATCATCTTCGTCAAGATCACTTCCTCAAGCTTTTGGACAGCGAGACATACAGCCAGCCAGCTTCAAATAGGTTTTCCTGACCACCAGCATGCAGCGGACCGGTCTTCGGCCGGTCGAGAACTCGATCAGCCACATCGCGGCGGTGTACCACGACGCACCGGACCAGCGCCGGCCCCGACTCTGGGGTTCGCACTACCGCAGACAGTTCCGACTCGCTGTGAACAATGCGGCAACGAGGTTCCACTGGCACGGCAACAACGCCTCATTCTAATATCGACCCTGGTCTCTGGGGGAGAGTGATGTAGCGGCACTACAAAGCAATATCAACAAAAAGTACTACAGCGCTATCTATGACACGAACGATGAACTAAAAACTGACAATTCCTACATCGCGCAAGCAGAGTTATCCGTACGAGAACCCGCCAACAACTGTCGGGCAGCAGCTCACCAGACATATCACCCGTCTGGTCGGAGGATCCTCCCTTTTCTATGGGGGATGAAGAGCTTTATACCCGTTCTTCATGCCCCCAGAACCTTAACTAACTTAATATACGGTCAATATAAGCATAAATTCACACGTGGTACTCGGAGCGCCCTCAAGCTACTACAAGAACATGCACGCGACCGTATATCAAGGTGGTTGTCATGGTTTTTTTTTTTTTGCTGTTTTTTTTTGCTTTAATCCGCCAGTTTCCAAGCCATTTTGTTGTCTCGTTTAGGCACATACTAAATGACATACCTACACTTTGCGAGCCGACCGACCCGACCTGGGAATAGAAGGCAGGACCACATGCTCAGCCGAAGCGCTTTAACCCTTAGATCAGTGTTTTTCAACCTTTTTCACGACACGACCCCCTTAGTATGAAACAATATTTGGCGGCCCCGCTTCGCTTTTTTTCATTTATTATTATGTAACAAATATTACAAATTGTGTATTTATAAATGTTTTTAACTCATTTTTTGTTAATTTGAAATTCTATTTAATTCTCAAATTATTCTCAATGTAGCAAAAACGGATCCACAATGGGAGAAATTAGTTAATGACAAACAAGCGACACCTCAATAAGATTGATGAGTACTAATAGGTTTATATTCTGTTAATTTGTGTGAACATACAAATCTTTATATCCCTTAGTTAACATTTTCTTATTAAATCTATTTTTCTAGGCATGGGCGGGCGCAACGAAGAGGCAATTAGGCTAAGGCTTATCCGTGGGGGCGCCCTTACAAGTTGGTGCGGGACAAACTGCCTGCAAACCGCCTGAGCTCGTGGAGGAAGTGGTGAGCACTCTGTTCCCTTCGCGAGGGGAAGGTGCTGGAAGCGGATCATCAGGACGACGACGACGACACTCCGGAGGTGACTGGGGTAGACCTGAGAGTGGCGGTACGCAGGCTCAGTGCCAAAAATACCGCCCCGGGACCCGACGGCTTGCTTGGCAAAGCCTGGGTCCTGGCCTTGGAGGCTCTCGGGCCCCGACTGGAGGGGCTCCTAAGCGCATGCTTGGAGAGAGGCCAGTTCCCGCTTCGTTGGAAGACGGGGAAGCTGGTCCTCATCCGGAAGCCGGGGCGCCCTGCGGACTCTCCGTCCGCATACCGGCCCGTGGTGCTGCTCGACGAGGTGGGCAAGCTCTTTGAAAGAGTCATTGCAAACCGCCTCGCCGAGCACCTTGCGGGGACTGGGCCGGACCTTGCGGAACACCAGTTTGGTTTCCGCAAGGGGCGCTCTACGGTGGACGCCATCATGCGCGTGAGAGCCCTCACGACGGGATATGCGGTGTCCAGGGGTGGGGTTGTCTTGGCGGTGTCTCTCGACATCGCCAACGCCTTCAACTCCATGCCCTGGAGCTGCATTAGGGAGGCACTCCGGTATCACCGGGTGCCGACCTACCTCCGTCGCGTGGTCGGGGACTATCTGACGGACAGAGCCGTCATCTACCCCGGTCGCAGCGTAGAATGGAACCGGCGAGAGATATCGTGCGGTGTTCCGCAGGGATCGGTCCTAGGGCCGTCCTTGTGGAACATCGGTTACGACTGGGTGCTGCGCGCCGACCTCCCTAGTGGTGTAAGCGTAGTTTGCTACGCTGACGACACGCTGGTGCTGGCCCAGGGGAGGTCGCACGAGGCGGCGGCCGAAGTGATGACACGCGGGGTTGCGACAGTCGTTGAGAGGATCCGGCAACTGGGTCTCGAGGTGGCATTGCACAAGTCCGAGGCCATGTGCTTTCATGGGCCTCGGAATGCGCCACCTCCGGGATCCTTACTCACGGTAGGAGGGGTATCCATCGGTGTCGAGTCGACTTTGAAGTACCTAGGACTGGTCCTCGACAGCCGGTGGAACTTCGTGGAGCACTTCCGACGTTTGGCCCCCAAACTGGAACGGACTGGGGCTGCCTTCAGGCGGCTCCTGCCCAACCTGGGGGGGCCGAACGCCTCCTGCCGGAGGCTCTACGCGGGAGTCGTGCGGTCCATGGCCCTTTACGGGGCCCCGGTGTGGGCGCGTTCTTTGAGGCGGCGTGCCGCCCACTACCTGAACGCGCCCCAAAAGGTAGTAGCCGTAAGGCTGGCCCGGGGCTACCGCACGATTGCCCGCGAGGCGGCGAGCCTCCTTGCCGGATTGCCGCCATGGGATCTGGAGGCGATAGTCCTCGCGCGCCTGCATGAATGGCGCGCGGAGGCGCTACGCCGGGGGGAAACTCCGCTGCAGCGACAAATTGTCGCTCAGCGGACAGACTTCCGGCGGGATCTCATGGCGACATGGAGAGAGCGACTGTCGCAACCCCGTGCAGGGCACGCCACAATAGTGGCGATAAGTCCCCTCTTTGAGGAGTGGCTTGAGAGACGCCACGGCGTCCTCACCTTCCGCCTGACGCAGGTCCTCACCGGACACGGAGTGTTCGGGAGGTTCCTGCACCGAATCGGGCGGGAGGAAACGCCCGGGTGCTTCCATTGTGAGGATCGACCGGAGGACACGGTGGAACACACGGTGGAGGTGTGCCCCGCGTGGGCGGAGCACCGCCGTGTCCTCGAAGCGGCGATCGGCGGCGGCGACCTCTCGCGTCCGGCCCTGGTGCAAGCCATGGTCCGGAGCGGAATGGGACGCCGTCACCTCCTTCTGCGAAGCAGTAATGCTAGAGAAGGAGGTGGCGGGACGTGAGAGGGAGAGAACCTCTCAACGTCCCGGCCGCCGCGGGAGACGCCCCGGGCGTCGGGGGCCACCACCACGTAGCCCCCGGCCACCGTAGGCGCGGGCCTGTGGACGGTGAGCTATGGGCTAGCTCGCCGTCCGTCCGTCTCATGACATGACGACAGGCCGTGTCGACGGCGCGTTCGTGTTCCACGCGCGCCTCAAAGAGAGTCAGCAAAAAGGAAGGGGTCCGTAAGGACCGATGCCTGCCGGGGTTGCGGGACTATTCGAAAGAGATACCGTGGCCCCGGAACACAAAGGGCGATGAAGGAACATGGATGGGTTTTAGTCAGTAAAAGTCTGACACTCCCTCCTGCTCCGCCCAGGGCGGGAGGGGTTATTTGATGATTTCCCATCCGAAAAAAAAAAAAAAAAAAAAAAAAAGGCTAAGCCTACCCTACCAACTGGGGCAATTATTATAACTAATGAACTATGTAATAAAATAACACTGTACAAAATATTAAAATAAAATCCAACCCCTGTTCGAATACTTATAGCAATTTTTCGCGCCCGTGTTACGTAACTAACACTGTACTGGAAATGGAAGTTGCTAAGAAGCTCGACGCTCACCCGCCGGACGTATCTAATAGGCAAATTGTCTTCGAGCCTAGATCTCATTGATAAATTTACGCACACAGCGGCACATTGGTGCATATTTTCGTGTGTATGAACCGCACACATGTATAGATTGCAGCCATTTTGGGGCGGTAACTCCTGCGAGTGTAGCTGGGCTATGATTGGGTGCTACAATACAAGGTCAGGATTCAAGGTGGATGTTCTTTAGCCCGCGAAATTCAAATTTCCTTACGTTTTTTGCAATTTGCAGGCCAGTGCTATGTTGTATGTTGATTAAATTATGACTACATACTTCTTACAGCCGCAAATCATATAATCATCAACATACAACCTAGCACTGGCCTGCAAATTGCAAAAAACGTGAGGAAATTTGAATTTCGCGGGCTACCGTGCAGCAATGCACTAAGTAGGGTTGGTTCCGGTTCCCTTCCAAATTAAATATAAATTAGTGGAGATTTCGTATTATCCTGCAAAATTTTGTTGATCACTGTCGTGAAGCAACTCGATATGAAAATGATGCAATTTTATTTGGTCGTATTTTATGATCGACAAATTAGAAATTATATTTTTCTGGAGGAAGCCATTATTGTTTCGTTGTGACAAGCAATTTATATCGCGATCTTAAATGTTTTAATTTTGACATATTAAGTTATTTACACATTTGTTTTGAAACGAAATACGTACGTTTAACAGTAACAGTAGTGTAAATATTAATTTTGTTGTGTATTAATTGTTTATTCACTTAACAATGGTGTTTACTTGTGAAGTTTGTGCTGATAATGTGTGTTTGTTAGAAGTTAAAGGCAATAAGTTTTCTCAATTATCGTATAATGACAAGCTTCAAGTTGTGTCTAAAGGTAGATGTAGGGCTTGCATTATCCGTCAAATTTTAGTATCCGAATAATTCGAATAGTAGGTAGTCTTACTATCCGGATATCCGGATATTTCGGATAATTCGGATAATTTTGAAAGGCACTAAAATTAAAACTAGAATATGAAAAACAATGCCCTCCCTGTAGCACCCAGGCAATTAAAACAAGGGAATTTATTCAAAGTATCAGTATTTATTAACAATTAAACAGTTCTTCATCTAAAATCAACAAACCAACAATTTTGTTATGATTTATGTTATTATGAGGCAAAAATCAAATAAAACCAAACATAAAGGGTAAAAAATTAACTTTTATAATTTCTAATGTAATCATCATAAACTCTTCTTGAATAATCCAACTACCCAGCTATTCTTATTCTTTATTGCACAAATTTCACTCAAAAAAAAAAAAACAAATATGCATATAAATCAAATACAAAAAAACATAACAAACAACAAATCTAAATACTTATTTTCTCCATAAATCAACATTTATCTTTGTCTCAATCTCAAGCATTTTTTAATTTTTATTTTGGTAGTGAGATCTTAAAAAGCTTAAGCAATCCAGAGAGTCATCTTTCATGGCTGTACGTAAATGGTTACATAGATAGCCAGAGGCAGAAAATACTCTTTCTGCCTCTACACTAGTGGGTGGAATTGCCAGCAAAACACTGTACGCTCTCTCCAAGTTCTTGCTCCTTTGGCCTCCCTGATCATAAAGCGCCATTTCTACCCGTATTGTAGTAAGCAAATCGCTTTGACGGGAAGAAGATGGTTGCGCATATTGCCCTCGCGAAAGTTCTGAAGATGAGGGTTTCATTATTTTATTTATCTCTTCTTGTAATTGTTCTTTTATTGAACCTTTTACGACGTGAGCAACTTCAGTTACTTGAGGCTCGTTAGGGATATTTTCAGGTTCTTGTGCTCCAAAATAAGTAGAAATAATATGGACGATCGTCCGTTGAATGGATGCATTTGAAGGATTCCCAAAAGGGTAAACAGATGTGTCGAGTTCTGCTTCATCATAAAAGCTTTTCGGGTCGTGAAGATATTTAATTGTCCCACTAAGTTCAGGTACGCGGCGCTTTGCAATTCTTGTTTTCAGTGACTCCACAAGGTCAGCACTTATTTGACTATTTTGGCAGTTTGAAAGTTTATTCACCATGAACTTCAAACCAATCTCAGCAGTCAATAGGTTTGCTTTTTCTTCACAGATTGATTCCACGGTAGCCTTTATAATGCTTAGAGCATCTGATATATCCTCAAGTTGATTCAATTCTTGCGTACTAAACGTAGTTTTCATTTTTAAATCAATAAGTGTTTTAAGCACAGATGCTTTCAGTTTTATAAATCGGCTGATCATATTGGCAAGACTGCTCCATCTTGTCTTACAGTCCAGTATTAGGTGAACGCCTGTTTTTTCTCCTTCTGCGTCATATTTATATAGGATTTCAGACTTGGTTGGAGAACGCTTAAACATCTTCACAACTGTTCGTACTTTGTTAATTACGTCTTTGTAGCACTCCCGTATACTGCTGTCTGTTTCAGACCCACTTCTTGTTCCCGTAGCGACAAAAAATCCTTCTTCATTGTCTGAGCCGGTGTCATCGCTGTCCATACCTTCATCTTCTGTAGCAGGAGCAATATTTTGAGTTTCAATGAATTCCCGTTCCTCGTCGGTTGTTTTTTTTTTCTTATACAGAACATCCTGAACTGCTAACTGGATTCCGTGTGCGTAGCACAACTGGTGGTAAGTGTGTGTCCTTTTCCCTAGAGCTGTCATTACAGTAGCTCCGTCCGTTATGAGACATATTATATCATGATCCAAAGAGAGCCCGTAGTCAGTCAATTTTTCTTGAAGAATTTTGTGACAATTTTCCGCTGTACCGCTTCCTGTTATTTTGGCTAATCCTAGGTTTCTGAAGGGTTTGTTCTGAAGTTTTGGGCTATGTATGTTGATGTTCATGAATCTTTTATTTTGCAAAGATGTCCATTCATCGAGGCTCACTGCAAACATACATTCTTCCGACTTCAAATTATCCAAATTGTTCTTTAAGTCTGCTTTAAGTTCTTTACAATGAGTTATCACCATTTTTTTGATGGTGTGTGGCGATTGAGGCAATGGCTTTCCACATTTTGTGAATAATTTTCTCAATGTGTTTGATGTGCAAAATACATTGAATGCAAATCCATCTGATGCTGCTAGTTTTGAAACCATAACTTCTGTGCGATCTTCAGACTTTAAATAATCGGTTATTTTAGATTTCTTTTTAGGGATTTCATCTTCAGCATCTGACAAAGTTTCTAATGTTCCTAATGTAGTTGTACTAGTCGAAGGGTTTGACAACGTAGTAGCTGATATTGCTTGTACAGTGCCGACTTCTTTCAAATTTATAGCGTGTTTCAGTTTCAGATGATTGTGCAAAGGAGAAGTCGACCCAGAATGTTTTAAAATCTGCTTGCACAGTTTGCATCGCGCTTGCATGCCGCACGTGCTTCGTTTGAAATATTTCCAAACGGAATGTGGGTCCTTGCAACATTTTTTATTTTCGATAAATTGGATATCGCTTGCAGACATAACCTATAACAAAATAATTCAATCAATACTAAAAATTGCAAGATGCTAACATTTTTTTTATATTTGTCGCGTGGCGTGACGTCGACGTAAAACTGGTTAGAGACCACAGTAACCCTCAAATATTCTTTGAGAGTTTCAATTAGTACCTACGTTTTACAGATAACGTTTAAATTTTAAGCTGGTACATTCATTAACATTTCACATTAGCTTACACGAGCCCATCTGCCCCTAAGTACCAGTACTACCTGCTCACACCCAATTGTCCAAAGTAGAAAAAAAAACAAAAGAAAACTTGTTAAATATCTCTAAGTAGGTAATAAAACGCGCGCGCGACGTTGCCGCTCTTATTATGTGCAAGATGCAATGCAAACAACCTATTCAATTATTACAAGAAATGAACTTCATAGAAGCGTATTTACTTGCATTAAGTAGATTATGGTATTTATGAAACAAAATATAACATATAAATAAATAAATATTGAATATTTGTGTAGGTACTTGTACTTACTCAGTTAACTGGAATTTCTTTCAATGAGCCGCCACCGCCACCGACAGGAACCACACCACGTCGTCTACACGTTCGCGATTTTGTTGATATTCGACCTAATGCGTTCGCAGCGTGCGTGCGACTAGTCAGATAATGCGGAGTGCGTGGCGCTGAGAGCTAGGTATCGCCAGTGTTGCCAACTTTGATTTTAAAAATGACGTAGATCAGAAATAATCAGAATAGAAAATTACGTAGATTCAGACAAAATTTAAATTTGTAGTAAGTAGATAATGTCTGTAGAGTAAATACATGTGTTTACTTGTACTGCACACAATGCAAAATGTATTATTAGACTTTATATACATAGAACACACGAAAAAATCGACTATCCGAAATATCCGTATTATCCGGATACAGTTGCATTCATTATCCGAATATGAAAATTGGGCGGATATCCGGATAATTCGGATATCCGGATTGCAAGCCCTAGGTAGATGTGTACCCGAATTACGAGAATTAATCCAAAAATATGGTAATTCATCGCGTACTCGTCATTTCAATCCTCATTTACCTGGCTGTGTGGCTGTATACATACAAATAAATTATTTTGTTTTCCGTGCATATTGAAGCCTACTTTTTATGACGAGGTCTTAAAATCATATTTGAAAAAGGATAGGCGAGTAGATTCAATTTTTAAATGAGTTGATTTTTTCACAGATTTCAAATCCATAGTTAACTTATTAAATATATTTATACATGCGAATCACAATGAAATAGGGCCTTCAAAGGCCGCTTCGGATATTATTTTCGAATATTATAAATAAATAAATGTGACTATTTTGAGGGCCATCATAATGTAAAGCGACGTTGTGGATTGGGACGTTTTTTTTTTTTTTTTTTTCTTTGCTCCCATTATTTCTTGGCCTACCCAATCTGGTGGACCTCTGCACGCCGCTGTTTCTAGGCTTTATTGTTTTGTTTATTGAGGTAGTTTTCACGACCTCTTGCGACCCCCCTATAGAGGCTTCGCGATCCCCCGGGGGGTCGCGACCCTCAGGTTGAAAAACACTGCCTTAGATCAACGAATCCACCAAGCAATTTGGCAGAGTAAAACTCAAAACAATAATGAATCTACTAAATCAACACGTCGTAATAATGTTATCTGATAATAATTTGTTTGCTGAATTTTATCAGTTATTGTACTGCTTAATACGGTTTTTTTTTATGTAATAAACGATAGTGTTATCTATTATGTAGGTCTGTCAATTAAAAAAATCTAATTAGACCGTCAGTCAGATTATCAAGAAATATTTGCACCGTAATTTTTTTTCTTCTGTTACCTACGTAAACTAAAATTGACGAAGATAGGACGCTTTTAAAATTCTCAATACGTCACCATTGAGCTATTACTACTACGTATAGAGAAGACAGCGCGAACAAAATATGTGCAACGTGTGCAACAAGCGCGGCAGTGCGGGGCGCGCGGGGGGCGGCTAATGAGTCATAGATGCGATGTCACCGTTAAGAGGCGACACTTTGTTTATATTCTGCCTATTTCATTGGATACCCCTTACGTGCACATTGTTTGACTTACAATTTTCGTTATAATATTTATTTTAGGTATAAACTAACTTTACTCTGCGGAACAAATAATATATTCTGGCATATATAGGTACCTATACCTATACTAACTGGTTCAGTCAGGGTTATGGGAAGTCTCATTCTTAAACAAATTGTATTGTATTCTTAAATAAATAATAATTTTATTTCAGGCCTTTACTTGTACAAACAATTAATCAATTAAAACCAAACAATCTAACAAAAAAAATTAGGTACGTAGCTAATTGATTTTCTTCTTTCATGAATTTATCTTCCTTCAATTAATAAATCCACAGTCTATTCTTTTCTAAATGTGTAAGCTTAGATTAAAAAATGTCCAGATTGATAGTTGGCCACTGAGAATTGAAGCCAAAAACACGCGGGACATATATCTCGCGTCGTACGATCCATACGTCAGTCGCCTAGGAACGTTCCCCGCGTAAACTACGTCACGAGTACGTGTTTTGATATTTTAAAATGAAGGTTTGTGTTGTGAAATGGTGTAGAAAGCACACTAAAAAAAAAGGAATGTGCCACTATATATCATTTCACAAGTAAGTATTCAATTTCACATTGAAATTCCTTTGATACCGCATTTTAAACTTATGTAAACAAAAAGTATAATTTGACATTACTGTCACGCCATATTTGTTGAGTGTTGCCAGGGGCATAATTTTTTTTACCTATTATTTGTAACTTAAAAATCTTTTCAGAACGAGAAATTACAAAAGAGTTTTATTTACATAAACGATGTTTTTTTTATAAATGTAAAAGCTTTGGCTCAATTACTGAATTCTAAACGCTTTGTCCATTGCCTCAAAGTCTCATTTAGAGTCAGAGTCAGATTAAGAGTCAAACTAACTAATCAGATTCGGTCAGACACGTTCAGAATCAGTCGGACTCGGTCAGACTCGTTCAGACTCAGTCAGATTCGTTTGGACTCGGTCAGACACGTTCAGGCTTGATCAGATTCGGTCTAATTCGGTCGAACTGGGTCAGACTCTGTCAGACTCAGTCAGAATTGGTCAGACTCGGTCAGACACGTTCAGACTTGGTGAGATTCAGTCAGACTCGGACATACTCAGTCAGATTCGATAGGACTCGGAAAGATTCGGTCAGACTTGGTCAGATTCGGTCAGAATCGCGTTTTTTGTAGTTAACAATAATTTCTGATAAAGCCGCACATGACAAATTACACAAGAAATAACGTTGAAAATCACCAACCGTAATGATAAAAAATCATGTCATTACTGTTGATGATATATTTTACGCTGAACGTAAAATACTGAAAATCTCTCACATTTATGGGTAAGTCTCCGCCACTGGTATTACACGCACATTACATACAAACGCAAATCCGATACGTAATACACTACCGAGCGCGGCGCTCACTCACACATTTATAAAAAAGTGGCTTTACTTAAAACGTTCCGTTTTGTTTCGAACACGGAATCTGGACATTTTTTAAGTGTGTAAGATTATTATTTTCCACTATAAAAATATACGTCAGGTAATACTATCTACAACGACTTGTTACACAGCCAATGTCACTTCTTAAATTTTTAGTCTATGACAAATGACGCAAAATGGCGTCCGCTAAATATTTTGCTCGAATTACATTTTAAAAATGATTATCTAGTTACTTACCGATGGAAAGTTATTCCTTTGCACTTTGCCGTGTTGCTTGAATTATTAGTGCAATATCGTAACACACACGTAACCATATTTGTTGAATTTTCACGTTTTATTGCTTAAACAACAAACAAGACTTAAAGCGCTCAAGAGCGAGCAAGCGACTGAGTGGGTTGTAGCCAGCTGGCTGAGTTCGAACGGAGCACAGATTTTGTTCGCGCTGTCTTCTCTATACGTAGTAGTAATAGCTCAATGTACGTCACGCGAGTCACGCTCGCGTGGTATAATTTTTAGTGCGTTCTGACGTCACGAGCCCCCACTCCCGAGTTTTGATGCATTTTATCTTTGTCAATATTCATTGATTTACAAAAACAAAAAACAAATGTCCATTATTTTCCAATACTCTAAGGGCCAAGTTCACCGAAACGATAACAGTCTGAGGGTCTAAAATGGCCGCTTTAACAGAATCGTAATATGAATCACGTTAAAAATTTAAAATTCTTAAAATGGGGTTTACGTTCATAATCATAGAGTCCATTTTAAGAATTATATTTTTTTTATGTGATTCATACTAAGATTCTGCGTGGATTCTGCTAAAGCGGCCGTTTTAGACCCCATGATTATCTAAAAACAGCTGTTTAAAACACATTGTTGAACAGCTGTTTTTAGGGTTCCGTACCCAAAGGGTAAAAACGGAACCCTATTACTAAGACTTCGCTGTCTGTCCGTCTGTCTGTCACCAGGCTGTATCTCATGAACCGTGACAGCTAGACAGTTGAAATTTTCACAGATGATGTATTTCTGTTGCCGCTATAACAACAAATACTAAAAATAGAATATTTAAGGGGGGGCTCCCATACAACAAACGTGATTTTTTTGCCGTTTTGTCTAATGTATAGATAATGGTACGGAACCCTTCGTGCGCGAGTCCGACTCGCACTTGGCCGGTTTTTTTAGATAATCAGACTGTTATCTTTTCGGTGAACTTGGCCCTAACTGTCGGACTAAATAAGTTTGAAATTTATTGATGGTGGAAACTAGCCTTATTATGTGTGATAAGTGATGAAGTGATGATAAACCTAATAAATATTTTGTAGTGGGGGCCGAATACATTTATGGTCACCCGATCACCGTCCGGGGAGAGGGCTTGGTTATGTGGGGCCGGCCAAGAGCGAGTCGGACTCGCGCATCGAGGGTTCCGTACAAACTTTTTAAAGGTCAAACTTAACTTTGCTAATCGATCCCATGAAACGGCTATTGCACCAACCGCAAATAATAATATAAGTTTGTAATAGTAAAATCGCTTTTTTTGTTATTAAACTACATATTTCGTTTCGTCGATTCCGTCGTCGCTCGATTCGTTGTTATTTAACCCAGTCCAATTCCATATCAGCGGTGGCCCAGTGGTGTCGTGGGTTCGAATCCAGAGTCGCATTACTTTGTGTAATTTATTTCATCACCGCTGCTCTCAAAACGGTGAAGGAAAACATCGTGAGGAAACCGGCATGTCCTAGAACCAAAAATTCGAAGACATGTGACATCTACCAACCCGCACTGGGCCCGCGTGGTGGATTATAGCCCATTCCCTCTCATTGAGAGGAGGCCGTGTCCCAGCAGTGGGAACATTATAGGCTGATGATGAATTGCAAATGACTTGATACTTTACATAAAAACGCCTCTAGAAAACACAAACTGCGTAAGGTCTTGATGCAATTGATAAACTTTAATATTCGTATTGACAATGAAACCTCGATTTCTACATACCATAGCTACATTTTCTCTATGTTCCCACATCCGAGCCAGGATATAGTCTCCAAAGTTTAAATTAGCCGGCACTAAAACACTTTGGGGCCCGTACACATAGTTAGGGTTTCTTAACATTTTGCTTTTTTGAACGACGCGACGTTTTATAGAGAATAATGTTTTTGCGTAAATAAATGGCAACGAACGAGTGCGCGTACCGAGTTTGCGCGTAATACTGGCAAATAAGAATTTATTGCGATAACTGTGAATGTACACAGATACATATCTATAGCTGAAGTTGTAAACAATTATTACGCTGTAGAGTAATCTATACTAATATTATAAAGAGGTAACATTTGTTTGTAAGTTTGTATGTTTGTAAGTTTGTATGTTTGTAAGTTTGTATGTTGGGGTAATCTCCGGAAGTAATGAACCAATTTTAAAAATTGTTTCACTGGTATATATTTTATTCCCCGTACTCCCACGGGAACGGGAACTACGCGGGTGAAACCGCGGGACGTCAGCTAGTTTTATAGGGTGATTGGTTTCCTTGAAAAGGGTGTCTATAAATAGTTTGCAAAAATTTTGACCCGATAACTTGGGGTACAATCTGGGCGGTTTTAGAGATATCGAACTGTTAAAGTCTCCAGACTTTCGACAGCATTAAAGTTTCGAGTCAAGCGCAATACCCAAGAATACAGTAATTTCAACGTATTCTAGCATCTCCCTGTTAAATACAACGTTACATTCACATTCAGGGAGTCCTAAGTCCCTACATTCGGTAACGGGATTTTTTTGCATTTAGTTTTATTGTCATTTTCCAGCAAATGATTTACAATTACAGTGTAGGTACCAATTATACCTTGTCAAACTCTTGTGCACGTCTGTTAACCTTTTGAACGCCATTGTCACATATAAGTGACAAGCAAACGCGTGCCCTGTACACCAAAGGATACAAAATGTGACTGGTGGCAAAATTGTGGCTTGGTTTTGAGGGTCCACGCGCGTGCGTTCATACTCTGGCGTTAAAAAGGGTGTTGTGTCATCAGCAAATTATAACAAACACCATTTTAGATATTATAATTTATACTTAGTACAAACCAATTTGTTCGATCTGTTTATTTTTTTATACAATAGAGGACAAGCTTATTGCCATCAACCGGGTATTTTTTTTGCAAAGAAAAACAGGCTTCCAAAAAATACGCTTTTTGGAAGTCGGTTAATTTTGCAAAAAAAGTCTAATTAGTCCTTTTTAGCTGCAGTTTCCCACACAAATTCTTCTCATGAATTAATTTTACATTGTTACCAGAAGTTTTAAAGGGACTCATGTCATCAACATAGACCAAGCAAGAAGAAAACTATACGTATTAAATCTAGCTTACTCATAAACCACTCACGCAACGATAATAAGACTTTTAAAGGATCTCCGTGAGGGCTTCCTCTACTAAATGACATACACTTTGCCCGACCTGGGAATCGAACGCAGGACCGCATGCTCAGCAGAAGCGCTAACCACTTAGATCATCGAATCCACCAAGCAATTTGTCAGAGCTAAACTCAATAAAAAATGTATTAAATCAACACGTCGTAATAATGTTATCTGATAATAATTTGTTTGCTGAATTTTATCAGTTAATTTTATGTAATAAACGTTATTGTTATCCAACAGGCTTGTCAACTGAAATAGTAGATTGTATGACAAGGGAGCAAAATAGTATTTTTACGGCGAGGGCGCTATTTTGATTCCAGAGCGAAACGACGGATTCTAGAATAGAATCCCGAGCATAGCGAGGGATTCTAAAATAGAATCCTGAGCGTAGCGAGGGATTCAAAGTACATCGCCTGAGGGAAAAATATGTTTGCTCTCGAGTCATATACTCTACTTTTCATCTCGTTCTATGAGAAAATAAATAAGAGACACTTTTAAGTGATTAATGAATAAGTTTAATTTAAAAAATGACATGAATGTAAAAAAGGTCAATTACTAATTTATATTATACTATATAAAGCTCGATTACCACTCACTCACTGACTCACTGACAGAATTGTTCTCCCAGATGGTGGATGGGGAGGTGGGTATATTTTGACAGATTCGTAAACAAGTGACTCTCGCGAGTATGGGAAAAGTGCCAAACCTCCCCTTTTCGCCCCCCTTCTCACCCCCCCCTATCGTATCTCGGAAACCAAGGGATTTGGAACGTTTTTTTTTTCAGATTCGTATAGAGGAGGCTTGGGAAAGTAAAAACCAGTTTTCAAAATTGACCCTTTTTTCCCCCTTCGCCCCCCTTTAGGCGGATCTCGGAAGTTGAGAGACTTGGAACTTTTTTTTTTTCAGATTCATATAAAGGGGCAACGCGATAGTCAAATTCATTTTTCGAAAAACGCCCCACTCTCCCCCCCCCCCCTTTCACCCCTTTTTTTTCTACTGAAAAATGTTTTAATTCTTACCTAAAACTATTATAAATTAAAAACTTGTATACCATTTCCTCCCCTCCCCAACCTCCCCTAAAAATAAAAGGGCTATAACTTCGTAACGGTCAAAGATAGCCATTATGTGTTTGAACAAATATTATAGAAGGCGTCGAAACCTGTCTGGTGGTAGGTAGGTTCTGAGTGGAGCGAACCTGCGAGACCGAGTGGAGAGAAGGGGGGAGGTGGCGAGCGAAGCGAGCCGGCGACCTCCGTAGCGTAACGAAGGTCGAGTGGGTGAAGCGTAACTCAGCTTTTAACGATTCTAATGAATTCTCATTTTTTATTTTTTTTATTGATTTAGTTTATAGAATGTTTTAGGGGTATTTAAGGGTTTTCATACTGATTTAGGGGTAGTTGTAACGGTTTTTCCAATTATTTTAAGGATTCCTATGGATTCTCAAACTTTTATGATGGTGAGGAATACTTCTCAAGAACACGACAACACGCGAGCTGCGCGCAGCTCGCGCACCCACGCAAATACTAGTTTATATTATATAAAACTACAAGACCACTCACTCACTCACTGACTCATTGACATGTCGTTTCTCGGAGTGGGTGAGAGATGGGTTAGGGGAATGTTTGGGAAAAATGTAGAATACCATAGAGTGAGTAGAGGAAAATTATAGAGGAGATTCAAATCCAAGATGGCGGCCGAGTCCATTTCCGGTTTCGGTGGGGAAAAGACTTGGACGAGTTTCGACTCATAGGTCCTATTCAAAATCTAGAATGGTTTAAAAAAAAAGTAAAAAAAAAAAAAAAACAAGATGGCTGCTGCGCTGGGACGTTTTGAAATCTTCGACTTTTTGCACTAAACTTTGACGAATTGTTTTGTTCTACCGATTTAAAACGTTAGCAACACCAATTACACCAGTCGGTGGCCTATAACCTTGAAATTTCAGGAAAATTGTGACATTTCAAAAAAACAAAATGGCGAACAGTATGGCGGCCATCTTGTAAAATGTTGGAATTTTCGACTTTTTTCAAATCCATTTTTCGGGTAGTTGGCAACATCTGACGGGTTCGAATTGTACCGAGCGGTTGTGTGTTTTGTTGAGCAGTGTTGCCTGATATGAAATTTTTCCCCATTTTTTGGGTAGTTTCCCAGTTTTTCCCCAAAAACATGAAAAGTAGAAATAAGGACATTTTGAATAGAGACTTACACTAGCTGGCAACATTGGGGTCCTTTGAATGACATTTGACCATTTTGGTTCGTTTTAATTGGCAACCCCAAAAAATATTGAATATTTTAATTTTTGGGACTTTTTGACTTTGGCGAGTTCTTTTGTTCTACCAAACTCAAAAGTTGGCAACACCACGTACACCGATCGGTAGCCTACATCCTTGAAATTTCAGGAAAATTATGACTTTTCAGAAAAACAAGATGGCGGACGCTGTGGCGGCCATTTTGTAAAAACTTGAAATTTCGACTTTTTTCAAATCTATTTTTCGTGCAGTTGGCAACATCTGAAGGGTTCGAGTTGTACTGATCGGTTATGTGTTTTGTAGAGGAGTGTTGCCTGGTGCAAAAAAAATCCTCATTTCTAGGATAATTTACCAGATTTTCCCCGAAAACGTGAAAAGTAGAAATAACGACATTTTGAATAGAGACTACTACTAGCCGGCAATATTGGGGTGCTTCAAATGACATTTGACCATTTTCATCACTTTGAGCTGGCAACATCGAGAGCCATTGGGGTTTGCATTTTTGGGTCAGACCCGAATTTGGCGAGTTCTTTTGTTCTATCAAACTCAAAAGTTGGCAATACTACGCACACCGGTTGGTAGCCTATATTCTTAAAATTTCAGAAAAATTATGACTTTTCGGAAAAATAAGATGGCGGACAGCGGGGCGGCCATCTTGTAAAAATGACAAAAAATCCCAATTTTCAACACGATAAATGGGACAGCTGGCATCCCCCCACTGGATTGTGTTGTATGAACCGGTTGTGTGTATTGCTGAGGAGTGTTGCCTGGTGCAAAAATTCTCCCCACTTTTGGGGTGATTTTCCCAGATCTTCCCCAAAAACATGAAAAGTAGAAATGTCGACATTTTAAATAGAGACTTTGACTAGCCGGTAACATTGGGGTCTCCCAAATGACATTTGACCATTTTTATTATTTTGAGCTGGCAACCCCGAGAGCCATTGGGGTTTGAATTTTCGAGTCAGACTCGACTTTGGCGAGTTCTTTTGTTCTACCAAACTCAAAAGTTGGCAACACCAAGTACACCGATCGGTAGCCTATATCCTTGAGATTTTAGGAAAATTATGACATTTCAGAAAAACAAGATGGCGGACAGTGTGGCGGCCATCTTGTAGAAATGACGAAAAATCCCAATTTTCGACACAATAAATGTTACAGTTGGCATCCCCCGACTGGATTGTGTTGTATGAACTGGTTGTGTGTATTGCCGAGGAGTGTTGCCTGGTGCAAAACTTCTCCCCACTTTTGGGGTAATTTTGACCAAAAACATGAAAAGTAGAAATGACGTTATTTTAAATGGAAATTTTGCATAACCACCAAGAATGGGGTGCGCGAAATTACTTTTGACCATTTTCATCACTCTCAGCTAGCAACCCCGAGAGCCATTCGCGCTTGAATCTTCGGGTCGGACCCGACTTTGGCGAGTTCTTTTGTTCTACCAAAGTCAACGTACAGCCACCGTGTTTTTAATGACAGGTACAGGTCAGGTGAATCCTGGTTACTTTAGAAAAATTGTGACATTTTAGAAATTCGATATGGCGGCTGTGCCACTTCCGGTATCCAAAACCTTGTCCGATTGGGGTCGTTCAAGCGGTTCATCCCACTAAGGGGTATTAGTTTGTAATGGTTTTTTGGATTAGTAAACAAGAAACTTCCACGTGTGGGGTAAAAGTGCCAAACCCCACCTTTTTGCCCCCCTTCTCCCCCCCTCCCTATCTCGTTACTCGGAAACTAAGAGACCCATGTTCTGTTTTTTTACGGATTCGTATAGAGAAGGCTTGGAAAAGTAAAAACCATTTTTTAAGGTTGTCCCCCTTGACCCCCTTCTCTACCCCTGTAGGCGTATCTCAAAAAATATGGGGCCATGTTTTTTTTTTTTTCAGATTCATAAAAAGAGGCCCAGAGTTAGTAAAACTAATTTTTCAATACCCTCTCCCCCCCCTTAATTAAGCCCCTCTCTCCACCCCTTGTTATACAACTGAAAAATCTTTTGATTTTTACAAATTAAAATTTAAAGGGTTGTAACTTCATAACTGTTAGAGATAGCCATTATGGGTTTGAACAAATATTATAGTAGGCGTCGAAACCTGTCCGGTGGTGATACCGGTAAAGCGAAGGGCGAACCCCGTAGCGTAGGGATAAGGTGGCGATAGCTTTCCGATGGTAGGTAGGTCCGTAGCGTAACGATGGTTGAATGGGTGAAGCGTAACTCAAGGGGGCGACGACAAACAGAGAGTCAGCAATAGGAAGGGGTCCACAAGTGCCGATGCCTGCCGGGGTTGCGGGACTGTTCGTAAGAACAACCGTGGCCCCGGAACACAAAGGGCGATGAAGGAACATGGATGGGTTTTAGGCAGTAAAAGTCTGATACTTCCTCGTGCTCCGCCCAGAGCGGGAGGAGTCATTTTGATGATTTCCCAACCGAAAAAAAAAAAATAGGGGCGACGACAAGCAAACTTTTGGGTATTGTTTTTTTAATGTTATAAAGTCTGAGTTTTTAAATAAGGTTTTAGACTGTCATCATCATCTGCCTAGCCTTTTCCCAACTTTGTTGGGGTCGGCTTCCAGTCTAACCGGATGCAGCTGAATACCAGTATTTTACATGGAGCGACTGCCTATCTGACTTCCACAACCCAGTTAGTGCCGGGTAATACGATACCCCTTGGTCAGACTGGTTGTCAGACTTTTTTGGGCCTCTGACTACCTAACGACTGTCAAAGATCTACAAATGACAGCCGGGACCAACGGCTTAACGTGCTTTCCGAGGCACGGAGGAAACTCGGTATGTAATGGGCGGTCACCCATCCACAGACCAACCTAGGCAAGCACGGCTTAACCTAACGATCGACCCGAGCGGCTGTTATTATTTAGCTACGAGCTCCTAAGGTCTTAGACTGTATTAATGTTTTTAAGGGGTTTCAAAATCTTTAAATTAAATTCTCATTTTATTTTACTAAATTTCTTTTTTTTTACTGAATTAGTTTTTAGAATGAGGGGTTCTTAAAGGTTTTCATATTGATATAGGGGTTCCTAAAGGTTTTCGTACTGCTGTAAGGGTGCTCTTAAAGGTTTTAAAAATATTCAGAAGTATTTTACAAAATCTTCTAAGGGCTCCAATGGATTTTCCAATTCATTAAGGATTTTTAAGGATTCTCAAAATTTTATAATGGTAAGGAATACTTCTCAATAACACGAAACCGAACCGAACTGAATAGAATGATATATATGTTACAAGCGACGTGATTAACTGGGCATTATTAATATAGACCGGCCATTATTAATAATGCCCGACGGCCCGTGGTCTATGTAATAAGTCAGTGATTGAGATAGCATCATCGGTCTAAATTTTAAAGTTTATAAGTTGTTTTCTTTAATACTTGCCCTGCGTATGTCGACCACCATGATTGGTCCGAATTAGTATTACAACTTTTTGTCCCAGAAGTCCGAATTTGGGACATGAGGAGCGTAGGCCGAAGGCCGGCGGAGCTCCGACGACATGGCTGACGGGAGATAGGGCGGCAGCTTTTTTTTTTAGACCGCCCGACCGACCATCTGTTTAGTGTAATTTCTATTTTTACATGATGACATAGTGTTTGATAAGTAATATTTTTATCACCCCGAAAACTCGAAAAGTACAAATTAAGAAATTTTAAATTGAAATTTTGCATTACCACCAAGAATGGGGTGCTCCAAATGATATTTGACCATTTTCATCACTTTCAGCTGGCAACCCCGAGAGCCATGGGGGCTTGAATTTTCGGGTCAGACCTGACTTTGGCGAATTCTTTTGATCTACCAAAGTCAACGGACAGCCACCGTTTCTTTAGGTACTGACAGGTAACTTGTATCCTGTTTATTTTAGGAAAATTATGACATTTCCGAAATTCAAGATGGCGGCCGTGCCATTTCCGGTTTATTACTCACTGACGTAATTGTTCTCCCAGATGGTGGAGGGGGAGGGGGTTATATTTGGCAGATTTATACAACTGAAAAATCTTTTGATTTTTACCTAAAACTATTGAGGGGCGTTGAAATTTGTATACCTTCCCCTCCCCACCCCTACCTCCCCTAAAATTGAAAGGGCTGTAACTTCATAACGGTTAGAGATAGCAATTAGGTGTTTAAACAAATTATATAGTAGGCGTCGAAACTTGTCCGGTCTCCGATGGTGGTACGGCAACGATAGCTTTCCGATGGTAGGTAGGTCCTGAATGGAGCAAACCTGCGAGATCGAGTGAAACGAAGGGGGAGGTGGCGAGCGAAGCGAGCCGGCGACCTCCATTGCGTAACCAAGGTTGAGTGGGTGAAGCGTAACTCAGAGGTGACTATGTACATTCTGAAAAAATATTTTCTCAAAAAAAGAAAGGGCTGTAACTTCATAACGCTTAGAGATTAGCCATTAGGTGTTTGAACAAATATTATAGTAAGTGTCAAAATACACAGTGTGCACAGTGTATATGTGTATTATAGTGTGGTGGTAGGGATAAGGTCAAGATAGTTTATTGGTCTGAGTTTATAATGAAGGTTTTAGATTGTTTTAGCGGATCTTAAGGGTTCTTAGACTGCTTCATACGTATTTAGGGGTTCCTAAAGACTTGGATGAATTTCGACTCATAGGTCCCATACAAACTTTTTGTACTAAAATTTGACGAATTATTTTGTTCTACCGATTTAAAACGTTAGTAACACCACTTACGCCAGTCGTTGGCCTATAACCTTGAAATTTGGTTGAGGAGTGTTGCCTGGTGCAAAAATTCTCTTCACTTTTGTGGTAATTTTACCAGATTTTCCTCGAAAACGTGAAAAGTAGAAATTACAACATTTTAAATGGAAATTTTGGGTAACCACCAAGAATTGGGTGCCCAAAATGACTCGTGACCATTATCATCAATCTCAGTTGACAACCCCGAGAGACATTGGGGCTTGAATATTCGGGTCAGACCCGAGTTTGGCGAGTTCTTTTGTTCTACCAAACTCAAAAGTTGGCAAGATCAAGTACACCGGTCAGTAGCCCATATCCTTGAAATTTCAGGAAAATTATGACTTTTTAGAAAAACAAGATGGCGGACAGTGGGGCGACCATCTTGTAAAAAAGACGAAAAATCCAAATTTTCGATACGATAAATGGAACAGCTGGCATCTCCCGACTGGATCGTGTTGTATCAACCGGTTGTGTTCTTGGTCAAGGAGTGTTGCCTGGTTCAAAATATCTCCCCACTTTTGGGGTAATTTTCCCCAAAAACATGAACAGTAGAAATGACGTCATTTTAAGTGTAAATTTTACATAACCACCAAGAATGGAGTGCTCCAAATGATATTTGACCATTTTCATCACTTTCAGCTGGCAACCCCGAGAGCCATGGGGGCTTGAATTTTCGGGTCAGACCCGACTTTGGCGAGTTCTTTTGTTCTACCAAAGTCAACGTACAGCCACTGTATTTTTACTGACAGGTACCTTGTATCCTGATTACTTTAGGAAAATTGTGACATTTTAGAAATTCAAGATGGCGGCCGTGCCATTTCCGGTTTCAGAAACCTCACTTACTGACATATTGTTCTCCTAGGTGGTGGAGGGGGAGGGGGTATATTTTATCAAATTCGTAAACAACTAGCTCACACAAGTAGGGAAAAAGTGCCAAACCAGGGGAGGTTTTGCCCCTTTTGCCCCCTTTCCTCCCCCTCCCTATCGTATCTCGGAAACTAAGACAACCGTTTCTTATTTTTTTTACGAATTTATATAGAGGAGGCTTAGAAAAGTAAAAGCCAGTTTTCGAAATTCCCTCTTACCCCCCTTCTCCCCCCCTTAAGGCAGCTCTCGAAAGTTAAGAGACTTGGAACATTTCGTTTTTTTTTGGATTTATATAAATGGGCAATGTTTTAGTCAAAATCATTTTTCAAAACTTCCCATTCTCCCCCCCTTCACCTCTTCTCCCATCGTATCTTGGAAACAAGGACACGTAGCAGCTTTTTGATTTTTTACTGTTTTTTATTATTGAAGGGAGTTGAAATTTGTATAACCTCCTCCCCCCTCCCCAATCTCCCCTAAAATTGAAAGTGCTGTAACTTCATAACGGTTAGAGATAGCCATTAGGTGTTTGAACAAATATTATAGTAGGCGTCAAAACCTGTACGGTCAAGCAAACTTTAGGGTAATGTTTTTTTTTTTATGGGAAAAGGTCAGAGTTTTTAAGTTGTTCAGAGTTTTAAGATTTTGGCGAATTCTTTTGTAGTACCAAAATCAACGTACAGCCACCATATTTTTACTGACAGGCAGCATGTATCCTGGTTACTTTAGAAAAGTTGTGACTTTTCAGTAATTTAATATGGCGGCCGTGCTATTTCCGGTTTCCGAAACCTCACTCACTGACATGTTGTTCTCCCAGTGGGGGGACATAGGGGGGTATATTTTGACAGATTCGTAAACAACTAACTTTCACAAGTAGGGGAAAGGTGCTAAACCTCCTCTTTTTGCCCTCCTTCTTCCTCCTCCCTTCCGTATTTCGGACACTAAGAGACTCATGTTTTGTTTTCTTTTACGGATTCGTATAGAGGAGGCTTGGAAAAGTAAAAACCAGTTTTCAAAGTTGCCGCCGTAGTAGAAGGCGGATCTCGGAAGTTATGGGACTTCGAACTTTTTTTTTCAGATTCGTATAAAGGGGCAATGCGTTAGTCTGAGATGTGTGTAGCCCGAGGCAGAGTCACCATGAGATGTATGTATGTAAAAGGTTCGGGTATGAAATAAGAAGGCTACTGCTTGGTTGCCATCGTAAAAGTATAATGATATTCAAACTTACACATTAGTGGATACAAGTACTACATAGCGCTACTTAAACAATAATATGACACGTTAATCTAAAGGAGCATACTTACTAATTAATATTAAGAAACATACACACTTCACCTCCGGTAATGCAGAAAAAAAAATATTCGTACGTATTTTTTTTTTCGTGTCTAATTGCTACGTAACAAATGATTTGGTCCTATTTTTATGAACAATATCTGTTTTGTTGTTTCTTATTATTTTCACATTGCATCCTAAGTCTTCTACAACAGTGAATGGACCTTGAAATAAAGGACTCAATTTTCCTCCAACTTCATTGTTTACCAATATTAAATCATCTTTAGAGTAGTGAACTGTGTTCAAATTTTTATCATAATGATTAGTTTTACGATTACATTTACTTTAAATTAAATTATTTCTAGCGTCTTTACTAGCTACCTGAAGTTTATATCTAAGGTTACTACAGTAATTTTCTGGATTATATAATGGATCAACTTCATTACATAACCTTGATGGTACATTACAAGGTCTGCCAAAAACAAGCTCAAACGGCTGGTATTTAGTTGCTGTGTGTACGGTTGATTATAACTAAAACACCGATATGATAACCAGTGTGACCATGATTGTGGATTGTTTTGACACTGTATTCTAAGGAACACTCCTAAATTTTTATGGGAGTTTTCTAATGAACCAACTGAATGATGGTGATATGCTGTTGATGATATTTTTTCGATGTCTAAAAGTTTACAAACCTGTTCCATTGTTGACGACATAAATTCAGCACCTCGATCAGTTGCTAATGTTTTTGGTAAACCAAATCTTAAAATAAAATTATCTACTAAGGCTTTACTTACAGTTACGGTGTCCTTTGCTCTAAGTGGATATGCTTCGACAAACTTGCTGAGCTCACATTGAAGACTCAGAATGTACACATTACCTTCATAATCTTGAGGTAGAGGACCTACAATATTTAAAAATATTTTTCAAATGTATACGACGCTGTGGTAGTTATGCACATGGGTTCCTTAACGCACTTACCGTGTTTCATCTTTTGACATTTATCGCATGTTTTTAAGAAATCTTGAACGTCTTTTTCGAGACCTGGCCAGTAAAATTGTCTTATAATGTTGTTTATCATTCTGCGCATAACAGCATGACCACCGGTTGGCAGTAAAAGAAACTCGTGTAAGATAAATTTAATATCTTCGTCTTTAGTAATTCTTGTAATTCTTCTTATATTTTTATTTAACAGATGAATTTCGCGGCGATAGGCAGTAGGTTTTGATTATACTGAAGCTCCATGTCCGTGGGTTTTAGTAAAGTAGCGGCAGGACTGGCAGGGTCCCCATGAGATGTGCGTAGCCCGAGGCAGAGTCACCATGAGATGTATGTATGTAAAAGGTTCGGGTATAAAATAAGAAGGCTACTGCTTGGTTGCCATCGTAAAAATATAATGATATTCAAACTTACACATTAGTGGATACAAGTACTACATAGCGCTACGTAAACAATAATATGACACGTTAATCTAAAGGAGCATACTTACTAATTGATATTAAGGAACATACAAACTTCAATTCAACATCATCATCTCATCATTATCTGCCTAGCCTTTTCCCAACTATGTTGGGGTCGGCTTCCAGTTTTACCGGATGCAGCTGAATACCAGTATTTTACATGGAGCGACTGCATAACTGACCTCCACAACTTCAATTCAACATCATTTTTCAAAATTATTTTTCCCCCCTCTCCCCACCTTCACCCCCCCCCCCCCTCTTAAACCCTTTTTACTACTGAATAAGTTTTCATTCTTAGCTAAAACTATTGAGGGGCGTTGAAATTTGTATACCTTCCCCTCCCCACCCCAACCTCCCCTAAAATTGAAAGGGCTGTAACTTTACTATGGTTAGACATAGACATTAGGTGTATGAACAAATATAATAGCAGGCGTCGAAACCTGTCTGGTGATGGCAGAGATAAGTTCACAATAGCTTTCCGGTGGTAGGTATAATAAGGTTAAATAAGGTTTTAGATTGTTTAATGGGATCTTAAGGGTTCTTAGACTGCTTCATAATAATTTAGGGGTACCTTAGGGCTTGTAGGTTTAGGGTTTTTGAACAGCTGTAAAGGTAAAGGTTTTCAAAATGTTTAAAAAGTTCAATATACACACATCAAAAGTGTCTAGGGATCAAGCATTTTTATGCGGATTTCTTGAGATTGAGATGTGGCTTTGTAATAAATTTATAAATTTATATGGATCCTTTTTGGTGCATTTCATAATTTGAATCAGGAACTCTCAATCAAATTCGAGTAAAAGATGAAAATAAGCTGTCAATATTTTCCCTATAAAAACATACAACGCATTGAAGACATTATTAGTGCTACTGTTTCCCTACTACTGATTAAAACCAACGTTATTATGGAGCGGCGACGTCATTTAAGCAGGGAAGAAATGCTCAGAGCCGTGGGAATGATAGAAGCTGGTTCCCGGCAACGTACTGTAGCTTTAGCTCTGAATACAAGTCAGAGTGTTATCAGTCGACTTTGGACACGTTACCGAAGCACTGGTACCGTGGCTGAGCGCCATGGAGGACGGTATCGCTGCACCACACGGAGACAAGACCGATACATTCAAATCTTAACTCGAAGAGCTCCAACAATAACCGCCATGATGTTAGCCGTGAGGCTTCATCACTCTTCAGGGAACTTAATTAGCGACCAAACAGTCAGAAACCGCTTGCATGAAGTGAACCTTCATTCCCGAAGACCGCTACGGGTACCACCTATAGCAATGCACAATCGTAGGATTCGATATCAATGGGCTCCTGAACACAGAAATTGGGCAGAAGAACAATGGCGTTTCGTGTGCTTTTCTGATGAGTCTCGTTTTGGTATGAGACCGGATACAAGACGTATACGACACTGGAGAACCCCTGGACGCCAACAGCGATTAAAATCCTGCCAGGAAGTCCATCCTTATAGTGGTGGAACCATCATGGTATGGGCGGGTATTTGGATCGGCGGAAGAACTGAGTTGATTTGGATCAGAGGCAACCTCAACGCTCAAATTTATGCTGAGACGATTGTATCAGACGTCATCGTTCCTCTACAAGTGCAAATCGGTCCCTTATTTCAGTTAATGCATGATAATGCACGACCGCACACCGCAAGAGTTGTAAGACAGACTCTCGCCGCAGCTAACATCAATGTCCTGCCCTGGCCTGCTCTGTCGCCAGACTTGAACCCGATTGAGCATGCATGGGATATGCTACAGAGAAGAGCTCTGCCGAATATGGAGGGTATCCAGTCGCAAGAAGACCTTTTTTTGTTGTTGCAACGAACATGGGCGGCCATTCCACAGCGTGATTTGGATGAACTCATTTTGAGTATGCCAAACCGATGTTCTTGTGTTGTTAGTGTTCGCGGTAGAAACACGGATTATTAATTGTTTAAGTTACCCAATAAAATTTTAAAGAAAACTGTGTTTTCAGTCATTTTTTCGAACTTTAATGTTAGTGGTTCAAATGTCAAAAATCCCTTTATTAGGAAAATGGCAAATTTCTTTATTAATGCAAAGGTGACTTGGTTTATCGTTACTGTGACAAACGAAAACACTTTATTTGATGAATCCTTAAAGAAAATTTTAATTAATATCAATCAGGAGAAAAGTTATTGCAAAAATATATGTTGATCCCTAGATACTTTTGATGTGTGTATTTTTTTAAAAGCTTCAAATGAAGTTAGCTAACGGATTTTCCAATTCATCTAAAAGGATTACTATGGATTCTCAAAATATTATAAGGGTAAGGAATACTTCTCAATAACACGAAACCGAACCGAACCGAATAGAATGATATGTATGTTACGGGCAACGTGATTAACTGGGCATTATTAATAAGGACCCGCCATTATTAATAATGCCCAAGAGCGATGGGCAAAGTGATTAATTTATCACTTTGCCCGGCCATTATTAAAAATGCCCGACGGCCCGTGGTCTATGTAATATAGCATCATTGTTTTCTTTAATACTTACCCTGCATAGGTCGACAGTGTGGTGGCCATCTTGTAAAAATGACGAAAATTCCCAATTTTCGACACGATAAATGGGACTGCTGGCATTCCCGCACTGGATTGTGTTGTATGAACTGGTTGTGTGTATTGCCAAGGAGTGTTGCCTGGTGCAAAAAATCTCCCCACTTTTGGGGTAATTTTCCCAGATCTTCCCCAAAAACACGAAAAGTAGAAATGACAATATTTTTAATGGAGAGTTTGACTAGCCAGCAACATTGGGGTGCCCAAAATGATTTTTGACCATTTTCATCACACTCAGCTGGCAACCCCGAGAGCCATTGGGGCTTGAATTTTCGGGTCAGACCCGACTTCGGCGAGTTCTTTTGTTCTACCAAAGTCAACGTACAGCAACCGTGTTTCTACTGACAAGTGGCTTGCATCCTGGTTATTTTAGAAAAATTGAGACAGTTTAGAAATTCAAGATGGCGGCCGTGCCATTTCCGGTTTTCGAAACCTTGTTCGAATAACACTCACTAACATAATTGTTCTTCCGGACGGTGGAGGGGGAGGGGGGTATATTTTGACAGATTCATAATCAAGTAACTCTCACGAGTAGGGAAAATGTGTCAAACCACTTTTTGCCCCCTTCCCACCCCTCCCTATCGTATCTCGAAAACTAAGAGACCCGTATCTGATTTGTATAGAGGAGGCTCGGGGAAGTATAGAACATTTTTCAATGTTACCCCTCTTGCCCCCCTTTTACCCCCCTTTAGGTAGATCTCGGAAGTTCGGAGAATTTGAACTTTTTTTTTTAAATTCATATAAAGGAGCAATGCGTTAGAAAGAATCATTTTTCACAACACCCCCCTCTGCCCCCTTCATCCCTCCCATCCATCGTATCTCAGAAACTAGGACATGTAGCGGTTTTGTTTTTATTCTTACCTAAAACTATTGAAGGGCGTTGAAATTTTTACACACGCCTCCCGTCCCCAACCTCCCCTAAAATTTGAAGGGCTGTAACTTCATAATGGTTAGAGATAGCCATTAGGTGCTTGAACAAATATTATAGTAGGCGTCGAAACCTGTCCGGTGGTGGTACCGGTAAAGCGAAGGAAGGAGCGAGCCGGCGACCCCCGTAGCGTAGGGATAAGGTCACGATAGCTTTCCGGTAGGTAGGTAGGTAGGTAGGTCCTGAGTGGAGCAAAGGGTAGGTGGCGAGCGAAACGAGTCGGCGACCTCCGTAGTCGTTATGCTAAGGAGGTCGCCGGCTCGCTTCACTCGCCACCTGTTTTTTTCACGCGGCCTTTGGTTAAGTGGGAGAAACGTAACTCAGAGATGAAGATACAGAAAAAATATTTTGAATTCTAATTTTAAATTTTGCGCCACGCCAAAACGCTCCGCAACTAACTATATAAGTATTACGCACGCATACGCATTCGTATTGATTCTGACCTAAAACTATTGTTGGGCATTGAAATTTTGAATACCCTACCCTCCCCTCCCCAACCTCCCCTAAAATTAAAAGGGCTGTAACTTTATTATGGTTAGACATAGACATTAGGTCGAGAGGTAGGAGACGAAATTTAAATCTTGTATAAAACGCACACTATGTAGGCAAGCATATTATAAGTTGTTACATTGATGATAAAAATGCTTGGCTAAATGCTGGTCCTGCTCCACAACCATAGGTGGGGGGGGCAAACTAATTGTTTGTACTGGTCGGGCATTATTTGAGTCCATCGACACGTAAAGAAGAAGATGAAGAATTGATTCCCATGTTAATGTATTGTGGAAGCTGCAGAAGATTGTAAAAATATACTTGCATTGTATAGATTCCAGTTCTTAGTATTATATAATTGCATAGCACATGTGTGAGTACTTTGTACTGTTCAGCCACCATTTACATTTATTTATCTTTCATTGACTTGAATATGCCTTGGTGGCTGAGAGAATGTCATGCTCACTTAAATGTCTCGCTGATGGTGGAGGGTGTGTCGGCCGTGTCGGGTCATTTAGTTCCCTTCAATATGGTTGAGTTGAATGGCGGGTACATGCGTCATGTCTGTGAACGGGCGCTGTCAGTTGGGACTGGTCATCTCTTAGCTGCCAAGGTTAATTTTAATTTCTTTATACATAAATATTTTGATCTAATCTTTTACTCTGGATGCTCTTAGTGTGCACGTATCATCGTATCATCGTACTCACATAGATGTATAATCTCAAAATTAATTATGTAACCAAGATTTTGTAACAATATTTTGATTTTAAAAGAGTGTCCATGGCGTTTCTTGCCCGTTCTTCTCCATAGAGATCTACGCTAGGGAATGGGCAACTACAGTACTCTCTCAAGTTATTATGCCTTGTGACTGGGACTGTAGCTTGGATTTTCTTTTTTGTATTTTTGACATTCAAAAGTGTCGTAATGTTCTAATTGAAATAAATGCTTTGAGTTTGAGTTTGAGGTGTTGGAACAAATTTAATAGCAGGCGTTGAATCCTGTCTGGTGGTGGCAGAGATATGTTCACGATAGCTTTCCGGTGGTGGGTACAACAAGCAAACTTTAGGGTAATGTAACGGTAAAATATCTAAGTTTTTAAATAAGGTATTAGATTGTTTAAGAGGATCTTAAGGGTTCTTAGACTGCTTCATAATAATTTAGGGGTTCCTTAGGGCTTTAGGTTTAGGGTTTTTGTACAGCTGTAAAGGTAAAGGTTTTCAAAATGTTTAAAAAGTACAAAATATTTTTTTTAAAGCTTCAAACGGAGTTAGCTAACGGATATTCCAATTCATTTAAGGATTACTATGGATTCTCAAAATTTTATAAGGGTAAGGAATACTTCTCAGTTCTTCCATTAATCTTAATTCTCAATAACCGAATAGAATGATTGTTACGGCCAACGTGATTAACTGGGCATTATTAATAAGGACCGGCCATTATTAATAATGCCCAAGAGCGATGGGCAAAGTGATTAATTTATCACTAATACACTATCTAATAATCTTTAACACTACTTTTTTAATAATGCCCGACAGCCTGTGGTCTATCTAATAAGTCAGTGTTTGAGATAGCATCATTGTTTTCTTTAATACTTGCCCTGCATAGGTCGACCACCATGATTGGTCCGAATTAGTATTACAACTTTATGTCCCAGAAGTCCGAATTTGGGACATGAGGAGCGTAGGCCGAAGGCCGGCGGAGCTCCGACGACATGGCTGACGGGAGATAGGGCGGCAGCCTTTTTTTTTTAGACCGCCCGATCCAACCATCTGCTTAGTGTAATTTCTATTTTTATATGATGTCATGGTGTTTGATAAGTTATATTTTTATCAAAATTTAACTTACATTAAACTTTTCCAGATTTTCCCCGAAAACTCGGAAAGTACAAATAAAGAAATTTTAAATGGAAATTTTGCATTACCACCAAGAATGAGGTGCTCCAAATGATATTTGACCATTTTCATCACTTTCAGCTGGCAACCCCGAAAGCCATTGCGGCTTGAATTTTCGGGTCAGACCCGACTTTGGCGAATTCTTTTGATCTACCAAAGTCAACGGACAGCCACCGTTTCCTTAGGTACTGACAGGTAACTTGTATCCTGTTTATTTTAGGAAAATTATGACATTTCAGAAATTCTAGATGGCGGCCGTGCCATTTCCGGTTTATTACCACTCACTCACTGACGTAATTGTTCTCCCAGATGGTGGAGGGGGAGGGGGTTATATTTTGGCAGATTCGTAAACAAGTAACTCTCACGAGTAGGGAAAAAGTGTCAAACCTCCCCTTTCGGAAACAAAGAGACTTGGAACATTTTCTTTTTCAGATTCATATTAGGGGGCCCAGAGTTGGTCAAAATAATTTTTCATAACTCTCCCCTCTCCCCCACTTCATCCCTCCCATCCATCGTATCTCAGAAACTAGGACATGTAGCGGTTTTAGTTTTATTCTTACCTAAAACTACTGAAGGGCGTTGAAATTTTTACACTCCCCTCCCGTCCCCAACCTCCCCTAAAATTTGAAGGGTAACTGTAACTTCATAACGGTTAGAGATAGCCATTAGGTGCTTGAACAAATATTATAGTAGGCATCGAAACCTGTCCGGTGGTGGTACCGGTAAAGCGAAGGGAGGAGCGAGCGAGCGCAGCGAGCCGGCGACCCCTGTAGTGTAGGGATAAGGTCACGATAGCTTTCCGGTGGTAGGTAGGTCGTGAGTGGAGCGAAGGGGGGAGGTGGCGAGCGAAGCGAGCCGGCGACCTCCATAGTCGTTATGCTACGGAGGTCGCCGGCTCGCGTCACTCGTCACCTATTTTTTCACGCGGCCTTTGTTTAAGTGGGAGAAGCGTAACTCAGAGATGACTATATACATACGGAAAAAATATTTTTAATTCTAATTTTAAATTTCGCGCCGCGCCAAAACGCTCCGCAAATAACTATATAAGTACTACGCACGCATACGCATTCGTATTGATTCTGACTTAAAACTATTGATGGGCATTGAAATTTTTAATACCCTACCCTCCCCTCCCCAACCTCCCCTAAAATTGAAAAGGCTGTAACTTTATTATGGTTAGACATAGACATTAGGTGTTGCATCAAATATAATAGCAGGCGTCGAAACCTGTCTGGTGGTGGCAGAGATAAGTTCACGATAGCTTTCCGGTGGTAGGTTCAATAAGCAAACTTTAGGGTAATGTTTTTTTTTATATGAAAATGTCTAAGTTTTTATATAAGGTTTTAGATTGTTTAAGGGGATCCTAAGCGTTCTTAGACTGCTTCATAATAATTTAGGGGTTCCTTAGGGCTTAAGGTTTAGGGTTTTTGTTCATCTGTAAAAGTAAAGGTTTTCAAAATGATTAAAAAGTTCAATAATTTTTTTTAAAAGCTTCAAACAGAGTTAGCTAACGGATTTTCCAATTAATTTAAGGATTACTATGGTTTCTCAAAATTTTACAAGGGTAAGGAATACTTCTCAATAACACGAAACCGAACCGAACCGAATAGAATGATATGTATGTTACGGGCAACGTGATTAACTGGGAATTATTAATAAGGACCTGCCATTATTAATAATGCCCAAGAGCGATGGGCAAAGTGATTAATTTATCACTTTGACCGGTCATTATTAATAATGCCCGACGGCCCGTGGTCTATGTTATAAGTCAGTGTTTGAGATAGCATCAGTGTTTGAGATAGCATCATTGTTTTCTTTAATACTTGCCCTGCATAGGTCGACCACCATGATTGGTCCGAATTAGTATTACAACTTTATGTCCCAGAAGTCCGAATTTGGGACATGAGGAGCGTAGGCCGAAGGCCGGCGGAGCTCCGACGACATGGCTGACGGGAGATAGGGCGGCAGCTTTTTTTTTAGACCGCCCGATCCGACCTTACAAATAAAAGGAGATAACTACTGATGTTATTATATTTTAAACTGTTTAATTTTTAACTACTATGTTCAATAGTTTATTTTTTGTCAACTTTTCATGAAAATTTTGTAAGTTTAATTTCATTTAATAAATAAACAAAAACACAATAGTTCACCTATTTTATTACTTTGCTCAAGATAGGATGGGAATTATTCATAATGGCCGGGAAAAGTGATTAATCATGCTGTTTTAATCACATTGCCCAATTGAGTTGGGCATTATGAATACAGAACGGCCATTATTAATAGTGCCCGGACTTATCAAATTGAACGTGTCATATATACAGATTAATCAAGTGGAAACCTTTCGGGTCCTTTTGAGCTTTATTTGGCATTTCACTAGAGTTTGATAAGTGGAAGACTATAAGGTTCTTATAAGGTTATATTTGACATTTTAACTACATTTAGGGGTTTTCAACCGACTTCCAAAAAGAGGAGGTTCTAAATTCGTCTTTGTTACCTCAGAACTTTCGACTGGGTGAACCGATTTTGACAATTCTTTTTTTATTTGAAAGCTGGTGCTTCTCGCGTGGTCCCATATAAATTATGTGAACATCTGGTGCTGATCTTTGGAGATATACTATGGAACTCTTAAAAAATAGACGGCAAATGTGCCGTGAATGTTGCAATCGTTTGGATGTTTATTGTTTATACAACATCATGACGTAACATTACGCCTGTATGCTCTGAAGGGGTATGCAGATGTGTATAATACACCCAGATTTCGACAGTTTGGTATGCTCAGTTGGCGCGATCATGTTCCGCGCGCGCCTCAAATGACGTAACATCACGCATGTATGCTCTGAGGGGGTACGCAGATGTGTACAATACACCCAGATTTCGACAGTTCGTTCGTGTTCCGCGCACGCCTCAAAGAGATGCCAGCAAACGGGACTGTTCTAAAGAAATACTGCTGCCCTGAAACAAAGGGCTAGGAAGGAACATGGATGGGTTTTAGTCAGTAAAAGTCTGACATTCCCTTCCGCTCCGCCCAGAGCAGGAGGGGTAATTTGATGATTTCCCATCCGAAAAAAAAAGGTATGTTAAGTTCCACATATTGAGGATACGCCTATTACTATGACGTGTATTGCTAACAATGCAAAATAAATTCATGGCAAATATTTGTTTGGACACAACTAAAAATGGAAAAATAAAAAACTTTTTTGCAAAAAATAAAACCGACTTCAAAAACACAAAAAAGTGAAAAAAAAATTGCAACAAAGTTTTTTTAAAGTGAAAAATCTACCAGCATAAGCACGCGAGGTGCTTGCACCTCGCGCAACACGCAAATACTAGTTTATATTATATAAAACTACAAGACCACTCACTCACTCACTGACTCATTGACATGTCGTTTCTCGGAGTGGGTGAGAGATGGGTTAGGGGAATGTTTGGGAAAAATGTAGAGTACCATAGAGTGAGTAGAGGAAAATTATAGAGGATTCAAATCCAAGATGGCGGCCGAGTCCATTTCCGGTTTCGGTGGGGAAAAGACTTGGACGAATTTCGACTCATAGGTCCCATACAAAATCTAGAATGATTTTTAAAAAAAGTAAAAAAAAAAAAAAAAACAAGATGGCGGCTGCGCTGGGACGTTTTGAAATCTTCGACTTTTTGCACTAAACTTTGACGAATTGTTTTGTTCTACCGATTTCAAAAGTTGGCAACACCAGTTACACCAGTCGGTGGCCTATATCCTTGAGATTTCAGAAAAATTGTGACTTTTCAAAAAAACAAAATGGCGAACAGTATAGCGGCCATCTTGTAAAAAGTTGTAATTTTCGACTTTTTTCAAATCCATTTTTCGGGTAGTTGGCAACATCCGACGGGTTCGAGTTGTACCGAGCGGTTGTGTGGTTTATAGAGGAGTGTTGCCTGGTGTGAAAAATTTCCCCATTTTTAGGGTATTTTGCCAGATTTTCCCCAAAAACATGAAAAAAAGAAATAACGACATTTTGAATAGAGACTTTGACTACCTGGCAACATTGGGGTCCCCCGAATGACATTTGACCATTTTGGTTCGTTTTAGTTGGCAACCCCAAAAATTATTGAATATTTTAATTTTTGGGACTTTTTGACTTTGGCGAGTTCTTTTGTTCTACTAAACTCAAAAGTTGGCAACACCTTGTACTTCGGTCGGCAGCCTATATCCTTGAGATTTCAGGAAAATTATGACTTTTCAGAAAAACAAGATGGCGGACAGTGTGGCGGCCATTTTGTAAAGTTGACGAAAAATCCCAATTTTCGATACGATAAACGGGACAGCTGGCATCCCCCGACTGGATTGTGTTGTATGAACCGGTTGTGTGTTTCGTTAAGGAGTGTTGCCTGGTGCAAAAAATTTCCCCATTTCTAGGGTACTTTACCAGATTTTCCCCGAAAACGTGAAAAGTAGAAATAACGATATTTTGAATGGAGACTTTGACTAGCCGGCAACATTGGGGTACCCCAAATGACATTTGACCATTTTCATCACTTTGAGCTGGCAACTCCGAGAGCCATTGGGGTTTGCATTTTCGGGTCAGACCCGACTTTGGCGAGTTGTTTTGTTTTACTAAACTCAAAAGTTGGCAACATCACGTACACAGGTATGTAGCCTATATCCTTGAGATTTCAGGAAAATTATGACTTTTCAGAAAAACAAGATGGCGAACAGTGTGGCGGCCATCTTGTAAAAATTACAAAAAATCCCAATTTTCGACACGATAAATGGGACAGCTGGCATCCCCCCACTGGATTGTGTTGTATGAACCGGTTGTGTGTATTGCCAAGGAGTGTTGCTTGGTGCAAAAATTCTCCCCACTTTTGGGGTAATTTTCCCAGATCTTCCCCAAAACATGAAAAGTAGAAATGACGACATTTTCAATAGAGACTTTGACTAGCCGGCAACATTGGGGTGCCCCAAATGACATTTGACCAATTTCATTACTTTGAGCTGGCAACTCCGAGAGCCATTGGGGTTTGCATTTTCGGGTCAGACCCGACTTTGGCGAGTTGTTTTGTTCTACCAAACTCAAAAGTTGGCAACACCACGTACACAAGTATGTAGCCTATATCCTTGAGATTTTAGGAAAATTATGACTTTTAAGAAAAACAAGATGGCGGACAGTGTGGCGGCCATCTTGTAAAAATGACAAAAAATCCCAATTTTCGACACGAGTAATGGGACAGCTGGCATCCCCGCACTGGATTGTGTTGTATGAACCGGATGTGTGTATTGCCAAGGAGTGTTGCCTGGTGCAAATTTTTTCCCCATTTTTAGGGTGTTTTACCATATTTTCTCCAAAAACATGAAAAGTAGAAATAACGATATTTTGAATAGAGACTTTGACTAGCCGGCAAGATTAAGGTTCTTCAAATGACATTTGACCATTTTCATCACTCTCAGCTGGTAACCCCGAGAGCCATTGAGGCTTGAATTTTCGGGTCAGACCCGAATTTGGCGAGTTCTTTTGTTCTACCAAACTCAAAATTTGACAACACCAAGTACACCAGTCGGTGGCCTGTATCCTTGAAATTTCAGGAAAATTGTTACTTTACAGAAAAACAAGATGGCGGACAGTGTGGCGGCAATCTTGTAAAAATGACAAAAAATCATAATTTTCGACACGAGTAATGGGACAGCTGGCATCCCCCCACTGGATTGTGTTGTATGAACTGGTTGTGTGTATTGCCAAGAAGTGTTGCCTGGTGCAAAAATTCTCCCCACTTTTGGGGTAATTTTCCCCAAAAACATGAAAAGTAGAAATGACGACATTTTAAATGTAAATTTTGCATAACCACCAAGAATGGGGTGCCCGAAATGACTTTTGACCATTTTCATCACTCTCAGCTGGCAACCCCGAGAGCCATTGGCGCTTGAATCTTCGGGTCGGACCCGACTTTGGCGAGTTCTTTTGTTCTACCAAAGTCAACGTACAGCCACCGTGTTTTTACTGACAGGTAGATTATATCCTGGTTACTTTAGAAAAATTGTGACATTTCAGAAATTCAATATGGCGGCCGTGCCTCTTCCGGTTTCCAAAACCTTGTCCGATTGGGGTCGTTCAAGCGGTTCATCCCACTGAGGGGTATTAGTTTGTAACGGTTTCTAAGGTTCCGTACCCAAAGGGTAAAAACGGAACCCTATTACTAAGACTTTGCTGTCTGTCCGTCTGTCTGTCCGTCTGTCCGTCTGTCTGTCACCAGGCTGTATCTGATGAACCGTGACAGCTAGACAGTTGAAATTTTCACAGATGATGTATTTCTGTTGCCGCTATAACAACAAATACTAAAAACAGAATAAAATTAATATTTAAGGGGGGCTCCCATACAACAAACGTGATTTTTTTGCCGTTTTGTCTAATGTATAGATAATGGTATGGAACCCTTCGTGCGCGAGTCCGACTCGCACTTGGCCGGTTTTTTTTGGATTATTAAACAAGAAACTTCTACGTGTGGGGTAAAAGTGCCAAGCCCCACCTTTTTGCCCCCCTTCTCCCCCTCCATTTCTCGTAACTCGGAAACTAAGAGACCCATGTTCTGTTTTTTTACGGGTTCGTATAGAGGAGGCTTGGAAAAGTAAAAACCATTTTTCAATGTTGTCCCCCTTGACCCCCTTTTTTTTATTTTTTATTTTTTTCGGATGGGAAATCATCAAATAACTCCTCCCAGCTCTGGGCGGAGCAGGAGGGAGTGTCAGACTTTTACTGACTAAAACCCACCCATGTTCCTTCATCGCCCTTTGTGTTCCGGGGCCACGGTATCTCTTTCGAACAGTGCCACAACCTCGGACCCCCTTTACCCCCTTCTCTACGCCTGTAGGAGTATCTTGAAAAATAAGGGGCCATGAATTTTTTTTTTTCAAATTCATAAAAAAGAGCCCAGAGTTAGTAAAAAATATTTTTTCAATACTCCCCCCTCTCCGCCCCTTGAGCCCCTCTCTCCACCCCTTTTTATACAACTGAAAAAACTTTTGATTTTTACCTAAAACTATTGAGGGGCGTTGAAATTTGTATACCTTCCCCTCCCCGCCCCAACTTCCCCTAAAATTGAAAGGGCTGAAACTTTATAACGGTTAGAGATAGCAATTAGGTGTTTGATCAAATTATATAGTAGGCGTCAAAACTTGTCCGGTCTCCGATGGTGGTACGGCAACGATAGCTTTCCGATGGTAGGTAGGTCCTGAATGGAGCGAACCTGCGAGATCGAGTGAAGCGAAGAGGGAGGTGGCGAGTGAAGCGAAGCGAGCCGGCGACCTCCATTGCGTAACCAAGGTTGAGTGGGTGAAGCGTAACTCAGAGGTGACTATGTACATTCGGAAAAAATATTTTCTCAAAAAAAAAGGGCTGTAACTTCATAACGCTTAGAGATAACCATTAGGTGTTTGAAAAAATTATAGTAAGTGTCAAAATCTGTCCGGTGGTGGTAGGGATAAGGTCAAGATAGTTTATAGGTCTGTTTTTTAATGAAGGTTTTAGATTGTTTTAGCGGATCTTAAGGGTTCTTAGACTGCTTCATACTGATTTAGGGGTTCCTAAAGACTTGGATGAATTTCGACTCATAGGTCCCATAAAAACTTTGTGTACTAAACTTTGACGAATGATTTTGTTCTACCGATTTAAAATGTTAGCAACACCACTTACACCAGTCTTGGCCTATAACCTTGAAATTTTAGGAAAATTGTGACTTTTCAGAAAAACAAAATGGCGAACAGTGTGGCGGCCATCTTGTAAAAACGACGAAAACTCCCAATTTTCAACACGATAAATGGGACAGCTGGCATCCCCCGACTGGATTATGTTGTATGAACTGGTTGTGAAAAAAAACAAGATGGTGGACAGTGTGGCGGCCATTTTGTAAAAAGTTGGAATTTCGACTTTTTTCAAATCCATTTTTCGTGTAGTTGGCAACATCTCACTGGTTCATGTTGAACTGAGTGGTTATGTGTTTTGTCAAGCAGTGTTGCCTGGTACAAAAATAATCCCTACTTTTGGGGTATTTATCCAGATTTTCTCCGAAAACGTGAAAAGTAGAAATAACGATATTTTGAATAGAGACTTTGTTTAGCCGGCAACATTGGAGTGCCTCAAATGACATTTGACCATTTTCATCACTTTGAGCTAGCAACATCGAGAGCCATTGGGGTTTGAATTTTCGGGTCAGACCCGACTTTGGCGAGTTCTTTTGTTTTATCAAACTCAAAAGTTGGCAACATTGTGTACACCGATCGCTAGCCTATATTTTTGAAATTTCAGGAAAATTATGACTTTTCAGAAAAAACAAGATGTTGGACAGTGTGGCGGCCATTTTGTAAAAAGTTGGAATTTCGACTTTTTTCAAATTCATTTTTCGTGTAGTTGGCAACATCTCACTGGTTCAAGTTGTAACGAGCGGTTATGTGTTTCGTCAAGCAGTGTTGCCAGGTACAAAAATAATCCCCACTTTTGGGGTGTTTATCCAGATTTTCCCCGAAAACGTGAAAAGTAGAAATAACGATATTTTGAATAGAGACTTTGACTAGCCGGCAACATTGGGGTGCTTCAAATGACATTTGACCATTTTCATCACTTTGAGCTGGCAACCCGGAGAGCCATTGGGGTTTGAATTTTCGAATCAGACCCGACTTTGGCGAGTTCTTTTGTTCTACCAAACTCAAAAGTTTTCAATACCACGTACACCAGTCGGTAGCTTATGTCCTTGAAATTTCAGGAAAATTATGACTTTTCAGAAAAACAAGATGGTGGACCCTGTGGCGGCCATATTGTAAAAGTTGAAATTTTGGACTTTTTCAAATCCATTTTTCGTGTAGTTGGCAACATCTGACGGGTTCGAGTTGTACCAAAAGGTTTTGTGTTTTGTCAAGGAGTAATGCCTGGTTTAAAAAAATTACCAATTTTTTGAGTGTTTACGCAGATTTTCCCCAAAAACATGAATAGTAGAAAGAACGACATTTTGAATGGAGACTTTGACTGGCAACATTAAGGTCCCCCAAATGACATTTGACTATTTTCATCACTTTCAACTGGCAACACCGAGAGCCATTGGGGCTTGAATTTGCGAGTCAGACCCGACTTTGACGAGTTCTTTTGTTCTACCAAACTCAAAAGTTTGCAACACCAAGTACACCAGTCGGTGGCCTGTATCCTTGAAATTTCAGGAAAATTGTGACTTTTCAGAAAAACAAGATGGCGGACAGTGTGGCGGCCATCTTGTAAAAATGACGAAAAATCTCGACGCGATAAATGGGACAGCTGGCATCGCCCGACTGGATTGTGTTGTATGAACTGGTTGTGTATTTCATCAAGGAGTGTTGCCTTGTGCAAAAATTCTCCCCACTTTTAGGGTAATTTTCCCCAAAAACTCGAAAAGTACAAATAAAGAAATTTTAAATGGATATTTTGCATTACCACCGAGAATGGGGTGCCCGAAATGACTTTTGACCATTTTCATCACTCTCAGCTGGCAACCCCGAGAGCCATTCGCGCTTGAATCTTCGGGTCGGACCCGACTTTGGCGAGTTCTTTTGTTCTACCAAAGTCAACGTACAGCCACCGTGTTTTTACTGACAGGTACCTTGTATCCTGGTTACTTTAGAAAAATTGTGACATTTTAGAAATTCTAGATGGCGGCCGTGGCATTTCCGGTTTCCGAAACCTCACTCACTGACATATTTTTCTCCTAGCTGGTGGATGGAGAGGATGGTATATTTTAAAAGATTCGTAAACAAGTAACTCTCATGAGTATGTGAAAAGTGCCAAACCTCCCAACGTCACCCCCCTTCCTCCCCTTTTCCATCGTATCTTGGAAACTAAGAGACACGTGTTTTGTTTTTTTTACGAATTCGTATAGAGGGGCCTTGGAAAAGTAAAAACCAGTTTTCAATATTGGCCGCCTTGCCCTCCTTCTGCCCCCCTTTATGTGGATCTCGGAAGTTAAGAGACTTGAAACATTTTTTTTAAATTCATATAAAGGGGCAACGCGTTAGTGAAAATCATTTTTCAAAACTCCCCACTCTCCCCCTTCAACCGCCCCTCTTCACCCCTTTTTTTTACTACTGAAAAATCTTTTGATTCATACCTAAAAGTATTGAGGGGCGTTGAAATATATGTATACCCTCCCCTCCCCAACCTCCTCTAAAATTGAAAGGGCTGTAACATCATAACGGTTAGAGATAGCCGCTAGGTGTTTAAACAAATATTATAGTAGGCGTCGAAAACTGTCCGGTGGTGGTACCGGTAAAGCAAAGGGCGAGCGAAGCGAGCCCCCATAGTGTAGGGACAAGGTCACGATTGCTTTCCGGTGATAGGTAGGTCCTGAGTAGAGGTGGAGCGAACGTGCGGGACCGAGTGGAGCGAAGGGTGGGAGGTGGCGAACAAAGCGAGCCGGAGACCTCCGTAGCGTAACGAAGGTTGAGTGGGTGAAGCATAACTCAGGGGCGACGACAAGCAAACTTTATGGTAATGTTTTTTTTAATGGGAAAAGGTCTGAGTTTTTAAATAAGGTTTTAGACTGTAATAATGTTTTTTAAGGGGTTTCAAAATCTTTAAAATAAATTCTCATTTTTTTTACTTTAATTTCTTTTTTTTTATTGAATTAGTTTATAAAATGAGGGGTTCTTTGAGGTTTTCATATTGATTATTGGTTCCTTGGGGTTTTCGTACTGCTGTAAGGGTGCTCATAAAGGTTTTAAAAATATTAAAAGCATTTTACAAAATCTTCTAAGGGCTCTAATGGATTTTCCAATTCATTAAGGATTCTTAAGGATTCTCTAAATTTTATAAGGGTAAGGAATACTTCTCAATAACACGAAACCGAACCGAACCGAATAGAATGATATAATTATGTGTAACGGGCAACGTGATTAACTGGGCATTATTAATAAGGACCGGCCATTATTAATAGGGCATTATGAATAATGGCCGGTCCTTATTAATAATGCCCAGTTAATCACGTTGCCGAGGAAGAGCGATGGGCAAAGTGATTAATTTATCACTTTGACCGGCCATTATTAATAATGTCCGACGGCCCGTGGGGTATGTAATAAGTCAGTGTTTGAGATAGCATCATCGGTCTAAATTTTAAAGTTTAAAAGTTGTTTTCTTTAATACTTGCCCTGCATAGGTCGACCACCATGATTGGTCCGAATTAGTATTACAACTTTATGTCCCAGAAGTCCGAATTTGGGACATGAGGAGCGTAGGCCGAAGGCCGGCGGAGCTCCGACGACATGGCTGACGGGAGATAGGGCGGCAGCTTTTTTTTTTAGACCGCCCGATCCGACCATCTGTTTAGTGTAATTTATATTTTTACATGATGACATAGTGTTTGATAAGTAATATTTTTATCACCCCGAAAACTCGAAAAGTACAAATAAAGAAATTTTAAATGGATATTTTGCATTACCACCGAGAATGGGGTGCCCGAAATGACTTTTGACCATTTTCATCACTCTCAGCTGGCAACCCCGAGAGCCATTCGCGCTTGAATCTTCGGGTCGGACCCGACTTTGGCGAGTTCTTTTGTTCTACCAAAGTCAACGTACAGCCACCGTGTTTTTACTGACAGGTAGCTGATATCCTGGTTACTTTAGAAAAATTGTGACATTTTAGAAATTCAAGATGGCGGCCGTGCCCTTTCCGGTTTATTACCACTCACTCACTGACGTAATTGTTCTCCCAGATGGTGGAGGGGGAGGGGGTTATATTTTGGCAGATTCGTAAACAAGTAACTCTCACGAGTGGGGAAAAAGTGTCAAACCTCCCCTTTTTGTCCCCGTTCCCACCGCTCCCTATCTTATCTCGGAAACACAGAGACTTGGAACATTTTCTTTGTCAGATTCATGTTAAGGGGCCCAGAGTTGGTCAAAAACTTTTTTCATAACTCCCCCCTCTCCCCCACTTCACCCCTCCCCCCATCGTACCTCGGAAACCAATACACGTAGCGGTTTTTTTTTATTCTTACCTAAAACTAATGGGGGGCGTTGAAATCTGTAAACCCTTCACTCCCCTTTCCAACCTCCCCTAAAATTTGAAGGGCTGTAACTTCATAACGGTTAGAGATAGCCATTAGGTGCTTGAACAAATATTAAAGTAGGCGTCGAAACCTGTCCGGTGGTGGTACCAGTAAAGCGAAGGGAGGAGCGAGCGAGTGTAGCGAGCCGGCGACCCCCGTAGCGTAGGGATAAGGTCACGATAGCTTTCCGGTGGTAGGTAGGTCCTGAGTGGAGCGATGGGGGGAGGTGGCGAGCGAAGCGAGCCGGTGACCTCCGTAGTCGTTATGCTACGGAGGTCGCCGGCTCGCTTCACTCGCCACCTGTTTTTTTCACGCAGCCTTTGGTTAAGTAAGAGAAGCGTAACTCATTGATGACTATGTACATACGGATTATTTTTTTTTAATTCTAATTTTAAATTTCGTGCCACGCCAAAACGCTCCGCAACTAACTATATAAGTACTACGCACGCATACGCATTTGTATTGATTCTGACCTAAAACTATTGATGAGCATTGACATTTTTAATACCCTACCCTCCCCTCTCCAACCTCCCCTAAAATTAAAAGGGCTGTAACTTTATTATGGTTAGACATAGACATTAGGTGTTGGAACAAATATAATAGCAGGCGTCGAAACCTGTCTGGTGGTGGCAGAGATAAGTTCACGATAGCTTTCCGGTGGTGGGTACTTTAGGGTAATGTTTTTTACCCGACTGCGCGTCGCAAAGGAGGGTAATGTGTTTATCAGTCTATGTATGTATGTATGTATGTTTGTTTCTATGTGGCGTTCTAGAGACCAAATGCGTAGGCCGATTTTGATAATTCTTACGTCAATCGATTCGTCTTAACCTTGCGAGTGTCACTAAAGACATAACAGTAATCAAAATTCACCACAGCGACAACCAGACGCTATATTGTCAAAATGAAAAAAAAAAAGTTGATGAACTATGTCAAGTGGGGTGTCGTTGAATAGGTATTTGAAAATCATCTTTAGGTTCCTTTTATCATTTTTCATTATAAATAATAGTTTAGGATATATAACGATTTAAAGTTGTTTAACAAAGCAATCATTCTCGCTAATTCTTACTTATTGATTTAAGTTTTTATTTCAAGTATTAACGATATACAAACAAAAAAACAGTGAAAAAGCATGAAAAACTAATATTTTTGGTAAAAAAATAACTTTTATTCATCGTCAAGTCGCCGAGAAAAAAAAGTTTACCACCAAGCTCGATAGATGGCGTTGTACATTTGATGCACGTTTCTGAATCGCGGTGTTAAGATTCTCCGCGTCTACTAATTGAATTCTTTGTTATGGATTTAAGTTTTCATACTTTACAACTGATTTTAGCTCACTGAGAATAGTTAACTGACTTTAGTTCGTACGTAAATTTGAAAATACTTAATTTGGATTCCTATTGTTTTTTGTTATCATCATTACATTTCTGTCACCAAAACTATTACGATTCGGACTAAAGGGAGTAATCATCAGTAGTTTAGACCACCGCAAGTTACTTAATAATCCCCACGATATTAACTCCCTCAATGAAATGACTAGATTGCGAAATTTACCATCTTATAACGAAGTCAATGAATCGTAACTAAAAAGTGTAAAATATAAAATAATAATTTAAAGAAAAACAAAAAACCCGACTGCGTAAAAACTAATTTAAAAAAATACGTGACAGAATTAACTTAAATAAAAACTAAAAAGAAAGAAACAAGCCCAGTTGTTTAGCATTCTGTTAAGTAATACTAAATAACTACACAACTGAAATAGTTTTATAATCGATACACACATAAAACAAATCATAAATTCTAATGCAGAACAGAACGACTCACAGTCGGGGCCCCTTGGGAAGATTTGATTAGTAAAATTTAAATGGGCCCCGACTGTGAGTCGTTCTGTTCTGCATTAGAATTTATGATTTGTTTTATGTGTGTATCGATTATAAAACTATTTCAGTTGTGTAGTTATTTAGTATTACTTAACAGAATGCTAAACAACTGGGCTTGTTTCTTTCTTTTTAGTTTTTATTTAAGTTAATTCTGTCACGTATTTTTTTAAATTAGTTTTTACGCAGTCGGGTTTTTTGTTTTTCTTTAAATTATTATTTTTTTTTAAATGGGAAAATGTCTATGTTTTTAAAAAAGGTTTTAGATTGTTTAAGGGGATCTTAAGAGTTCTTAGACTGCTTCATAATAATTTAGGGGTTCCTTAGGGCTTTAGGTTTAGGGTTTTTGTTCAGCTGTAAAGGTAAAGGTTTTCAAAATGTTTAAAAATTTCAATAATTTTTTTTAAAAGCTTCAAACGGAGTTAGCTAACGGATTTTCCAATTCATTTACGGATCAATATAGATTCTCAAAATTTTATAAGGGTAAGGAATACTTCTCAATAACACGAAACCGAATAGAATGATATGTATGTTACGGGCAACGTGATTAACCGGGCATTATTAATAAGGACCGGCCATTATTAATAATGCCCAAAAGCGATGGATAAAGTGATTAATTTATCACTTTGACCGGCCGTTATTAATAATGCCCGACGGCCCGTGGTCTATGTTATAAGTCAGTGTTTGAGATAGCATCATTGTTTTCTTTAATACTTGCCCTGCGTATGTCGACCACCATGATTGGTCCGAAGTAGTATTACAACTTTATGTCCCAGAAGTCCGAATTTGGGACATGAGGAGCGTAGGCCGAAGGCCGGCGGAGCTCCGACGACATGGCTCACGGGAGATAGGGCGGCAGCTTTTTTTTTTAGACCGCCCGATCCGACCATCTGTTTAGTGTAATTTCTATTTTTACATGATGACAGTGTTTGATAAGTAATATTTTTATTACAATAAAAGTAGGTAACTACTGATGTTATTACATTTTTGACTGTTTATTAAAACTATTGAGGGGCGTTGAAATTTGTATACCTTCCCCTCCCCACCCCAACCTCTAAAATTGAAAGAGCTGTAACTTCATAACGGTTAGCAATTAGGTGTTTGAACAAATTATATAGTAGGCGTCGAAACTTGTCCGGTCTCCGGTGGTGGTACGGTAACGATAGCTTTCCGATGGTAGGTAGGTCCTGAATGGAGCGAACCTAAGAGACCGAGTGGAGCGAAGGGGGAGGTGGCGAGCGAAGCGAGCCGGCGACATCCGTTGCGTAACCAAGGTTGAGTGGGTGAAGCGTAACTCAGAGGTGACTATGTACAGTAAGCGTTGATAAGTTCTGAGGCACGCTAAGGATTGTATTGCTGTGAACGCACGGTCGAGCGTCCGTGCGTCTGTATGTGTAAGTGGTCTCAATACAGTACGCACACCACAGCCACAGAGTTCGCCCAATCGCATGTCGCGCGTCACACTCCACGAAGCATAAGAATATATTTCCGTTTCTTTTATTATACACGCAGCAAACCTTATTCGTGTAGCGACCTGTTCTTACCATTGGATAGCTAAAATTCACATCTATTTTCCATGTGTTGATAGCTGTTGGGGTAATCAGTAGGATTCACGATCAAAGAGATCGGAGTTCGAATCCTGTTAACAACGTGGGGTTTTTGTTTCTTGGTAACATTAGTTATTGGTTCATTATTTATTTTTTATAAGAATAAGTTAAATATTAGTAAAAAAAAACATAGTATTATTATTCAACTATTTATTTATTATTTTAGCTGTTCGGTGTTGGAAGGTGGAAATAAAAAAAGTCGTGGTGAATGATAACAGAAATGTTTATTCGTTTTATTTATTTATAAAATTAACAAACTTTCATGATAATTGTAACGTCACATTCCTACCTAGATGTAAAAAAGTTCTCTTGTAACCGATCATAAGATTTTTTATTGTATACGGTATACCCACTTACTATCAATTCATAATAACATACCTAGGTAACAAGGAAAGGATATTCTAATCACACAAATATAACATATAGTTGATACCCACTTATTATAGGTATCGGTAATCAGCAGAATTTATTGAAAACTAATATAAATCATTTAGAATTTATGAATATTTTTTTTTGTGACGTCACAATAAATGTAACTCGTATTGAGGTTATAGTTTAAGTGTTCATTTTCCCGAAGAAAAGAAGATTGAAACTAAACCTCAATTTAAGATAATTAATATAATTACGGATAAGTTAATATTCACTAAATATTTTGTCAGTGTTTTGAGTCTTCTCATGGTAGTATTCCAGTAAGAATCTAAATAATGCCGTGCGAAACGTCATCGTTCTTCTATAACTCTTTCTGTCAAGAAGGGCTTCTTAGCTGGTCTTCGTGATACAAGCCTTCAGCGTGGAGGGCACGGCGAACAGTTTGCGATGAGGTGTCAAATAATTCCACAAAGTGTCTCGTAGGTGTGAAACCATTTGTTTCTTATTCGCCAACCTATAGCCGATAATAAGCTACGGCTTTCCACTTCATTGTCGACTAGCAAGGCCTTTTGATCTGACTCACAGTATTCCTCTAAAACAAAAAACAAAAAAATGATGTTATGCAGCTATAATAAAATACTGAAGTTATCATTCACTCTGCATTTATAAATCCAATAATTAACACTAATTATTTATCTTTTATGCCTCATGATGGATTTAAAATCAATTTATTAATCCCTATGTCACCAAATAAATAAACAATAACAAAGTAGGCTTTAATTTTTAATAAAACTTTGTTACAATAATTCATAAATATAATACTCACATTAGTCCGGTTTCTTCAGATATTCGTGTTCTATTAAGACCAATTTTATGCAGCACGATAATATTAGTCGCCCTCGCCTCTATATCAATATTTGCCTGCATTTTGAGAAATACCAACAACAATACCGCTATCTATTAAACCACACGTCACTAACCAAATTTAACACAACCAAACGACAACGTTCATTTCGATCAAGTAAAATATTCATAAAACTCAGGTTTACCTCACAGAAATATAAATTCTTGACTTATTTTTCTATGATCTACCTTCTTCTAACTTTATGAAATGTGTGAACAAAGCGAGAATATTTTTCTGTCCCATTACTTCCAATCGAGTAAACACTTACAAAAAGTCTAAAAGTAACAACGTGAGATATGAACTCACGGCTTACTGATTCACTCTTAGACGTGGACGCGCCTAACCACTAGGCCATCTTGACTTATATTTCAATGTTGAAATTTTGGACTACATTTACTTGTAGATGACAATGTCCATTTTTTTGAAAGTAGAAGGTCGTAAGTCAAATTAAACGTCAAGCTATTGCTTTGTGAGATTGCCTATCGACTTTTGGTCGACACTGTACATTCGAAAAAAAAATATTTTCTCAAAAAAAGAAAGGGTGTAACTTCATAACGGTTACAGATAGCCATTAAGTAATTGAACAAATATTATAGTTAGTGTCAAAACCTGTCCGGTGGTGGTAGGGATAAGGTCAAGATAGCTTATAGGTCTGAGTTTTTAATGAAGGTTGTAGGTAAATTGTTTTAGCGGATCTTAAGGGTTCTTAGACTGCTTCATACTGATTTAGGGGTTCCTAAGGGTATTTGTACTGCTGCAAGGGCCGCTCATAATGATTTTCAAAATGAGAAACTTGATTTTATTCCAAAATTTGAATATGGGTATCGTTTTAGAGTGTTTTGGAGGTGCTGAGATTTAGAATAAATAGGAGCTTAATCAAGTGGAAATTTGGCATTTCACTAGAGTTTGAAAAGTGAAAGACTCTTTTAGGGTTATGTTTGACATTTTTACTACATTTAGGGGTTTTTAAAGTGAAAAAGCTACCAGCACAAGCACGCGAGGTGCTTGCAGCTCGCGCACCCACGCAAATACTAGTTATACTATATAAAGCTCGATTACCACTCACTGACTGACTCACTGACATAATTGTTCTCCCAGATGGTGGATGGGGAGGTGGGTATATTTTGACAGATTCGTAAACAAATGACTCTCGCGAGTATGGGAAAAGTGCCAAACCTCCCCTTTTCGCCCCCCTTCTCACCCCCCCCTATCGTATCTCGGAAACCAAGGGATTTGGAACGTTTTTTTTTTCAGATTCGTATAGAGGAGGCTCGGGAAAGTAAAAACCAGTTTTCAAAAATGCCCCCCTTGCCCCCCTTTTCACCCCCTTTAGGCGGATCTCGGAAATTGAAAGACTTGGAACATTTTTTTTTTCAGATTCATATAAAGGGGCAACGCGTTAGTCAAAATCATTTTTCAAAACTCCCCACTCTCCCCTCTTTCACCCCTCCCCCCATCATATCTCGGAAATTAGGACACGTAGCGGCTTTGTGATTTTTACTATAAATTATTATTGAGGAGCGTTTAAATTTGTATACGGAGGGTATCCTCTTCTCCCCAACCTCCCCTAAAAATAAAAGGGCTATAACTTCGTAACGGTCAGAGATAGCCATTGGGTGTTTGAACGAATATTATAGTAGGCGCCGAAACCTGTCTGGTAGTAGGTAGGTCCTGAGTGGAGCGAAGGGGGGAGGTGGCGAGCGAAGCGAGCCGGCGACCTCCTTAGCGTAACGAAGGTTGAGTGGGTGAAGCGTAACTCAGCTTTTAACGTTTCTAATGAATTCTTTTTTTTTTATTTTTTTTTTTATTGAGTTAGGTTTTAGAATGTTTTAGGGGTTCTTAAGCGTTTTCATACTGATTTAGGGGTAGTTGTAACGGATTTTCCAATTATTTTAAGGATTCTTACGGATTCTCAAAATTTTATAAGGGTAAGAAATACTCCAGAACACGACGACACGCGAGCTGCGCGCAGCTCGCGCACCCACGCAAATACTAGTTTGATATAAATATAAATGGCACTGGCAAAATTTTGAAAATTTATTGTCACTGTGTGTATTTTGTTTGGGATTGATTTAGTTGTGGATTTATTTATACATTTTTTGTTTTTTAATTAGGTACTCTTTTTTGTTCTAATATGAAAAGTTTACTTGAAATTTGTAGCGTTTTTTGATGATGGATCAATTCTTTTCTAAACTGTGGAAATAGAAAAACAAAACTAGTTATGCTTTAAGCTTCTACTCCATTCACCGAATATACCCATTTTTTTGGAAAGTGATAAAAAAGTCATCCAGTATTTTGAGTGTTTGTAATCTCAGTATCTGGCTGGTGCTCAGGAAAAGGTTCCTTTGATGTAGAAGAGCGCGGTGACAACGGTATGGGCGAACTATCTGCAACTCTTAATTTAATATTTTCTACAATGCGTGTGCTGACCCCCGCACCGTACAGCAAACACTTACAGCCAGTAATTTATACAATTTTCGTTCGATTTCAATGAACGATTCATGTTCTAAATTCAAATCTCATTACTGCCCGCTAAAAAGTCTAGTGGAGAAAAGAAAAAAAAAAAAAAAAAAAAAAAAATAGTTTATTGCTTCAACTCAAAGAGCTACTTTGCTCCCGCTAAACGGGGAACAAAACGACACTTTTCGAATAGAAGGGATGAAAATGAAAACATCTAATTAGTCCGTCAGTCAGATTAAAAAAAAAATTGACGCGTATTTATTCTTTTGTTACGTAATCTAAAATTGACGAAGATACGACGCTTTTAAAATTTTCAATACGTCACGCCGCGCCGTGGTATAATTTTTAGTGACGTCACGAGTTTTGATGCGTTTTATCTTTGTCAATATTCATTGATTTACAAAAACAAAAAATACGTGTCCATTATTTTGCAATACTCTAACTGACGGACTGAATAGATTCGCAAATTAATTATGGTGGAAACTAGCCTATTATGTGTGTTATGTGATGATATACCTAATAAATATTTTGTAGTGGATAGGAATACTGATGGTATAGATCAGGTTCCGAATACTTATATGGCCACCCGACCACCGTCTGGGGAGACGGCTTGTTTATATGGGGTTTGCCTAAAAACACTGCCTTGAGCCTACTGTCGCCTTGACGGAGAAGCCGCGAGAACTGGTATAATACGCATGACGTTCGCGACCATCAAAAACTACAGTAAATACGACCCATTCAGCGCAGCCCGCCTCCGGGCACCAAACTCCTTTGGCGATGTCCGGGCTCACCTGAGACATCGCCACAAGCGACCCGCGGCCCTACCCCAGCTTCGAATGGAACAGTGGCGTCACTTATTGAACCTAAAACAATTATTAACACCAAACCAATGTTCTATTTTCAGCATTATGTTACACTTATACGCTCTACGTGAGGGAGCTAAGACGACTCACACTGGCACTCTGACTGAGCGTCTACCTGTAATGTAACAATCCAAGATTCGGTTATGAACAGAAAGAAACAAGTTTAGTGATTGTTACAAATTGTAATTCTCAGTCAATCTCGGTTCTCTTCACTCGTACTATAAGAATAAGAATAGTAGGTAGGTAGGTATTCTAATCTGCGTAAATTGTTATATTTCAGGCTAATGCTCCCAGCCACGGAGCCTTTATTTAACTTTGGTGGATGATTTCCGACCTTCACGCGGGTGAAACCATGGTCAAAAGCTAGTTTATACTTTGACGACCTTCCCCAAGGTGGTGTCCTTTCACCGTTCTTGTTCAATATTTATACCAACGACCAGTCCGCACACCTCCCGGTTTCTCTATGCTGACGACCTTGCACTTACTTCCCAAGCTTTCAGTTCATGGAGGTCGAGACCTGTTAGTCGGACGTTCTGGATGACTCAGCCATGTACTACCTAGCCAACTCACTAAAGCCCAACCCGAGCAAAACGCAGCGTCGTGTATATTTCCCCTTCGAACTAGACAGGCGGGCCTCAAACTCAACATCGTTTGGGATGGGGTGTCCAACGAGCATAGTAACTTCCCGAAATATCTTGGTGTTACTCTGGACAGGTCCCAGGTCAGGAGTAAATGATGCCGTGACGTCTAACAGGGGAGAATGGAAAAAGAAAACGTGAAGTAGAATGATGATGACTTTGGACTGGTCACTAGCATTCAGGCTTCAGCAAGAACTGTAACAACACCAAGCGAATATTGACGTCAAAGTGGGGTGCTTTGCCTCACGCGTTATTGTACTACTGCGGGCCGGCGCTATCCTTTTCCGCGGCTATATTCGCGTGTCCCTGAATCAATTTAGATTGCCATCGACACGCTAAGAACAAGAGATATGGGGCTGTGTGGCCATTCTGAACGGTACCTACCTAAATAAACAAATCAGAATCGAGTGTTGCGTTTAAAATTAAACGGCATTATGTTTCAAGAGACAGTTCTTTAAAAATCAAAAGTGAGCTTTGAAGTTGTGCGGTTAGCCTTCAAAACCCATTTTTGTAGGTTCCGTCGCTTAATTCGTTGTTACGCAGTCCAATATTGCAAATGAATTATTGCTGGGCTTTTTTTTGGGGTGAAAAATCATGTTTTGTGGTAGAGCTCAATGTAACGCACTCAAAACATTGTGCTGATGGATGGATTGAATAGTACGGGGGTTGTGGAGGTGTTTTTATACTTTACTTATAAACGCCTCTAGAAAACACAAACTGCGTAAGGTATTGATGCAATTAATAAACCCGCAATGACAAGGTAATCTCGATTTCTACTTACCATAGCTACATTTTCTCTATGTTCCCACATCCGAGCCAGGATATAGTCTCCAAAGTTTAAATTAGCCGGCACTAAAACACTTTGGGGCCCGTACACATAGTTAGGGTTTCTTAACATTTTTGCTTTTTTACCCGACGCAAATAAATAGTAACAAACGAGTGCGCGTACCGAGTTTGCGCGTAATACTGGCAAATAAAAATTTATTGCGATAACTGTGAATGTACACAGATACATATCTATAGCTGAAGTTGTAAACAATTATTACGCTGTAGAGTAATTTTATATATAGGGTGATTGGTTTCCTTGAAATGGGTGTCTATACATAGTTTGCAAAAATTTTGACCCCGATAACTTGGGGTACAATCTGGGCGGTTTTAGAGAATCTCTTATCAGACTTTCGACAGCATTAAAGATTCGAGTCAAGCGCAATACCCAAGAATACAGTAATTTCAACGTATTCTAGCATCTCCCTGTTAAATACAACGTTACATTCACTACTCCCTAAGTCCCTTCATTCGGTAACGGGAATTTTTTATTCTCATTTTCCAGCAAATGATTTACAATTACAGTGTAGGTACCAATTATACTTTGTCAAACTCTTGTGCACGTCTGTTAACCTTTTGAACGCCATTATCACATATAAGTGACAAGCAAACGCGTGCCCTGTACACCAAACGATACAAAATGTGACTGGTGACAAAATTGTGGCTTGGCTTTGAGGGTCCACGCGCGTGCGTTCATACTCTGGCGTTTAAAAGGGTGTTGTGTCATCAGCAAATTATAACAAACACCATTTTAGGTAGGTACCTATTATAATAATTTATACTTAGTACAAACCCGTTTGATTTAATTAGATAAAGGTACCTACGTATTCTACTCTTTGGACTTGGTACATAGTATACGTATAGATAAGATTGCTGATAGCCGCATCTTGCACGTTATTCTTGATTGTTTGACGTAATCCACTAAGTAGGTAAGTACCTACTTATTATATTATCTGTTACTCCATTCAATTAAATATTATCACTGCAGTAAGTACAGATAAAGAAGGCACGAAACTTTTATTCCGTGTCTTATCCAATCTTCTGTCGTAGGTAGGTACTGATCGTTTGTTAAGGATTTTGATTCAGTTTTTCATTAATATATAAGTAGATAACTTTTATTTTATGTGACGGGGTGTCCTTCTCCTTCGTGAGGGACGAATAGGTACGACGTGACTCGATGCAATGCGACTCGATGCTACGACACACACAAAATAATGTCCACGCGACAAATGTCCTACGTTATTTTGGTCACTATGTAGGTACTTACTTCTCGAATTATGAAGAAGTACAGTAGGTACCTACAATTTTGCTTGAAAGTTCATATTTAAATAGGTAGGTACAGACTTTTAAAAAATATCGTAAAAAAAACAGAAAGAATCAACTGACCAACCAAATAAACAAAAAAACAATATTCTGAATCAACCATTTCGTAGTTCGTGGCTGTGTTCGTGGTGTCGCGTCTGGTCCCCCCAAAGAGTATAATAATAATATGGCAGGCAGGGTCGCCCTCAAAACAAGTAAGCGTTACCTCGCGGCGAGGGGATGCCGTTGAGTTGATCGCGTTCGTCGCATTCACAACGTCGCGTCGCGTCGTATTCGTCGCTCACGCAGGGCCAGGGCACCTTGTAAGTAGGTATCACTTCTTGCTGTCTAGTATGGATCAGTATTTCAAAATGTTGAGGTATTTGCATATGGCGGAGATGAGAATGCTAAGGGGAATGTGTGGTGTTACGCGAATGAATGAAATGAGTACCTACAAAGGAGGTAGCCTGAAAACTGCGTCGGTGACTGCAAAAATGTGTGGTAATCGGTTGTCATGGTATGGGCATGTGATGCGGAAGAATGAAGAAAATGTCGTGAGGAAAGTTTTGAGTATGAATGTGGATGGGTGTATGAGTAGAGCAGAGGTTCCCAAACTTATTTTGTCTACTGCCCACTTTGAGAATAAATTATTTTTTGGCGCTCCCATTTTTTCACCTACTTAGAAACCACTATAACTTCAAATTAAATTAATTATTGTGAGCTATATTAGCGGAGATTAAAAATTCATTCTAAACGAGACTTTTACTATAGCCCGCAAAAGTTAACTTGAGACCTGAGCGCAGGTAGTACACAACGGCGCTCGGTCTCAAGTTAACTCTACGACACCTGCCAATGAGAATGATTATTGAAACGCAACTTTAAAGTATTCATACAGAGTATCTTTTATTCAAAATAAAACAAACAATCGATTCTTCTCTCGATCTCTAAATTAATACCTATTAGTTTATGTTCACAAGTTTTAGTCGAGAGCTAGAGCAGTCAGTGTCTAAGAGTCCTCCTAGATGAAATTAAGAAACGTTCCCTAAGCCTCTACACAACGCCCCCATTTTTTTTTCTGGTTTTCTTACTGCCCCCCTTTAGGCCTGCAGCGCCCACAAGGGGGCATTATCGCTCGCTTTTGGAAAGGCTGGAGTAGAGGAAGACCAAAGAAACGAAGGATGTACTGTGTGGAAGATATGTCAAGAAAGGTGTCTGATGAGATGACGCGTAATAGAGGTTGAAAGAAGACATGCTGCGCCGACCCCAAATTAATTTCCCTTCATCCCAATTCGGGGTCACCAATTGGGGGGTCCAATCAACCAACGGTCAATAGAACCAACCCATTACACTCACGGGTGTCGTATAAGGCGACTAATGTCTGAGGCAGAACACCTTGCGCCTCCGTATACCAGAGAATGGGCAGCAGCGTTTTCTGTTAGTCTTTCATCACTGCGATCTCCAATCCGCTTGCCAAGCGTGGAGATTACGGCAAATCCTCCCATCATGGGAGAGGCTATGTCCAGCAGTGGACGTTATGGGCTGTTGTAGTAGTAATTGGGGGGTATAAAGAACAGGGTGTAAAGCTCTTCACCCCCCATATAAAAGGGAGGATCCTCCGACCAGACGGGTGTTATGTCGGGTGGACTACTGCCCGACAGTTGTTGTCGGGTTCTTGTAATGTCGCGGATAACTTTGCTTGCGCGATGTAGGACTTGGGCTTGTTAGTTCATCATTCATGTCATAGATGGCGTTGTAGTACTTTTTGTCCAATGTAGCTGTAGTACTTTTTGTAGTGCCGCTACAGGATAAACGCAAAATAATGATGATAAATCATGGGTTTATAACTAATATCACTAGGATTGGCTAGCTAGCTCTACTGATGAGAAGAACGGGCGCAGGGGCGGTTTTTGGCACCGCCGCACACCGTTCTCGTCTTCTGCTGGCTCCGGATGACGACTGACAAAAAATAAAACCAACTTCAAAAAAAACAAAAAAGTGAAAAATAACTTTAGCTTCAGAAGTCGGTTACTTGATTGTTTGATTTTTTTTTTGCCACCGACTTCTGAAGCTAAAGTGCTCGGCCAGAGTGGGAGTGCGGTGCGTGGTGCGGTGCGGGTGCGGCAACGCGCGCGGTTTGCCTGGCCAGACTGGCCGCGCGGTGCGGCGAGCGGCGCGGGTTCGGAGATCCCCGCTCCCGCCAGGGTTACCAACATAAGGGTTTTCCCCCCAAATTTAGGGGTAAATAAGAGGGATGTGATTTTTTTAGGGGTACTTTTAATGCTGGGCTGGACTGAAAACGCGGGTGCGGAGCGGGCGCGGGGCGGCATACTCAAACATAATATGAACTTGAACTCGCAAAGACGCCATAGCTTCATAGCTCGTTCATACAAGTGGCCGCAGTGAGTACGTGGGCGGCAAGCGACAACCGCGCGTGACCACCGGGGTTCTCAAACTACATAGTTCGAGCCGTGCTATGGCAACTAGGAGAAAAACAAAAATTCACGTTTTTAATTGAAAAAAGCGCTATCTTTAAAAAAAATATTGTTGCTATGGCTAAATATATTATTGTTGTGAATTAAAATATATAACAAAAAAAGGATTTTCAAGTAATTGTGGGAATTTTGACTTAGCTTGAGGGGTAAATATTTTTGGGAGTTGGTAACCCTGGCGCCCGCACTTGCCGCCCGCGCCCTCACTGCGGCCACTTGTATGAACGAGCTATGGTTTGAGCTGCCCGCACGCGATTCGCGTGCGGGCCGCGCCAACTAGCTCGCGCCGCAGCCCGCACCCGCGTGCCCACTATGGACACTCCAATGAAGTTCATATGCACAGAGTACATTATTATGTTCATATGTTTGAGCTCGTCGCACCGCGCCCGCACCGCACCCGCGTTTCCACTCTGGCCGAGCACAAAGTTATTTTTCTCTTTTTTGACGTCGATTTTATATTTTTCAAAAAAGTTTTTAATTTTACCATTTTTAGATGTTTCCTAACAAATATTTGGCGTGAATTTATTTTACATTGTTAACAATAACTGTCGAAATCTGGGTGTATTGTACACATCTGCGTACCCCTTCAGAGCATACAGGCGTGATGTTACGTCATGATGTTGTATAAACAATAAACATCCAAGCGATTACAGCAATCACGGCAGATTTGCAGTCTATTTTTGAAGAGTTCCATTGTATTTCTCCGAAGATCAGCATCAGGTGTTCACAAAATTTAAATGGGACCACACAGGAAGCACCAGCTTTCAAATAAAAAAAGAATTATCAAAATCGGTTCCCCCAGTCGAAAGTTGAGGTAACAAACACAAAAAAAAAATACAGTCGAATTGAGAACCTCCTCTTTTTGGAAGTCGGTTGAAAATATGATGCTGTTCAGTTCGTCAGTTAGATTATCGAAAAGTATTGGATACGTGTTTTTTGTTTTATCAAAATAATAAAAAATTATGAAGATAAAACGCATCAAAGGTGAGTGGGGTTGTGACGTAACTTTATAAGTTTATATGGTTAAAAAATGTACTCAAATGTGACGTCACACGAGTTTTCGACGCACTGTAGTCTTCAATTTTTGTTTACGTGAAAAAATAAAAAAGTTGTCTCCAATATTTTTTGGAAATCTACCTGACGGACTAACGGCCTCGAGACTGAGATACTGCGGTTACCGTAATGTGGTATTGCGTTAATACTCTGTTAGCTTAACGCCCAGAAAGCTGCCCTCAGAATTAAGTACCAAGGTAGGTAGGTAATACTACACTCCATTGAACGTTGAAAAGTGTCAAGGAAGGTTATAAAATGAAAGTCGTGTAGATTACATAATATTGTTTATATATCATTTATTACATAGTGCGCGGCGCAATCACGCGAGATAGCTGTATGTGTCCTTCTCGCCTTCTGTGCGCTCCAAGTACTCCTTTTCGATCAGGATGTCGATGCATTTCTGAAAACAACAAAAAAAACGTTAATTAAAAATCACATAATATCACGACTGTCATCCCCGTACGGTAGGACAGAGGTGTACCTAAATAGTGCACCCACATTCTACATCGCCAGTTAAGAGCCTATACTACCTCAGATTAGCAACTCTATTTGTGGTGGTTCAAACTTCGTTTTTAATACTGTTAGAATAAAGTTCTAATCAGCTTGCACTACAAAGCGGTTGTTACGTCAGTCACTGCGGCCGAATAGTGCGAAATGAGTGGATTTTATTCTTTATAAAATCAAATTTTCGTCTTTTGGAAAAAATAAAAACATAAGACCTGCTTTATAATTAGTTCAGTTAGTATGCAAAGTTTCATGATCTAATTTGAAGTACTTTTTGAATACCAGCGGTTTATTAGCAGCGTTTTTCCTGAAATAAAACGCTTATTAAATTACTTACCTAAATTCGAAGCTTAAATATTGAGACAGCACTTTCGTTTCCGCGTAGTTCCCCTCTCTCTTTCTACCCTATATACCCTTCTCTTTCGCACATCCATCCCCTCTCCACCTCACCACCAGGCGGGCTCATGGCGTGATGCGCCTGAGCGTCTTGCTCATTGTGTTGAAAATCAACAGGCAGGAATTAAGTTAAGCTTCGAATTTAGGTAAGTAATTTAATAAGCGTTTTATTTCAGGAAAAACGCTGCTATTAAATACCTTGACCGTAAATTCGAAGCTTAAATATTGAGACGTGTTTGTTATCGCCTGGTGGTGAAGAACGCCAATGTGAGAATGAAAATAAATAAGAATTTAATCTCCCAAGGACGAGGGGAGTTATGATATTGTAGTTTTACATTTTGTAAACATAAAACAAAAACATCGATGTGCGTATAAACTTTAATAATCATAAACAAAATAACACAAAATAAATCCTATAACAATCACCATTCAATGAGGTAAACTAAAATAAGAAACTTTAATGATAATTTATAATAATGGAACAATTTAGTTATACAAATAAATAATCATTATTTAATTGTGTGATACGATTACCATATTCACTCACTTAATTTATAGGATCAAACAAATTCGTTATGGTTAAACCAGAAACCGAGGCAGCTGGCATAACTTGACGTTTATAGAATTTCTGGAAAGTATTTTCAACTTTCCAATTACCTCTAGCCAAGATGGTATCAATTGGAAGATTTTCTGACCAATTTTTTGATGCAACTGCAGAACGAAAGCTACCAGGAGTCGCTATTATCTTGGCTTCTAATAGGAGAGATCTAATCCAACCAGCTATTACAGCTCGAGAAGCAGGTCTAGCCTGACCCCTTATGTTCACAAATAAATTGTGACATTTAGCTAAATTCCGTCTACTTTCGAGTAGGTCAATGGTCTGACGTATCCAATAAACAGGATCTAGATTCTTGTTATCAGAGTTTTTTAACAACTTCCAACCAGATTGTCTATGCGTAGTAGAATCAGTTTTGGAACCAAAAACTGGCCACGCTATCACACTATCATCTGACATAATTAAGTGGTCAGAGTCAACACAGAGGAGAGTTAAATCATGAACTCGTCTGCCCGAACAAAGGAGTAGTAATGCGGCTGTATGCCTAGATGTTGCGAAAAGATTGTTGGAGTCTATGGAACTATTCGCCAAATGAGACAATAGATCGTCAATGTTCCAGATAGGGGGTTTGCTTGTTACCGGCTGTTTAAGAGCAATTGATTTTAGCACATGCTTTACTAGAGTATGGGAACTTAAAAGGCTACCTGTATCCGCATTGCACAGGGTAGCAACTACAGATTTATGCAAGAGTATTGTATTATACGACAATTTTTCAATTAAATACAAATCCGCTAAAAATTGTGCCATTGCAGATCCTTCTGGATTAACTGGGTTAATTTTATGTTTTTCTGCCCATTTTAACCATCGTGACCAAGCAGCTCTGTAGGTTTTGCGAGTTGATGGCCTCCAGGATGATTCTAACAATTTTATTTGGTCTAAATTCCAGTTTTTCAAGGTTTGACCCCACCCCCACATTTCCATACCTCCAAAGTTATATCTTGGACTCTGGGAGGTGGAAGGCCGGTAGCTGTGTTCACTAAATAATGGTCCAGGTTCCGAATAGTGAAGGGAGGACCTAATGCTCGTGTCTTCAGGTCTCCTCTCCAGAAAACTCGGTCCCACCGAGGAACCACCAAAAGGAAAATTCCGGTCGCTCGATTGAGGTGCGCTAGTACTCTTGGAACCAGACAAGGTGGTGGGAACACCCACGCTAGCTGGTAGTTCCATTCGATCGAAAACGCATCGTGATAAATGGCCTGTTTGTCGTTCAAGTCCAGCGAAACATAATTGGCAACGACATGAGCCGTTTTCGAGGCAAAAAGGTCTATTACCGGGATTCCGAATTTCCGAAAGATTGTTTCTGTGCATCGAGATATTAAGTGCCATTCTACGGCAGCCCGACCCCGAGAAAGACGATCGGCCAGAATGTTGAATTTCCCTGGTAAGTGAAAAACTTTTAGAACGATACTGTGTTGGGTCAGTACCTCGAAAACCTTCTTTGTAATATTCATCAGGGGTTTTGATATTGTCCCCCCCTCGTTGCGCAGGTAAGCTACCACAGTCTTGTTGTCGCACTGTACAAGCACTGTGGAGCATTGCAGGAGCAGACAATGACCTTGTAAGACTTTTAAAATTGCCAGCATTTCTTTTTGGTTGCAATGCAATCCGGTCTCCTGCTCGCTCCAAGGTCCTGACAGTGACAGACTGTCCAACTGTGCGCCCCATGCTATATCGGAGGCATCTGTTGTAAGGAAATGACTTGGAGGTGCAACGTGAATCGGTGTCGAGGCTTGGTAGTTTTGCATCCACCATTCCAAATTTTCTTGCGCCTCTGCTGGTAAGGCATGCAGGTTTTTTGACGATTTCGGAATTGAATTTAGGAAATCTAACATGCTCCGGTGATTGAGCCTGCCGTTTGGAACTACAAAACTGGCAAAATTCAGAAAGCCTACAAGGCTTTGTAGGTCCTTTAATACTACTTTGTTGTCCCTCCTCATGCATGACAATTTGGCCAGAAGGCCCTGATATTTGTCTAGCGGAAGTCGTTTTTGAATGAGCCAGGGGTCCCAATGAACGCCTAAATAGACCAAATTCTTTTGGGGCGTGAGCTCTGATTTTTGGAAGTTGATCTGCCAACCTAGGTATTGTAGCCGTTGCACCACTAACTGAACCTGTGATCTGAGAACGCCTATATCCTGATGGGCGATCAAAAAATCGTCTAAATAGACAATTACGCGTATGCCTTCTTCGCGCAGAGTTTGAGCGATCCAATTGGTCAGGGACGCAAAAACCTTTGGAGCTGTGCTCAGCCCAAATGGGAGGCATGTCACTTGGAGTAATTCTCCTTCGTAAATTATTCTGAGAAACCGTCGTTGGGACTGACAAATGGCCAAATGAAAATAGGCTTGGGAAAGGTCTATCTTGCAAAGCCAATCTCGAGGCTGTAGAAAATCTGGTATTCGAAAAATGTTTATCAGCTTGAATCGGTCTGTGAAAACAAACTCGTTTAGAGGTTTCAAGTTGAAAATTGGACGGACGGAACCATCGCCTTTTGGTACCAAAAATATTGTTGACAAGAAGCTCGGGGATATATCTACATTTTCGAGAACGCCCTGTGCTTTCATTTGATTTACAAGCATTGACATTTCTGGTGACGTCAGAGTATTGAAGGCACTGTTTGTTACATTTGGGACAATCAGTGGAGGTCTTCGAAGGAATGGTATTCGATAACCATTTATTATTTTTATAATGAATTTTGGAGCTCCCAAGTGTTCCCAACGGTGGGCAAAGCGGGTCAACTGGCCGGCTCTGAACTCGGTGCTCGAGCGACTCGAGTCAGTTGTTCCGTTTTTTAAACTGATCATTTTTAGACGCGCTATTGGACGCGTTCTGATTTCGAATGTTTTTGAATTGGCCATTGCCTGATCGATTATGACGACCGGTTCGGGATCGAAAGGAACCTCTTGTATTGGAGGCTCCTCGTCGATTAGAGTGGTTGTCTACATATCCCTGAGGATATTGAGAATGATAGCTCCCCTGCGGAGGAGCGTTATATGCCGGATGTGCAGCGTGTGCATGGCAGCATCCAGGTACAATACCTTGCGAAGGCTTGTTGTAACAGACCGCCCCCTGCGGAGGGCGGATGTTAAATACAGCTTTACTAGATCCAGCTTGACGGGCAGAGCTGTCATTACTTTTCAGTGGTAAGAACGCCTTCCTAACACCACCGATTTTTTCGAGGGCGGTCGTAAAAGACTCGGCATTAAAAAGGTTCTGGCATGAGGGAGGTATTTTACGTAAAGATGATTTTATAAGAGGATCTCGAATAAATTTCAATATGGCATCACGTCTCATCTGAATAATTTCGGCTCTGTTGCCACAAAGTAATTGCAGTAAATCGGATGATACCTTATGCACATCACCTTTGAAAAATATTTCATTAATTTTTTCTTGTAAATTATCAAAACACAGATCTCGTTCGTCTCTTGCCCATGTTAAGAAACTTTTCAAGGAACCTTGTAAAACCTCCCTAAGTTTTAATAAACAGAAAGTCTGGGCAGCATAGGCCCTATCTGCTTGAGCTAAATGACGTGTAGACTCATAGGCTTTGATTTCGTCATTAATCTCTAAATCTACAAAACCAGGTGAATGGCTATACATTTTTTGAGTATCGGCATAACGAACATCACACCAGTCAGTATTATCAAAATGTTGAATACAGTTTAGGGTATTTAAAAAATCGCTAGGTGCTTTAGGTACTGACGGTTCCTTAAGCTTGGTCTGAATATTAAACGAAAACTCTTTTGTGGCTTCACTACTACCCTCATTATTATCACTATCACAAAATAATTCACGGCTTTCATTTAAATCAATGCAGGACTCATTACAAAAATCTATGGGATAGGTGTGTGTACTATTATTATTATTACGGCCAAGCAAGTCACGAAGCTCCTCAACCTCCTTAGACAATTTATTAACTCTAATGTTCCTAGAACGTCGCGAACGTTTTGATTTCTTATGACGGTGGCGTCGTGAACGTTTTCGTTTACGCCCTACCGATTTCTTTGAACTACTAGAGCTTGTAGATGTGCTACTAGAGCTACTCGAGGAGCTGCTGCTCGATCGGCGGCGTGATGGGCCCGGAGTAACCGACACATCACCAGGATTAGTTTCAGAAGGTATAGCCCTGCCTTCCATCCTAATACGAAAAAATATCACTCTAATAACACTCGTGATTTAACTAGTTACTAAAATTAACAAATAGAAAATAAAAAGTCATACAAATGTAGGGTAGAATCAAGCAATTCTTGTAGAATAATCTACAGCAGAAAAAAATAAATTTATCCACATAAAGACAATGTAATCTATATGTGGGTATAAGTATAAATAAATCGAACAGCAAAGCTGTTATAGAGTTTAAAAATAATTTCTGTGCAAACACTTACGTGAATAAACTGCGCTCGGTGTTAAACACTTAGCAAGTTATTAGAAACAGTAAATTTAATTTTGGGGAATTATAAGATGGTTCGTGGTCGAACCGAACGCGCCGGGAAACGAAACGCCAATGAGCAAGACGCTCAGGCGCATCACGCCATGAGCCCGCCTGGTGGTGAGGTGGAGAGGGGATGGATGTGCGAAAGAGAAGGGTATATAGGGTAGAAAGAGAGAGGGGAACTACGCGGAAACGAAAGTGCTGTCTCAATATTTAAGCTTCGAATTTACGGTCAAGTTATTTAATGTTCGATTTGGAGGTAACTTTGGGATTTTTTTCTATCGAGAAAATTTTATGAACTCGTGTTTTCGCCAAACATAAGACCTAACATTAATCCTCAACTTTACCATATATTTATTTCAAAATTAATGCTATACTACTGCCTATACTACCTCAAATGGCTTAGCATGATCCTCCGTTACGCCTAAAATACTGCAGCATTAATTTTGAAATAAATATATGGTAAAGTTGAGGATTAATGTTAGGTCTTATGTTTGGCGAAAACACGATTTCATAAAATTTTCTCTATAGAAAAAAATCCCAAAGTTACCTCTAAATTGAACAATAAACCGCTGGCAATCATAAAATACTTCAAATTAGATCATGAAACTTTTTATACTAACGGAACTAACTATAAAGCAGGTCATATGTTATTTATTTTTTTAGTCCAAACAATAGATTTTTTGTAAATCACAAAAACCACTCATTTCGCACTATTCGGCCGCAGTGACTGACGTAATAACCACTTTGTAGTGCAAGCTGATTAGAACTATATTCTAACAGTATTTAAAACGAAGTTTGAACCACCACAAATAGAGTTACTAATTTGAGGTAGTATAGGCTCTTAATAAGTCCCAAAGTCCCAAGTAATCATTACTTCTGAAAGCAATGTTCTAGCCCTTTGTTCAAAATTCATAAACTACTGTTTCTTGTTAGCCTTCTGAGTTTATTATTATAATCAGTTAAAATGTTTAACCACAAGGCTACCATTGCCAGTCGATTGAATTGCTTATCTCATTAGCTTATAGACATGTTTAAAGTTACACAAATCGGTCATTCTTCCATACAAACGTAGTATGGTGATTACTTGTCTGTTTGATGGTTAAAAAGTGTATGTATTGTGTTGTGTTGTATTGTGTATTGTATTGTTGTGTTCTTGTCATTATTAAGCTCTGTATGGAAGCAGAATTGGAAAAATAATATTGTTTTGGATTTTATGAGCGTCGAAACTTTCATATTTTAACACAAATTTTAACTCATCTTTGAGCGTAAATTAATAACATAAGGAGTATGAAAATAGAAAAAGTAAAATCGTACAGGGATAGATAATTAATTAAAACTTTTTTTTTTCTAGTAGGTAAATCCAGTAGTTTTTCCATAATATCTAGGTCAATTTATGAAATTTTACGCGCACATTTTCGTTATAAACCGTCGTATATTTCACTAAATAAATAAATTCATTAATATATAAATAAATCTACACTAATATTATAAAGAGGAAATATTTGTATTTTTGTGTGTATGTTTGTAATGAATAAACACAAAAACTACTGCGCCGATATAAAAAAAAATATTTCACCATTAGAAAGCTACATTCACCCTGAGTAACATGGGGGAACTACGCGGGTGAAACCGCGTGACGTCCACTAGTAAATTAATATATAAATATAAAAACTAGATAAACGAATACTAAATAAATTAAAAACTTTATTAAATAGTATGCATATTAACCACGCCCGCCAACGAGTTGGAGTCGTCGACTTTATCAAAGTCTTTACAGGTAGATACCACCACCGGGGTTGCGGGACTGTTCGAAAGAGATACCGTGGCCCCGGAACACAAAGGGCGATGAAGGAACATGGATGGGTTTTAGTCAGTAAAAGTCTGACACTCCCTCCTGCTCCGCCCAGAGCGGGAGGAGTCATTTGATGATTTCCCATCCGAAAAAAAAAGGTAGATACCACCAAACAAACCTTGGCGGTAGAAAAAGGTATGGTGGATTGGTGACACTACTTCCTAGGAGGAACTGTTTACAAAGAGTTCTACTACTTCTTGTATATTTGACAGCTATTTGCGATGTTGCCAATTTTTAGAAGTAGGGATGGGCGTTGAATCAACGAACTAGTTGAATCAACGAACTAGTTGAATCAACGAACTAGTTGAATCAACGAACTAGTTGAATCAACGAACTAGTTGAATCAACGAACTAGTTGAATCAACGAACTAGTTGAATCAACGAACTAGTTGAATCAACCGTTAATCTCCTTTCAAAGTATTAACGTTAACTGTTTATGAATCAACTAGTTGAATTCGTCAACGACGTTTATGAATTTAACTCGTGCGTCTCGTTCAATAATCGAGAACGCAAACGCAACAAACTGAGCAAATTAAAAAACTTACGTTGAAAATAACGTCTTAGCTTGCGAGCGACGGTCATGTCATACAATTTGAACTCTAAGTAACGTGTTACAGAGTTGTTTTCGAAATATTTATTTTACTTATGACGAATTGACGTTATTGGTGGAATGGCGCGCTTCGCTCGTGCCGCCCGAGAGGAACAGGTTAATACTAGTTTGTTTGTTTACGTGTTTATAGCTAATTGTATTCTATTCAGTCAGTCCTAAGCCTGATGAAAAAGTATGAAGGAAAGGTCATCTAAGAAGTAGAACCATCAAACGTTTTCCATTACATACATTGATTCAAATTATTTCTAACATTTAAGGCTGATGCTCAAAGGTAGCCCGCGAAATTCTAATTTTCTCACGGTTTTTGCAATTTGCAGGCCAGTGCTAGGTTTTATGTTGATTAAAATATTGTTTGCGACTGTAAGACGTATGTAGTTACAGAAATATAATGATCAAAATCATCAATACAACCCTCCAAGTTCATAAAGGTGCAGGAATGATTTTGACCTTGATAAAGTCATTTTTACACCTTTATGAACTTTGAAGGGTTTTATTGATGATTTTGATGAACATAAATATGTGACTACATACGTCTTACAGTCGCGAATAATATTTTAATCAACATACAACCTAGCACTGGCCTGTAAATTGCAAAAAAACTTAAGAAAATTTGAATTTCGCGGGCTACCCTGGAGCATTCACCTGAACGTCGCAGCGTTGAATAAAAAACGTTCAATTAATGAACGGTTTACGTTGCAGGTTGACATTAGTAGTAAGTTAACTCGTTGACGAATTTAGCTAGTTGATTAACTAGTTGACAAACATAAATCGACGTTAACGTTTCGTTAACGGAAAAACCGTCAACGACCCATTACTATTTAAAACGCACCCTCTTCAAGAATAAATTAATAGTAGTAATAATATACCTTGATGACGGGAACTCTCGGCTTGAAGCGTGAAGACAGCTGATTGAGTACCTCCACCACTAAGTGCTGGTGTTTCAGTGTCTTGCGAGTCTTCATTATCCTCACTATTGCAGCCTGGAAACAAAAGATATTTGGTTAGTGGTTTGATCTGATACTTGCTTCTACAGTAGTTAGGTTGGTCCGTGGATGGGTGACCAGGACCACTCATTAGTACACATGAAGCTAGATCCGAAACTAAAGGTATTAAGATGAAAGTCATCATCATCTGCCTAGCCTTTTCCCAACTATGTTGGGGTCGGCTTCCAGTCTAACCGGATGCAACTGAATACCAGTATTTTACATGGAGCGACTATCTAACCTCCACAACCCAGTTAGTACTTATTGGGCAACGATATTCCTTTGATAAGACCGGTTGTCACACTTTTAGGCCATAAATATCTACAAATGACAGCCGGGACCAGCTTTTCGTGCTTTCCGAGGCACGGGGGAAACTCGGTATGTTATGGGTGGTCACCCATCCGCAGACCGACCTAGGCAGGCGCGGCTTAACCTAAAGATCAACCCGAGCTGTTATTATTTAGCCACGAGCTCCTGTAAATACATACTTAAACAAATGTTCATTGTCTGTGCTCATCACACAAATATTTGTCTCTAAGAACGCAAGGCAGCCTCACTACCGCTCGCTCAGACGTCACAGATGGGTCCGCTTACCTTTTTTTGTTTTTTTTTGCTTGACACATTAAAGTACAAAAGAAAAATTAGCAAACAGAAGTTGTGTGCGAGAGATGAATACAGTACAACAACAACAACAGCCCATAACGTCTACTGCTGGACATAAGCCTCTCCCATGATGGGAGGAATTTGCCGTAATCTCCACGCTTGGCAGGCGGATTGGAGATCGCAGTGATGAAAGACTAACAGAAAACGCTGCCGCCCATTCTCTGGTCTACGGAGGCGCAAGGTGTTCTGCCTCAGACATTAGTCGCCTTATACGACACCCGTGAGTGTAATGACTAAAAGGTAACAGATATATCTTTAAAAATATACCTGTATGAGCATCTTGCGGTCCTCCTCGATGTGTTTGTGCGTGGCTTCCTGTTCCACCTTCAGTTCCGTCTTCAGCGGGATGTTGATGTTCACGCGGAGTTTTTTGCTGGAACACACAAATATTACTTAAGAAAATTGCGCCGTATACCTACTCGTTGAATAGGCTAGTTTCCACCATCAATAAATTGCAAATCTATTTAGTCCGTCAGTTAGAGTATTGGAAAATAATGGACACGTATTTTTTGTTTTTGTAAATCAATGAATATTGACAAAGATAAAACGCATCAAAACTCGAGAGTGGGGGCTCGAAGTCACAACGCACTAAAAATTATACCACGACGTGACGTATTGAGAATTTTAAAAGCGTCGAATCTTCATCAATTTTGGTTTACGTAACAAAAGAAAAAATACGTGTCAAATATTTTTTGATAATATAATTGACGGACTAATTAGATTTTTTCAGGACACAAGCCTATTTTATGTTTTCCGTTCATTATTTGTGACAAATAGTTCCGTTTTCTCTACTTCAATAATAATAGAGCGAATTTTAGATAACTTTTTACTTAGTATAAAACTCACGGAGATCAGATTTCGGACCTCTAATTTATAGATCTTATAGGGAACGTGCACAACGACGGTGGTGCCAACTGGCGTCACCAATCCGAATCTTGTACCAAATTAATACTTGACATTGACATGTAAAACAAGTAAACAGAATTAATTTTATTATTGAAAATGATTATTCTAGCTAATCATAATCCATTGTTGCATTTCTGGATGTACCAATACATCCACAAAAATGAAAATTAATCAAATAGCGTAAAATAATAAAATTCTATTACTTTCCAAAGAATAGTACTCTCATACCATGTTTATGTGAAAAACGCAAAAAATGGATAAATGCAGTAACAAAAATATTTGAACACAATTTGTTTTTGTTACACTCTGCATTGAAAAAGTTCAATAGCCTTCAAAATCAACCGTGCAAGCAAACATTAAATGGTACTGGCGTATCATTTAAACTTCAGCAAAAACACATATATGTTGCACTGAAGTTCACACCGAATATTCCTCAACAGTTAAACAAAGAGTCCACATGTACTCAGATTATAAACATGGATAAACAATAAAGTTTTTAGTTGGCTGCACTCCTTGTGGTTTCCTAAGTTTTGTATCTAAATGCTACGGAGGGCGTTCTAGTGATTGCTTAGTTATAACAAATGATTATGGATTAGACTGCACTGAAGTTCACACCGAATATTCCTCAACAGTTGAACAAAGAGTCCACATGTGCTCAGATTATAAACATTGGTATACAATAAAGTTTTTAGTTGGCCGCACTCCTTGTGGTTTCATAAGTTTTGTATCTAAATGCTACGGAGGGCGTTCTAGTGATTGCTTATAACAAATGATTATGGATTAGACTGCACTGAAGTTCACACCGAATATTCCTCAACAGTTGAACAAAGAGTCCACATGTGCTCAGATTATAAACATTGGTACACAATAAAGTTTTTAGTTGGCCGCACTCCTTGTGGTTTCATAAGTTTTGTATCTAAATGCTACGGAGGGCGTTCCAGACTGCACTGAAGTTCACACCGAATATTCCTCAACAGTCTCCACATGAACTCAGATTATAAACATAGTTATACAATAAAGTTTATAATTGGCTGCACTCCTTGTAGTTTCCTAAGTTTTGTATCTAAATGCTACGGAGGGCGTTATAGTGATTGCTTATAACAAATGATTGTGGATTGATTTTTCTGCCTGGAGATACTGTTCTCGCTGATAAAGGATTCCCTTCCATTAAAACATGTGTTGAAAATAAGAAAGTTGTCTATGCCACCGTTTCTTCATGCACCACAATTTTCATCAGAGAAAATAAACGAAACATATCATATTGGTCAACATTCATGTTACGCTGACAAACATTATTGATAGACCGGAACCCATGTTTTATACCTTTTATCATAATCAAAAATAATACTTTTGAAGAGATTTGCGTGACAGGTGACAGCATAAGTTTCCTTTACTGTCCGCATAGTGTCTCTTTTGTCGTTTAGTGCTGCCACCTATAGTTCCTGCACGTTCCCTATTGAATATAGATCCTCAACATTTTTTTTTTCATATCAAAAATACCCTGTACTTTCGTAATAAAGAAAAACTTCTTCGTTATATGCCTTTTTAAGAAAATTGTACAATAGGGATGATGACTGACTAAAAAAAATATGATTCTGTTTAGTCAGTCAGTTAGATTATCAAACAATATTGAATACGTGTTTCTTGTTTTATCCAATTAATACAAATTGACGAAGATAAAAACGTGTCAAAGATCATGAGCGGAAGCTTGTGACGTCACATTTGAGTAAAAATGTACCTACTCAAATGTGACGTCACACGAGTTTTGAACGCACTGTATCATCTTCATTTTTTGTTTACGTGAAAAAAGAAAATGTGTCCAATATATTATTTATTTTAATCTATCTAACGGACTAATTAGATTTTTTTTGTCATCTACCTGATTAGCGTAACACCAAAATGTAAGAGGGCACTTAATAGGTTACCTTTGTTTTACGAGCTTGGAAAAGACCGTTTTTGCAGTCGACTGAGTAAGGCTGGTTTGCAGGGGTGGAAACTGATTCCATGGTCAAAAATACTGATTTTACTGACTAAAACCCTCTAAAATACTGACCATTTACTGACCAAATCTCTAGAAAACTGACCCTTGGTCTGTCAACATGACATCGAAATACGAATGTTAGTTGCTGTTAGTTAATTAGGTTAATAATATATGGAGATTTTTTGTAAATAAGTAAGAAAAATGTTTTTGTGTTTGGACTCCACCATTCCCATAGCCAACCTGCACCTCCCTTTATTATTTAAAATAAACTTAAATTATTACTACATATTGAATTTATTGATTTTTAAACAAACAATCTATTCGTTTTTTAAAAAAAAAAGAAGTTATTAGTTTATTTTTCTTTTTTTCGACATATTTTTGGATCTTTTCTGCCTCTTTAGTTTTCATTCCTTCCTCTTCTGTTTCCTTTGCTAATGAGCTAAGCATCACGTCATCTCAGAAATGAGATATCAAATTGTTCTCAATAATTCATCACTGGGGCACGAGGCCTACATCACCTACATGTAGGCTATCTACTGATGGGAATGTAGCCCCTGATCCTCAAAATACTGACTTTACTGCCCAGTTTTCGAAAAAACTGACTTTTACTGACCTTAGCAAAAAAAACTGACTTTTACTGACTTTACTGACCATTTTCCACCCCTGGGTTTGATATAGATCAGGGTTACTCAAAGTGGGGTCCGCGAACCCCTAGGGGTTCACCATGCGACGGTAGGGGACGGTTCGCGACAAAATTTACGTAATGGCGGCTGGGCGACTGGGAGGCGCGTGCGATAGATATTGATAGATTTTTGGGCAGCTAGACAGGAAGAATATCCTAAACTCTAACGCAAAGCGTTAAATTTCCTTTTACCCTTTGCTACAACAAACTTATGTGAGAGTGGGTTTTCACACCTAATTATGATAAAAACGAAATACAGAAATCGGCTTGATGCTGAGTTAAAATTAAGGCTTAAATTGTCCAATATTATTTCAAAAATTGACTCAATTTGTGACAAGAAAAAAGCCCATCCATCGCATTAATATTAATAAAATATTTGTTTTTGGCCTGTATTTGTTACCTTTTATTCAATTAATAAAATTTATTTTATTCTATTCTTGTTAGGGGGTTGGGGGTTCACTGTCATCTGGGAACTTGAATGGGGTAAGTGGAGCCAGAAGTTCCAGAAACCCTGATATCTATACTAATATTATAAAGAGGTAACATTTGTTTGTAAGTTTGTGTGTTTGTAAGTTTGTATGTAGGGGGTAATCTCCGAAAGTAATGAACCGATTTGTAAAATTCTTTCACCATTAGAAAGCTACATTCACCGTGAGTAACATAGACTATATTTTATCCCCGTACTTCCACGGGAACGGGAACTACGCGGGAGAAACCGCGTGACGTCCGCTTGTAGATGATAAACAGTGATAGGAATAGGTAGTGCTTATTAGCCTAAACTTCGAAGAACAGAGACAAGAATCGGAGACTTCCTTAGACTATATTTTTTCCGGGACATCACGTAAGTACATCAAAAATTAATGTTATTTGGAATAAGTAATTGGTCTATGTTTACCTAAAGTTTGCGACTAGACATAACATAACATAACACAGTCGTTACAACCATCAAAATTTCTGAAAGTTCTTTTTAAGAACATTTTGGAAACGACTTCTTCATCATAAAACTATGATACGCTCTCTTAGGTACGCACTCTTAGAATTTACAAAAAAAAACTCGCCGTGGTCGCATAATAAAATATAGTCTAAGGAAGTCTCCGATTCTTTTCTCTGTTCTTCTTCGAAGTTTAGGCTAATAAGCACTACCTATTCCTATCACTGATGATAAAGTCAAGATAATTTTGTATACTCACTTCTTATAACCTACGTACAAATCGACGATGGAGCCCTCGGACAGTTCGGACTCGTCGTCCGCGCAGACCAGCAGCTTCGCTTTCAATAGGATCTGTAGCACCTGCACAACAAAAACATAATGTTAGCAAACATACAATAGATTGTTAAAGTTATTATAGCATTAAAAACTTGTTAAAAAAACAAACTTCTGCTAAAGTTGGAACTTTGACCCCTAATATCTCCGCCAGATAAGTAAGAATTAATGGTCACGGTCTACAGACTGTAGGCAGTCAAAAATGGCGATGCCAAGTCTACATCCACGACTAACAAAACGACTGCTCAGCTTAAGCAGAAATAACCTCAGAATAATAATAGGGACAATAACGGGCCATTGCCCCCTTAACAAACATCTCTTTAACATAGGCGCCACGGACAGCCCACTCTGCAAAGAATCAGCCGCCCACGTCATCCTGGAATGCGAGGCCGTGGCTACCCAACGCAAACAAATAATAAATAAATAATAAATATCGCTGGACATTACACACAGCGCCATCTAGTGCCACACTAAGCAACGAGGCTTGTGTCGTGGACACCAGATAGTTGATATACTACATAGATACTTTTTGTTTGTAAATACATACTTATTATACCCAAAACATCCATGACTAGGAAACAAATGTCCATGCTCATCACACAAACATTTGCTCCTACCGGGATTCGAACCCGGGACCCTAAGAACGAAGGCAGCCTCACTACCGCTGCGCCATTTAGGTTGTCATCAAATCCTCGGAACGGCGAGGTCGCTCCGCGAAGCCTGTGAAGCTCCCAGGAAACTTCTGTGTTTCTGGGCGGAGCTAGGCTGGCTAACTTAGCCAGGACACCTACGCACAACGGACCGAATGAGAGTCTAAGTGCGGAAAATGGAGTCCCTACTCTACTCTACTCTACTAAGTAAGAATTAAAGGCCATTGCTCTTTCTTTGCGTAGATACCCCGACAATTCATTATGAGTCGTTTTTTATTACTAGAAAAAATCAAGGATCACGATAAAGGTCGTTTTGGGACAAGTTTATGTCATTATTTCTGTTTACAGAATTACTAATCTGCATAGTCCTCATGTGAATTGAACAAGATTATGTCTGGACTTCAAAAGAGACTATGACCTCTGAGTTTGTTTCGGCTGTTTCTTCTCAGAGTAATCAGCAGTGCAAGTACGTAGCACTCGATTCGATACGATTCGATAAATCTGACAGTTATTCTCGATAAAATGAGTTTATAACCAATCGAAAAGTCGAGCGGGAATACTGAAGAGGTATGCGGGTGGGGCGAAACTAATTTATTATGAGCAGACAAATCTGTCTACCCTCTTTCTTAGTATTTTATTACGCGCACTACTGAAACTCGATTGTAACTCACGACAAAACGCACTCACGGTATCACTGGGTAATTTTTGCCCCGCATACCTCTTCAGTATTCGAGCAATCATGATGCTTGCAACAGCATCTAAATATCGGGAGCTCATAGATAAAGAAAATCACGGATATTATCCCGTAAGTACTTGAAGAGCCTCAAATTAGCAACTCTATTTGCGGTGGTTCAAACTTCGTTTGAAATACTGTTAGAATAAAGTTCTAATCAGCTTGCACTACAAAGTGGTTGTTACGTCAGTCACTGCGGGCCGAATAGTGCGAAATGAGTTGTTTTTTGTGATTTACAAAAAATCTATTGAATGGACTAAAAAAATAAATAACATAAGACCTGCTTTATAGTTAGTTCAGTTAGTATAAAAGGTTTCATGATCTAATTTGAAGTATTTTATGATTGCCAGCGGTTTATTGTTCAGTTTAGAGGTAACTTTGGGATTTTTTTCTATCTAGAACATTTTATGAAATCGTGTTTTCGCCAAACATAGGACTTGGCATTAATCCTCAACTTTACCATATATTTATTTCAAAATTAATGCTGCAGTATTTTAGGCGTACCGGAGGATCATGCTAACCCATTTGAGGTAGTATAGGCCCTAAGTGTATTATTAACTTGTTAAAATCAATAGAAATAATATTTCTTCTTCGTTTTCTAGGTCACAGGCGTCTGGTGGCTTCTGGTTATTACAGACGTGATGTAACGTTAAGTACCTGTATAAGGAAGTCGCCCTTGATCCCGGTGTGCTGCTCCAGCTGGCTGACGGTCCACGACGTGTTGTCGTTGTACTGTAGGAGCACTGCCATCTGGAACGTACTCGCTTGCAATGTGTATCTGGAACAGAAATGTGCATGTTAGATAATAGGGATGATGACTGACTAAAAAAACAATCGGGGCAGTCGTTGGGGACGCCGCAGTAGTTAGCCGAGTGGTATCCGGCAGAGTAGAATAGAACCACCCCATTACACTGACGGGTGTCGTATAAGGCGACTAATGTCTGAGGCAGAACACCTTGCGCCTCCGTAGACCAGAGAATGGGCAGCAGCGTTTTCTGTTAGTCTTTCATCACTGCGATCTCCAATCCGCCTGCCAAGCGTGGAGATTACGGCAAATTCCTCCCATCATGGGAGAGGCTTATGTCCAGCAGTGGACGTTATGTAGTGTAGTAGTAGTTGGGGACTGCCGAAAGAATTGAAAACAAAAAGTACACAGGCCCCTCTCCAGTCGTAGCATTGCTACGGGTTGTGCCCGTGCTACGCCGTAGCGGATCGGCTACGAGTGCTAAGAAGCGTGATCGCACGTTACGTCAAGTGACGATGAGTTCAATGTTTTTGATGACCTGATTGGCGCAGCGGTAGTGAGGCTGCCTTACGTTCTTAGGGTCCCGGGTTCGAATCCCGGTCGGAGCAAATGTTTGTGTGATGAGCGTGGACATTTGTTTCCGAGTCATGGTTGTTTATATGTATAAGTATGTATTTACAAACAAAAAGTATCTATGTAGTATATCAACTATCTGGTGTCCACGACACAAGCCTCGTTGCTTAGTGTGGCACTAGATGGCGCTGTGTGTAATGTCCAGCGATAATTATTATTATTATTATTTGCTAGTCTTTTCCTAACTCTGTTGCAGTCTAACCGGATGCAGCTGAATACCAGTATTTTACATGGAGCGACTGCCTATCTGATCTCCACAACCCAGTTAGTATTGGGTAATACGATACCCCTTTGTAAGACTGGTTGTCAGACGTTTTGGGCCACTGACTGCCTGTAACGACTGTCAAAGATCTACAAATGACAGCCGGAACCAACGGCTTAACGTGCTTTCCGAGGCACGGAGGAAACTCGGTATGTAATGTGTCACCCATTAAGTATGGCTTGTTTTTTTTTTGGCGCAGGTGACGCTTGTTTTATGACTTTTAAAGGAGATTCGGTTGTAGCTAGTAAACCTTAGCACAGCCCCCTGTGCCGTGCCTGCATTGAGGAAGACGAGACAGCAGCCCACGTGCTTCTGCACTGCCCAGTGGTTGCAACATACAGGGCAAAGTACTTCGGTAACCCAGGTACTCTCCGCGAGATTGTCAGCAACACCAAGGCGCTGCTGGCCTTTCTCGGGGAGTTACGGTGGATCGAATAAAATTCCCATCCGTACGCAAAATACGCGCTTTGACGTGGAGTTGCGGACACCAGCCCGTTATACAATACAATACAAACCTTAGCACACTTTCAGATTTTCAGTAGCGCCGTTAAGGGTCCCTACAAGAAATTAAGTCATTTTGAACATTTTTGATCACTCCTTGTGAGAAAGGCAAGAAGAATTTGAACCTGCTTTATTTTTATTATAAGAGTCAGGTTCTTATTCTTGTCGACTGCGGGAACAATTGTTTTAAATAATGTATATATTAATGGCAATCACCCATATTCAAAACCCCTTTTCCGCAAAAGTAACGAGCGAGTGATGTTTGTGGTTCTCTGAACAAAGAACTACAAAATATTCTGAATATTAAAAAATATGAATAACATCAATATATGGTCTACTCGTAACATACGGGAAAACATTATTGATTTCTATACGAAATATAGCAGAAAAAAAATGTTGAAAAAACTTAATTTATGGAAAACGTCGGGACAAAAGGGTATTTTTTTTTCTATACCTTAGAAACACTTTAAAGAAAATTTAAAAATTAATCATTAATCTCAAGGTAGCCCTATAATAGAATCTGAATTTTAATTTATAAATTAACAATAACTTCATTTCGTAAATTAAATGCAAAGTGAACTATATAATCGACCGCGCAACGACGATCCCGTCAGTAACGAAAGGGCTCTCCCAGCGTGAGCACGTATCACTTTGCTTCGCAAGCGCTCCCGAATTATTACGTGAATATATTTCCGAGATATACGCAGACTACCACATTTCGATCCAGTATTTATATTAAAATTATTAAACTTTTTGATTGTACATAAATTTAGATAAGATTTTTTTTGACGTTGGTTGTTTATTATGATTGGTAATATATTTTTTGTTTTTTACGGATTCGTATAGAGGAGGCTCGGGGAAGTAAAAACCAGTTTTCAATAGTTGACCCACTTGTCCCCCTTCTCCCCCCTTTAGGCGGATCTCGGAAGTTGAGAGACTTGAAACATTTTTTTTTCAGATTCATATAAAGGGGCAACGCGTTAGTCAAAATCATTTTTCAAAACTCCCCACTCTCCCCCTCTTCACCCCTCCCCCCATCGTATCTCGGAAACTAGGACACGTAGCGGCTTTTTGATTTTTACTATAAATTATTAATGAGGAGCGTTTAAATTTGTAAACGGAGGGTATCCTCCCCTCCCCAACCTCCCCTAAAAATAAAAGGGCTATAACTTCGTAACGGTCAGAGATAGCCATTGGGTGCTTGAACAAACATTATAGTAGGCGTCGAAACCTGTCTGGTGGTAGGTAGGTTCTGAGTGGAGTGAACCTGCGAGACCGAGTGGAGCGAAGGGGGGGGAGGTGGCGAGCGAAGCGAGCCGGCGACCTCCGCAGCGTAATGAAAGTTGAGTGGGTGAAGCGTAACTCAGGGCGACGACAAGCAAACTTTAGGGTAGTGTTTTTTTTAATGGGTCTGAGTTTTTAAATAAGGTTTTTTTTATAGGTGATATTTTTTTTAATTAGTTTTTAGAATGTTTTAGGGGTTCTTAAGGGTTTTCATACTGATATAGGGGTAGTTGTAACGGATTTTCTTTTTTTAAAAATAATATTAATTTTAGTAAATAAGTTTGCAACACTGTTTTGTGCAATTTTTTCTTTTGTGTTGTGGCAATACTTCTTCTTCTTGATCTGATTGCTACGTGAAACGGTGTGCCTTGACTGTATTTTTATTTTTACATTAAACTCAATAAGTTTTAATTTCCCACGCATTTTATTTCGTACATGCGTGCGGTGGTCCTTCGAGAAGTGAATAAAATCAGTGCCGAGCAGCTTCGCAAATTTTTGTGGAGACATCGTGTTCGTCGAGACCGGCTTGCCATACAAGTCGGCGTTGTTGGCGGGATTTGTACGAGGCCCGCAACTTCGTTCTATGCAAAGCTAGAACGAAAATCAACGAAGCATCATCAAGATACAGCATCAAATCATCGTGTAATCGTAAAAATTACGATCTTCTGGACATCGATTTTGGCTTTTACCAATTTACCCACATTTTAATTTTGTGAGTGGTGAAGTTCGTGCGAGACGTGACGTCAGTACCGTCGGTGTTGGCAGCATTAAAAAGTGAATTAAGCGCGGTCCATAAAATATCCGCCCGGCGGCCATTGCGCCGGAGTCATTCACTCAGCTGTCACTCACTCAACTGTCAGTGTCATCGGTTTGTTTTGTAAAAGTAAACAAACATCATCGTACCGGCTCCGTGTCAACAAAGTTCGTATTTACAAAGTGCGGCTTAGCTATAAAAGTGCGCGGAGTGTTCGTAAGTCGTAGAATAAATAAAGCGTTACGTCCTACCTACGTTCAACCATGGCAGAGTCCAAGGAGGCTTTGCGTAAACATCGACTTCTTCGTGGCCAATGCAAGGCTACAATCACGCGCATTGAGACGTTTGTGAACGACCCCATCAGCTTTGCGTCTGCTACCGTGGATATCCTGGAGGCTCGCAAGGAAAAACTTATCATGGCGCTCAAAAGCTATGAAGCGGTGCAATTGGACATACTAAGTATTGACGAAGACGACTGTGAACAGGTTGGTCCAATAGAAGAACAATATTATTCTGTGCTAGCTAAAATTAATGCCTCTTTAAAACAGATAGGTAAACAATCGGTCTCAGAATGTCATAATGTTTCCACATGTAAATTGCCAACCATTGATATAACACCCTTTGACGGGAAGAACTTCACTAAATTCAAGCCATTCTTTGATTTATTTATGGCTGTTATCGATAATAACAGATCATTATCTGATGTGCAGAAGCTATTTTATTTAAGAAAATATGTAACAGATGATGCTTTGGCAGTCATTGTCAATTTGCCGTTAGTTAATCAGTCTTACAAGGAAGCACTAGGCTTGTTAGAGAAGCGTTTTGATAACAAAACGCGGTTAATAGGAAATCATATTAGCGTTCTATTAGATTTACCAACAATGCAAAAAGGCACTGCAGCCTCAATAAGGTCTTTTGTATCAAATGTACAGCAACAGCTGCATGCATTAAAGAATCTGGGACAGCCCATCGATACATGGGACATGTTGCTAATTTCCATTCTAACAAGAAAATTAGATCAAATAACTAATAGGGCTTATCAATTAGATAAGGATCTAGAAAAATTGCCTTCCATGGAAAACTTTTTAAGCTTTCTTGAAAAGCGCGCTATAGCGTTAGAAGATAGCTTACCCCCCAATAGTACTTCCTATGAAAGTACAAGTAGGTTCAATAAATCTACCCCATCAAAGGTGACCAATGTTGCCTCACAAGTAAAAGAAATGTGTAAACACTGTAACAAAAGTGACCATGCTCTTTTCAGCTGTCCGGAGTTCAAAACGGCATCACTAGAGGTCCGCCAGTTATTTGTGCGGGACCATGACTTATGTACCACATGTCTAAGGACACACAGGGGGAAATGTAAGTTTAATTTCAAATGTAAAATATGTAAATTAGGGCACAACACTTTGTTGCATGAAGAAAAAGCTGCTCCTATTGAGCCTGCAGTAACCTTGTTGTCTAACCCTGTTTCCTACAACATTTTGCTTCCAACTGTAAAGGTTAATTTATTAAATCAATATGGTGAAAAAGTTTCTATCCGAGCATTGCTTGACACGGGCAGCCAGGCATCTTTTGTTACAACCAGCCTTGTAAACAAACTTGGGTTGATTGCTATGAATCAAACCCATAATATTATAGGTATAGGTAATAAACAAACACAAATCAATAAACTTGTGAATATAAGTGTGCTTCCATGCTACAATAATGTAAAATTAAATTTGAAATGTCACATTGTTGACAAAATAACAACAATATTACCCCAACAATTTATAAATGTATCCGGGTGGAATTTACCAAAAAATGTGAAACTTTCAGACGAGGAGTTCAATATCCCAGCTGAGATTTCTTTGTTACTGGGTGCGGATGTTTATTTCAATGTTTTGCTAGATGGTTGTATTAAAATTCAAAATGGACCGGTATTACAAAACACCCTATTTGGGTATGTAGTTGGTGGTAATATTCCTGAAAAAGTGAGTAATATAACTTGTAATATTGTATCAAATTTTGCTATAAATGATCATACAAAATTAGAAAATGTAATGGAGAATTTTTGGCTCTCTGAAAAAGTACCGGAACCTATGAAACCGAGTTGTGATGAATTTGTAAAGGCTGAAGAAAGTTTTCAGAGTTCTATGAGCCTGAAAGATAATCGATTTTATGTTGATATTCCTCTCATCACACCTCTGGAAGAATTGCAGCTTGGCGATTCGTTTTCAGTTGCCTACCAAAGATTCCTGATGTTAGAAAAAAGGTTTAAATCAAATCCTCTGTTACTAGAGCAGTATAAATTGTTCATAGATCAGTATGTAGAGCTAGGACATGCTAAGGTGGTAGAGGTTGCTAATTACAATATTGATAGAGATCCTGTGTACTTTCTAGCACACCATGCTGTTATCAACGAGGCAAGTAAGACAACCCGACTTCGCGTTGTGTTTGACGGGAGTATGAAGTCCCGCAGCCAGGTGTCCCTCAATGACGTCATGCTAAATGGCCCCGTGGTACAGAGTGAGCTTTTTGATATTCTTATCTTGTTCAGGACCTACATTTACACAATAATTTGTGACGTTCAGAAGGCCTTTCGCAACGTGATGATAAACAGCCACCACACTTGCCTTCAAAATATTTTATGGCGAGATGATCCTAAGAAGCCTATCAGCTGCTTACAGCTTCAGATTGTCACTTACGGACTGAAGGCCTCTACATTCTTGACCACTCGATGCCTACTTGAATTAGCTCAACGCTTTAAGGATAAATACCCACTTGCTGCTGAAACAATGATCAAGAGTACCTACGTCGACGATGTACTGGGTGGGTCAGATAATATAGAGCAGCTGCATGAGCTAAAATCCCAATTGGTAGAGCTCCTCAAGTTAGGTAGTTTTTCTCTACACAAATGGTGCTCAAATGCCCTTGAAGTCCTAGATGATATTCCAGATGAGCAAAAACAATTTGAACATGTAGACATGAGTGGGGATAATTTAGTAAAGACTCTAGGTTTAATGTATGATATAACTTCAGATAAATTCACTTTTTCAAGCCCCAATTTTGATGAGGAACATAATTTAAATACAAAAAGAAAAATTCTGAGCTTTATAGGGAAGATGTTTGACCCCCTCGGCTTAGTAGGCCCAATAATAGTGGTAGCCAAAATATTCATGCAGGAGCTATGGTCTTTGCAAATAGGATGGGACTCCATAGTACCCAAAGACCAGTTAATATACTGGAACAACTTCCTAAACAATTTAAAGTTAATGGGCAAAATAAAAATAAATAGGTGTGTCAATAGTAAAGATGTTTCTTCTGTAGAGTTGGTAGGGTATTCTGATGCATCAATAAAAGCCTTTGGCTGCTGTATCTATCTAAGAATTTTAAAAAATGATGGTTCAGTGCAGACAGATCTACTCTGCTCCAAGTCCCGTGTTGCTCCTTTGAACAGAAGTAGGACGATTCCCCAGCTTGAACTCAATGGTGCTCTCCTTTTAGCCCAGCTGGCGCATAGGGTTGGTAGAGTCCTGGTGGGTAGGTATTCCCATCTAGATACATTCTTGTACAGCGACTCCCAGATAGTGCTAGCTTGGATTAAGTCAGGCAATGTAAAGTCAAACGTTTATGCCAACAATAGAGTCAAGCAAATAGTAGAGCTGACCGATCAGACTCAGTGGGGATTTGTTAGGACCTGTGACAACCCTGCAGACTTATTGTCGAGGGGCGTCTTGCCGCACAAGTTGCAGCAAAGTGAGCTATGGTGGCACGGGCCAACCTACCTATCAGACAGGAAATATATACATACTAATTTTGAAAATTTTAAATCGTCTGATTTGTCCACAGACACTGAACAGATTGATGAGCTAGACGTACCGTGTAACTTGACACAGGTAGAGCCATCGTTTTTAACAAAGCTATTTGAAAAATATTCTAGCGTTTATTAATTACAGAAAGTTATAGGATTTATTTACAGGTTCTTTAACAACTGTTCGAAAAATAAAAATAAAATAATGGACGATAACCTATCGCCTCAGGAGCTTCGCGACTCTATGTCAGTCATCGTGCGCTGTACGCAGATGCAACATTTTGCTAAAGAGGTAGAGTCTCTTTCTGCTGGAAAAAATATAAAAACAGGAATAGGTAGCCTCTATCCCTTCCTTGATAAAATAGGTATTATTAGAGTAGGAGGTAGGCTCCATAATGCCAAGGAGATGTCTTTCGATAAAAAGCATCCATCTATCCTTCCGAAAAACTCTCACGTAACTAATCTCATAATAGAAAGAGAACACTTGCGACTCTTACACGCAGGCCCTAGGTTAGTTTTGAGCTCTCTATCCCAAAGATACTTTATAGTCAGCGGTATTCGAGAGGTCAAGAAAGTGGTGCGTAAATGCGTCAAGTGTTTTCGTTTAAAAGCTGAGGCTGCTAAGCAGTTGATGGGTTCCCTCCCGCAAGAAAGAATCACAGCGTCCAGGCCATTTCAGCATGTCGGCGTTGATTTCTGTGGACCCTTCGATATGAAGGTTGCTAGGGTTAGAAATCCTATCGTTAAGAAATGTTACATTGCGCTTTTCGTTTGCTTTGCTATAAAAGCTATACATGTAGAGCTCGTATCGGACTTAACAACTGAAGCCTTCTTAGCATGTCTCAAGCGTTTTATTTCGAGGCGTGGCATGCCCACAAATATATATTGTGACAACGCTAAAACCTTTAAAGGAGCGTCAAATGAAATGAAAAGGTTGTATGACTTACAGTCCTCCAAAAATCACAGGGATACTGTTAATGGGTTTTGCTCTCAACATTATATAAAATTTAGGTTTATACCCAGTTATTCACCTGAGTTTGGAGGATTGTGGGAAGCAGGTGTGAAAAGTGTCAAACATCATCTAAAGAGAGTAGTAGGGAACCAATGTTTAACCTATGAAGAGCTCAATACAGTCATTGTACAAATCGAAGGAATTTTGAACTCTAGGCCTCTACTTTCTGCAAATTCTAATGATTGTAATTATTTAACTCCTGCACACTTTCTGATTGGAACAGCTCTGGCTAGCTATCCTGAAGTTGATCTAACAGATGTTTCAGTAAATCGTTTAAAATTTTGGAATCTTTGTACCAAACTTAAACAAGATTTTTGGAAATTATGGTCAAATGATTATTTAACACAGCTTCAAAGCCGTCCCAAGTGGAAATATCCTCAACCAAACCTTAAAGAAGGTGATTTGGTAATTGTAAAAGATATGAACACTACTCCATTAAATTATAATATGGCTCGAATTGTAAAAACATATCCAGGTAGAGACAATGTAGTAAGAGCGGCCGATATCAAAATGAATAACAAAGTGTATAGAAGGTCAGTAAAACGGCTATGTCAATTACCTGTAGAGTAGGTTACAGCCGGCCCCAATTATGTTTAGAACAGTCTAAACATATAGATTTATAATTTTTACTGTTAATAAAAATAATATTAATTTTAGTAAATAAGTTTGCAACACTGTTTTGTGCAATTTTTTCTTTTGTGTTGTGGCAATACTTCTTCTTCTTGATCTGATTGCTACGTGAAACGGTGTGCCTTGACTGTATTTTTATTTTTACATTAAACTCAATAAGTTTTAATTTCCCACGCATTTTATTTCGTACAACTAGTATTAATATAATGTAGAAGTAAGTAAGTTTTGGGGTCGCTGATTATGAAAATGACATCAAAATGAAAATCCAAGATGACGTCGACGAAAATTCTCGGTTTTTTCTTCATGGGTGTTGTTTTCGTGATTTTTGGGGTCGCTGATAATGAAAATGAGATCAAAATGAAATCCAAGATGGCGCCGATGAAAATTTTCGGTTTTTTCTTCATGGGTGTCATTTTTGTTGTTTTTGGGATAGCTGATAACGAAAATGAGTTCAAAATGAAAATCCAAGATGGCGCCGAGGAAATTTTTTTGATTTTCCGTCATGGGTGTCGTTTTCATGGTTTTTGGGGTTGCTGGTTACGAAAATGGGGTCAAAATGAAAATCCAAGAAGGTGCCAGAATTTTTTTTCGGTTTTTCCGTCATGGGTGTCGTTTTCATGGTTTTCGGGGTTGCTGGTTACGAAAATGAGGTCAAAATGAAAATCCAAGATGTCGCCGAGAGAAAATTTTGTTTTTCCGTCATGGGTGTCGATTTCATGGTTTTTGGGGTTGTTGGTTACGAAAATGAGGTCAAAATAAAAATCCAAGTAGACGCCCAAAAAAATTTTCGGTTTTTCTGTCATGGGTGTCGTTTTCATGGTTTTGGGGGTTGCTGGTTACAAAAATGAGGTCGAATGCAAATCCAACATGGCGCCGTGAAAAAAGTTCGGTTTTTCCAACGTAGGTGTCTTTTCATGGTTTTGACGTGACAACGTCTTATAAATTGGTTTGCCGGGTGACACTTCAAGAAACTGCGTTACGCTCCGCTCACGTTATGCGCTCACAATGAGAGCGAGTGAGAGGCACGCAAAGAACGCACGGAAAGTCGTTGTCACGTAAAACTTTCGCTCGTATACCGACTTTACAGGCAACCAATTTTTTGAGGTCGCTGATTATTTTAATTTTAATGCTTCCTCGGCGCCATCTTGGATTTGCTTTTCGACTTCAGTTTCGTAACCAGCAACCCCAAAATCCATGAAAATGACACCCATGACGGAAAATCAAAAATTATCCTGGGCGCCATCTTGGATTTTCATTTTGACCTCATTTTCATAATCAGCGACCCCGAAAACCATAAAAATGACACCCATGATAGAAAAAACAGAAGTTTTCCTCAGCGCCATCTTGGATTTTCATTTTGATCTCATTTCGTTATCAGCGTCTCCTTAACCATGAAAATGACATCCATGACAGAAAAACCAAAAGAAAAAATCACCTTCAAGTATAAATAACAGGGGTATGTTATGTTTACTCTACAGAGTGAACCTCAGTGGCCATTAAGTCGCGCTAAAGTCCATTCGCGCAAGTATCCAGGCGCGCAAAAGTCCGTTCGCGCATAAGTCCAATCGCGCAAAAGTCCATGCGCGCATTTGTCTTTTCGCGCAAATGGGTTCGCGCAAGTGTCCCCCTCGCAAATGTTTTTCGCGCAAAAGTCCCAGATCCAGAAAAATTAACTTTGTCCTTTAAAAAGTTTGTACGGAACCCTCAGTGCGCGAGTCCAACTCGCACTTTTATTTATCATTTTGTAAAATGTTTATATGTATCTAAATTCTTCTAATACAAAATTAAACCATTTTTATTTTGATTGTGATAAATATACAGTAGACACACATTCCAGACTTTTATTTCTAAACCGTACTGACTTTATAATTATGTATCATAAAATAATATCGTCTACAGGATCAAAATGGTTTAGGCGATCACTACGCTCGATTTGCACCCGTGTGTGCGTGTATCTGCATGAACAATGCACACTAACATAGGATCGCAACGAATTTGCCTAAACTCTAGCGACTGAATTTTTGGAAGGGGCTCTTAACGCGCATCACCCATGCGTGTGTGTGTTGGTGACGGATCGTACTTCTCGTACGTCGTCGTGCGTCTCGTAGTTTTCAATACAAAAAATATAAGGTTATAACCGCGTTTGACCGTTATAAACTGGTATGATACGCTGTTAGTACGTTAGAATGGGCAAAGTATTCCATCATGTTCTCACCGCGCCTGAAGCCCTACTCTCTAACGTCCGTCCGTCCATCAGTCTCTATCCGTTTCTCTCGCGCACGTCTGCAGATCAGTGCGATTGAGAGAGATGGATAGAGACGGACGGACGGACGGACGTTAGAGAGTAGGGCCCCTGACACGTTCTTACACCCAACATCCGACTACAACTGAAAAAAATCCTAAAGGAAAATCCTATACCCCCAACTCCCAACTACAACTGAAAAATTCCTAATAGAAAAACCCAATGACACGGCCCGACCCGACATTCGAACCCAGGACTCCACGAAGCACAATACCCACCTGTTCTTGAAGCAGTTGGTGACGAGCTCGCCCTTGGACATGTTGTAGAGCCAGTTGAGCTTGCGGCCTGAGTGTTGCGATGAGTAGAACGTTGTGAATCTGTGCACTGAACGCTCCAACTGTGAATTGATAGGAATAAAAACTATTAGGATTGAAAAACTGTAGAGATCGAATCGAGAACAAAAAAATAGGTAAAGATCCTGTGATCCTGTGTCCTGGTGATTTCTGGGATTCGGTGCACAGAACAGAACTACTAAATAAATAATAACTGTGAGGTAATTGTGCAACACACACATTTTCAATGCATTTTGGCATTTCAACAACCTTCTTAAAATTTTTATCTACACCCATGCTATAAATCCTCTATAAAAGTATCTGAAACAGTTAGCTTATGGCCAACATTAAAACAGCCAGTGTCATAATAACCATTATAACACCCAAACGGGTGTTATAATGTTGTACTGAATTTCATTATGCAACTCGTTTTAAAAAAAGAACATTGTCTAGCACGTGCGATTCACTACCACAGCGCAAAAATTAAAAAAGAAACTTATAGGTTAATTCGAATTCACGTCTTAAACCGCCATTTTTGTTCGATATTTGGATATTAGTATTGCACTAAGTACTTTGTTGTTTACAAAAATGAGTGATACAAGCTTTGTGCATTTTAATAATTGTACAATCCAAAATGTTAATAATTATATTATTACATAAACATGGTTTGTTTGTACTAAATACTCAGCAATTAAACTTTCCATGAATTTACATATACTTCTTACAACACTGCAACATCCTATGGTTTCAGAACCTTTTATGGAGGATTCATATCATGCATGTAGATAAAGTCTTGTATGCAACTGTACATAATTAGGTATTAAAACACTCATGTGATACTATTATCACACTCGGCTTCGCCTCGTGTGATAAACCCACATTCGTGTTTTAATACCCCTCATTATACAACAGTTGCATAAATAACTATTATGCTGTTGTGCAAACCAATTTTTCCAAACATAATATCAAATCATCATCTGGCTAACCTTTTCCCAACTATGTTGGGGTCGGCTTCCAGTCTAACCGGATGCAGCTGAATACCAGTATTTTACATGGAGCGACTGCCTATCTAACCTCCACAACACAGTTAGTACCGGGTAATACGATACCCCTTGATAAGACTGGTTGTCAGACTTTTTGGGCCACTGACTACCTGTAACGACTGTCAAAGATCTGCAAATGACAGCCAGGAACAACGGCTTAACGTGCTTTCCCTCAAACAAACTCAGAATACACTGGGTGGTCACAGATCCACAGACCAATAATATCTGAAGCATTATTAAGGGTGTAAACAACCTCATCACGAAGCCGTCAACCAAGCATTCTGTACATCAAACTAAGTAACTTTACGCTATAATTATTGCTGGGAAACGACTTTTTTTTGGGGGTGAAAAATCATGTTTTGTGGTAGAACTCAAAGAAACGCACTCAAAACATTGTGCTGATGGATGGATTGTATCTCCGTAACTAGAAGGTTCCCAGGTATGGCGTAGAACAAAAAAAAAATGATCGCAATGACGAGGAGAACAAGTGCTTTTCGGTTTCGTTAAGAGGTGTTTTACACCCTTTTTTTTTCGGATGGGAAATCATCAAATGACTCCTCCGGCTCTGGGCGGAGCAAGAGGGGGTGTCAGACTTTTACTGACTAAAACCCATCCATGTTCCTTCATCGCCCTTTGTGTTCCGGGGCCACGGTATCTCTTTCGAACAGTCCCGCAACCCCGGCAGGCATCGGGCCTTGCGGACCCTTTCCTATTGCTGACTCTCTTTGAGGCGCGCGTGGCCTTCATTACGGGTTTCTTAAAAATCCTTCATATTGCGATTTAAAATTATGTTGCGGATTCTCTGGCCCTATTACTACTAAAACATAGCACTTACTTCAGTGGGTAGCTGGAAGCATGAGGACTGCTGGAAGGGCCAGGAGCCGGACGACAACACCTGGATGCTGAAGTCGATGTGCAGCGGCAGCTCCGAACTGTTCGACATGTGTTTGCGGAAGTTCTCGTTCAGGTCCTTGGATACGCCTATATCCTGGGAAACAGAAAAATAATGGTTATTTCTATTGGTTTTAATAGGTTATTAGTAGTTGGGCCTTTCAAAAAGGTCACTTATTTCTCATGGAATAGTAAGAGGTGATATAAGCAAATAAGTACCTAAGACGATATGAAAATGTTAATCGAAAAATTTCGGAGGCTTCTATTATACACCGTGACTTTTTAGTCGAAAAAATACCTCTAGGCACGATTATTTCTATTTTATTAAACATTAATTTATTCATTTATTTTGCATTCCATATTGTTTAAGATGTTACAAAGGGCTTAAAGCTAGGTACTTTCGAGGACACTCCCGCCTGATCACCACTAAGCTAATTTTTGCTTGCACTCGCAACATAGAAACGCTCTCTAGCCCCGCCCCGTTGACTTTGTATAGAAATAATGAATGAAAAGATACCGAATTGGCCGAGCGCACTGACGACGCACGCCAAACGAGAGTTATTGTTATTTTGCGCGCCAAAGGTTGACACTTCCCTAATAGGCCTAAACTGTAAGGGGGCGTGGCTCGGCGCCTCCGCATGATTTAAGCGTAAAAAAAATAAACTGGTCAGGCGGAAAAGACCACGATAGTACGGAAGGAAGGAAGGTATGGAATAATACGTAGCAGTGATAGCCTAGTTGTGTGACCATCGGACCGCCAAGTCTGTCTCAAGTTCGAACCTAAGACACGCACCTGTGATTTTTCACATTCATGTGCGTATTGTATAATTATCACTTGCTTCGGTGAAGGAAAACATCGTGAGGAAACCAGCATGTCTGAGAGATATTTCTCGACGGCATGTAAAGCCAAGTCAGAGGCCCATGGGCGGCATAAAAACTCTGACACCAGGTTAGGTACTAACCACACGATAAATAAGTAAGAGGTGATTTAAGCAAATAAATAACATGCAAGTAAAAGTTTATTTGAAGAATAATATGTACTGACATCAGGCAATATTGCAAAGTAACAAGACTTTCTGAATATTAATCGTCAAGTGCTTGCTAACAAAATTGAGGATTTAGTTAAATGTATGTGTATGTATATGTGTGTGTGTTGTATGTATGTATATGTGTGTGTGTTGTATGTATGTATATGTGTGTGTGTTGTATGTATGTATATGTGTGTGTGTTGTATGTATGTATATTGTATGATATCTTATTGTAATGATATCTAAGGCAGTGCGGGAGAAGGACGGCTATAGCTATGAACTATGTAAAACTAGTTTATGCCTTACGCTTCATCGTGCACCTTTCATTTGTATGGAAATATTAGTTCAATTAAATTTGACAGCTCTAAATTACGTCTGTCTCTTTCTCGTTTTATTAGAGAGAAAAAGATAGCAATAGCCTAAATTAATTTAGTTAGTGCACAACAGAATCGATACCATTACCTAAGTTTTATTTATAGTTATAGTACCAGTTTGATTCAGTACTAACCTGGAACATTCTCTGTAGTTTACTTGTGTATTCGAATCCGCACGCCTGTTTCAGTTTTGAGATCATTGATGCCTGAAAACAAATAAAACATTGATTACAAAAATATTTTTTTTCTTCACAATAGTCATCACCTGCTTAGTTTTTACCCAACTATGTTTGGGTCGGCTTCCAGTCAAAACGGATGCAACTACGTAATAGGATAGATGACAAAAAAAATTGAATTAGTCCGTCAGATAATTTCCAAAAAATATTGGACATTTATTTTTTCTTTTTTCACGTAAACATAAAATGAAAAGTGCGTCGAAAACTCGTGTAAAGTATATTTTTTTACTCAAATATAACGTCACAAGCCCCCACTCATGATCTTTGTCACGTTTTATCTTCGTCATTTTTTATTAATTTGATAAAACAAAAGACACGTATCCAATATTTTTCGATAATCTAACTGACGGACTAAACAGAATCATATTTTTGAAGTGAAAACTTCTTTAGGCGCGTTGAGCTCTTTTGGGTGAAGAAAAAACGTTGAACTCATCGTCCACTTGACGTAACGTGTGGTCACGCTTCGTAGCACTCGTAGGCGATCCGCTACGGCGTAGCACCACATAGTCATGCGCGGGGCATAAGCCAGTGCTACAACTGGGGTGGGGCCTATGTACTTTTATTTTTTTAAACAGTAATCATTCATATTATGTTACCTCTGCGTCGTCGCTAGCAGACATGTGTTGCACCAGTCGCTTCGCCAGCATCTTGCTGTAGAACTTCTGGAACACGTCCTTGTCTTCAATGTATTTGAACACAACCATCTGGAAACAAACAAAATAATATTAGCCAATATTTTTACATAATAATTAAAAAACGAAGCCTACCCCAACATAGTTGGGAAAAGGCTAGGCAGATGATATTGAATTAAAAACGAGTGAAAAGCGACGGACACAAAGCAGATGGGCTTGTATTGTAACAGTCGTAAGTAAATACTTTATTTCTCTTTAGGGCGACTACAGGAGCTAAATTAGCAACTCTATTTTTGGTGGTTCAAACTTCGTTAGAAATACTGTTAGAATAAAGTTCTAATCAGCTTGCACTACAAAGTGGTTGTTACGTCAGTCAGTGCGGGCCGAATAGTGCGAAATGAGTGGTTTTCTGCGATTTACAAAAACTCTACTGATTGGATTATAAAAGACAAACACTTTGATGCTAATATGTTGCTTGTAGAATTATTTGCCAAAAAATCAGAATGATCGCATGTATTTTTTAGTATGGTTTTTACTCATTAAAATATTTTTTAGAGATAAGTTCGTGATTTTTTTCTGTCGAATAAAATTAGTTGTATTATGTTTTCAAAACACTATCGTACTAGCATATAACCTGAAGAATAATAATGTTTTTCTTCTGCTTGCCTAGGTTGGTCTGTGGATGGGTGACCACCCATTACATACCGGTTTTCCTCCATACCTCGGAAAGCACATTAAGCAGTTGGTCCCGGCTGTCATTTGTAGATCTTTGACAGTCATTACAGGCAGTCAGTGGCCCAAAAAGTCTGACAACCAGTCTTACCAAAGTGGTATCGTATTACTCAGTATGAACTCGATTGTAGAGGTCAGATAGGCAGTCGCTCCATGTAAAATACTTAGCTGCATCGGGTTAGATTGGAAGCGGACCCCAACATAGTTGGGAAAAGGCAGGCAGATAAGTGATGGTGATAGTGATAACCGTGTAGTATCCGGCAGAGTAGAATGGAACCAACCCATTATACTCACGGGTGTCGTATAAGGCGACTAATGTCTGAGGCAGAACACCTTGCGCCTCCGTAGACCAGAGAATGGGCAGCAGCGTTTTCTGTTAGTCTTTCATCACTGCGATCTCCAATCCGCCTGCCAAGCGTGGAGATTACGGCAAATTCCTCCCATCATGGGAGAGGCTTATTTCCAGCAGTGGACGTTATGGGCTGTTGTTGTTGTTATTATATGATATTGATATGCATGATTGTTTTGATGATAATGATAGTATGCACAACATACCACTTGATTGAGCGTATCCTCTAGCTCAGCCTCCTCGGGGTTCTTGCTGGACTTCTTCAGAAGCAGGTCGCAGTACTTCGCGAGCAGCTCGGGACTCTTGGATGACGAGTTCGCTGCTTTCGTCACTGCGTTACCTGAGAAAGGAGTATTTAGATATGAGACTACTCAAAACAGATAATATACTGTGTAAGGTTAGGTCTCCACCGGGGTTGCGGGACTGTTCGAAAGAGATACCGTGGCCCCGGAACACAAAGGGCGATGAAGGATTTTTAGTCAGTAAAAGTCTGACACTCCCTCCTACTGACCCAGAGCGGGAGGAGTCATTTGATGATTTCCGATTCCAAAAAAAAAATTGTAAATCCAATTGTACAGTCGGGGTCTTTTCCGCCTGATCATTTTAAATTTTTTTCGCTTAAATCATGCGGCGGCGCCGTCACGCCCCCTTAAAATTTGGGCCTATTAGGAAAGCGTCAACTTTGGCGCGCAAAATAATAATAACTCTCGTTTGGCGTGCGTCGTCAGTGCGCTCGGCCGATTCGGTATCTTTTCATTCATTATTTCTATACAAAGTCAACGGGGCGGGGCTAGAGAGCGTTTCTATGTTGCGAGTGCAAGCAAAAATTAGCTTAGTGGTGGTCAGGCGGGAGTGTCCTCGATAGTACCATTCGCAGCGAGCATGTTACGTTACGCTGTGTTCTAAACTCCGTGTTACATGCTTGTTTCAAACTCAACACAATGGTGTCGATTCCGTTGTGCACAAACTAAACTTAATTTAGGCTATTGCTATCTTTTACTAAAAGGCAGTGCGAGAAAAGGATGCTATAGCTATGAACTAAGTTAGAGATGTCAAACTAGTTTATGCCTTGCGCTTCACCGTGTTTTTATGATTTTACGTGCACCCTTCAATTGTATGGAAATATTAGTTCTAACTAAATTTGACAGCTCTAAATTACGTCCGTCTCTTTCTCGTTTTATTAGAGAGAAAAAGATAGCAATAGCCTAAATTAAGTTTAGTTTGTGCACAACAGAATCGACACCAATATGCTGTGTAAGGTTACGTCTCCACCAGAAATGTGCGGATAAGTGTGGAACTATAGTTATTTATGCAACTGTTGTATAATGAGGGGTGTTAAAACACGAATGTGGGTTTATCACACGAGGCTTCGCCTCGTGTGATAATAGTATCACATGAGTGTTTTAATACCTAATTATGTACAGTTGCATACAAGACTTTATCTACATCCATGAAATGAATCCTCCATAAAAGGTTCTGAAACCTTTTGTAGTGTTGTAAGAAGTCTATGTAAATTCATGGAGAGTTTAATTGTTGAGTATTTATTACAAAGAAACCATGTATAGGTAATAATATAAATATTTACATGTTAGATTGTACTATTATTAAAATGCACAAGCTTGTATCACTCATTTTTGTAAACAACAAAGTACATAATGCAATACTAATATCCAAATATCGAACAAAAATGGCGGGATACGACGTGAATTCGAATTAACTTAAGTTTTTTTTTTAATTACGGCGCTGTGGTAGTGAATCGCACGTGCTAGACAATGTTCTTTTTTTAAAAGGAGTTGCATAATGAAATTCAGTACAACATTATAACACCCGTTTGGGTGTTATAATGGTTATTATGACACTGGCTGTTTTAATGTTGGCCATAAGCTAACTGTTTCAGATACTTTTATAGAGGATTTATAGCATGGGTGTAGATAAAATAGTATAAGGCCTCTAAGCACACGGCGTATTTTAAACACGCAGACGACGCACAGATGACTCGCGTATACGCGCTTCAAACGAGATTTGAATGCAACGTTGTAACCTAAGCACACAGGACGATCGTCAAACGCGCGTGTACAGCGTGTATACGCGCAGATACAGCGATACAGAGGCCCTACTCTCTAACTTCCGTTCGTCCATCCGTCTCTCTCGCACACGTCTGCAGATGAGTGCGAGTGAGAGAGACGCGAGAGGGCCCCAGACGCGCTGTAGTTGCTCGTAGCTTCCGCGTTTTGTTCAGAGACTCCTCGTCAGTTGTACAACACTACTTACGCTGGTTTTGACCCTTTGTACGCGCTTCAAACGAGTTTCGAACGCGTTTGAAGCGCGTTTGTTACACATAACGTCGGATACACTTTAGCCTATCTTTAAGGGGAATATAGTCGTGATATTACGTATACATACTGTTAATAAACCGTCCGCAAGCCTTGTCGAGTGCGGCCACGAAGCCAGAGTCGTTGTTGAACGCTACTAAGACGAGAGCGTTGTATTTCTTGTGAACTTCTAGTATTGTTGATACGTAGACTTTGGGGTCCTGTAACAAAATAATACGGTTTTAGTAACTTATAAGTATTGTATGAAATGAGGGGAAAATTAAGAATATATATTTTTTCATCGCCTATAATTATTGTGTTCCACTCATGAACAAACATCGAGTACGAGAACACAATGTATTTTATATATTTAAAAAAAAATATATTTAAAAGAGAATTTATTAAGAAATGAATAAAGGATATAACAATATTAATTATTTGAACACTGAAAAATAATAAGTGCAAACCACTATACAAATCAAATTTTGTAAACGTAAACACTCCGCATCACCCGCAATCGGACATGACACCGGCACGTGGCATCATCGCAGAAGCTCGCGAAGGAACGTAAAGTTAAAAAAGCGGTAAAACTTTACAACGCTGTGACTTTGAAAATCCTGGCCCAATTTCAATGAAACAATATCATTGTTTGCACGAGTATGCGCATTAAATGCAGTAACTTTTATAGTAATATTTTGATGTGTTCATCATCATCATTTCAGCCAAAAGACGTCCACTGCTGGACATAGGCCTCCCCCAAGGGGGGGTTTTGCCATAATCGCCACGCTTGGCAGGCGGGTTGGCGATCGCAGTACGGTTGTTACAAAAGCACAGAGAACGCTGCTGCCCATTCTCTGGTAAGTCCCTTAGTCCCCTCTTACGACACCCACGGGAAGATATGGAATGGTGCTATTCGTTACGTCCGACACCATACAGACAATTTTGATGTGTTGGTGTGACTAATTCTACAAAATAGAGTATTTTATGTCTATGGTTGTGTACCGTATGCGCGCACTCGCCGCACTTGTCGATGGCCTGCAGCCCCTGCGCGTGGATGTGATGCTCCAGCAGACGGCGCAGCTCGCACAGTCCGTCGGGGATGCGAGCTACGAGCGCGTACATGCGCCCTAGGTCGCTGTTCTTTTCGCCATCCAGGAGTTTCTGGGAAAAAATAAATTGAGTGAAAAAAAGGGAATTTAATTCGAAGGACTAAGTTGAATCCCGAGAGCAGCGAAGGATGCTAGAGTACCTAGAATCCCTTGCTACGCTCACGATTCTAGATTAGAATCCTGAGCGGGGATACAAGAACCGAGATATTTTTTTTTAACCAGTTGTGTACTCTACTTTTTACCATTGACTGCGAGGAAATAAATAGAAGTATAGTATTTATATTTCTCGTGGGTTAATAATAACAACCAATCGGGTCGATCTTCAAGGTTAAGCCACGCTTACCAAGGTCGGTCTGTGGATGGGTGACCACTAATTCATTACATACCGAGTTTCCTCCGTGCGTCGGAAAGTATGTAAAGCCCTTGGTCAATCTCTCAAAGCAATTTTCAGTGTTATATTCTTGTCGGCACGTTTTATTTTTGCGTGGCTCGGCGCTTCCGCATGATTTAAGCGAAAAAAAATTTAACTGATCAGGCGGAATAGATCACGACTGTACGAACCTGGAACTCGGCGTGGAAGATCTCGAGATGTTTCTCAATGAGCACTCGGTCGCATGTCTTGGCTAGTCGCTCCATCGTAGTCTCGTGTAAGTAAACTTGCACGCGTCGCTGCTCCTCTTGGAGACGCTGTTCAGCCTGCCAAATAAAAATATGTAATTAAAAATTAAATAAAAACTAAATGGCTCGAATCACAAAAAGAAAATCCTTATGCTGGAATCGAACTCGAAGTCACGACACTAACCCAGCGCTCTGTGCCCCGAGACCAGCTGGCTTGTTGTAAAATGTAAACAGTGGCGAAGATGTGGATCTTATGCTGTTTCAACAGGTCGGTAATGTTCGGGATTGTTCGGGCCGGGTTGACAACTTGGCAGTTTTCGACGCGTTGCCCAGGCATGCGTCGCCACTTTTATAGATATTTCACATCAAAAAAGGCCTACCTTGATCATATACTCAGTGACTGGGTTATTCCTGAGGAAGTCGGTGCTCTCTCTGGTGTAGAACCTCTCGGTGTCCTCCAGGAACACAGCCTCGAACGTCTCCTTGTACACCACGAGGTTCTGGCCTCGGGCCGAAGTGTCATCCTCGTTCAGGCCTAGAGCTACGTAGCAGTTGATTACCTGAAACAAGAATAGGGCTTAGAAATACGTTGGTGGTAATCTATATCTATGCTAAAACTTAAAAACTACTGGACTGATTTGAAAAATTCTTTCAGCAATGAATAGCTATTAAAAGGGACAACCCTATGGCTTCAATGGAGCGTAGGTTATTATTGCATCAACAAGGCTTAGTTTCGGTACTGTCCATATTTATACTGTGACACAAGCCTCGTTGCTTAGTGTGGCGCTGTTTGTAATGTCCAACGATATTTATTTATTTAATTTCAGCAAGTAGTACTTACTCCAGAAACAAGTCTCGTGTTAATAGTCTCCCCGTTGCGTTCCCTCTCGATGAGCTTGAGCACAGCGTTGGTGACTTGCTTGTTCAAGCGCTGGAACAGATTGTCTCGCCACGTCACAAGGGCCAGTTGGTAGATCTCGTAGATACCCTAGAAAGATGAGAGTAAGTTGGTTAGTTCATTATTACGTTGTAGCGGTAAGCGGTACTACAAAGAGTACTACAGCAACATAGAAAAAACCGGCCAAGTGCGAGTCGGACTCGCGCACGAAGGGTTCCGTACCATTATCTATACATTAGACAAAACGGCAAAAAAATCACGTTTCTTGTATGGGAGCCCTCTTAAATATTAATTTTATTCTGTTTTTAGTATTTGTTGTTATAGAGGCAACAGAAATACACCATCTGTGAAAATTTCAACTGTCTAGCTGTCACGGTTCATGAGATACAGCCTGGTGACAGACAGACGGACAGACAGCGAAGTCTTAGTAATATAGGGTTCCGTTTTTACCCTTTGGGTACGGAACCCTAAAAAAAGCACTACAGCGCCATTTATGACAAAGATGATGAACTAAATAGCGAAATACGACCTACATCGCGCAAGCAGTGTTAAGACAAAAAAAAATAAAAAAACAAAAAAAAATTAAGACAAATTGCAAATTAAGACTATACAGGGTGTAAAAGACCTCATCACGAAGCCGTCAACCAAGCATTCTGTACATCAAACTAAGTAACTTTACGCAAATTTTTTTGCTGGGAAACGATTTTTTTTTTGGGGTGAAAAATCATGTTTTGTGGTAGAACTCAATGTAAGTAACGCACTCAAAACACTGTGCTGATGGATGGATTGAATAGTACGGGGGTCGTGGAAGTGTTTAAAGTAAAAATCTTACATTAAAAACTTGTATTAAAAAAAACCCTTCGTTTTCGTTAAGAGGTGTTTTACACCCTTTATACAAGAACCCGACAACACCTGTCGGGCAGTGGGCCACCAGACGTAACACCCGTCTGGTCGGAGGATCTTCCCTTTTGTATGGGGGATGAAGAACTTTACACCTGTTCTTCATACCCCAAAAGTTTCAGTTAAAGGTTACGCAGCGCTTGCCAACTTCATTCCACCGCTCCAGTCTTACCAAGGGGAATCGTATTACTCAGTACTAACAGGGTTTTGGTGGTCAGATAGGCAGTCGCTCCAAATAAAATTCTGTATTCAATTCCATCCGGTTGGACTGGAGGCCGACCCCAGCACAGTTGGGAAAAGACTAGGCAAGTATATTATTGTTTGTTGGGCCTGCTCTTGACCTCAACCTCACTTGATAGAAAGCCCATGGATGAGGTCTGCGATTAAACGAGAATACCCAGAAGAAGCCGTTTAAATCTTTCTTTGATGGCTCATGGATTATAGTTGAAGGGAACTTAAACGCTCTGGCAGAAACTTCCTCACTAGAGAGTGATCTCGAGCTTAGAGAAACTCGAGATAGCTAAGTCTTTTATTTTGAATGGAAATATATTATTTATTTATTATTTTATTTATTTATTTTATTCAACACATACAGACACACACACACACACACATACACACACATGTATACAAATTCATATATTGTTCATATTTGTTACCTTCCGTCCCTCCTCGCACTCACGCTTGACCCAATGCCTGTTGAGGTAGGCGCACACGCCGTTCAGAACGCGCGACGAGAACTGGTATTCCTCCCATTGTTTCGTGTAGAACGCTAGCACGTCCTCGCCCATTAACTCTGCGCCATTCTAGAAAGAGAAGATGTTTTTGGTGAGATTTTATTAACAGGTAGACGGTTTCAAATGGTTACTTAACCGTGTCCTAAGTTCTGATTCTGACATATTCCTGTCTCTATCATGCGCTTGTGAAAGTATATTCTTTTTTTCGGTTGGAAAATCATCAAATGACTCCTCCCGGAGCAGGAGGGAGTGTTAGACTTTTACTGACTAAAACCCATTCATCTTCCTTCATCGCCCTTTGTGTTCCGAGGCCACGGTATCTCTTTCGAACAGTCCCGCAGCCCCGGGTGAAAGTATATTCTAAGTATTGTATAATTATTACTAGCTTCGGTGAAGGAAATTATCGTGAGGAAACCAGCATGGTTTCCTCACGATGATTTCCGGAGAGATTTTTCTCGACAGCATGTAAAGCCAGGTCAGAGTCCCATGCTTGAGAGACGCCACGCCACGGCGTCCTCAACTTCCGAATGACCGGACATCCGCAGGTCCTCACCGGACACGGTTGTTTTGGGAGGTTCCTGCACCGAATCGGGCGGGAGGAAACGCCCGGGTGTTTCCACTGCGAGGATCGACCGGAGGACACGGTAGAGGTGTGCCCCGCGTGGGCGGAGCACCGCCGTGTCCTCGAAGCGGCTATTGGGGGCGGCCGGGGGCCACCATGTGGCTCCCGGCCACCGTAGGCGCGGGCCTGTGGACGGTGGGCTAGCTCGCCGTCCGTCCGTCTCATACGGCGCGTTCGTGTTCTAAAAAAGGAAGGGGTCCGTAAGGACCGATGCCTGCCGGGGTTGCAGGACTGTTCGAAAGAGATACCGTGGCCCCGGAACACAAAGGGCGATGAAGGAACATGGATGGGTTTTAGTCAGTAAAAGTCTGACACTCCCTCCTGCTCCACCCAGAGCGGGAGGAGTCATTTGTAGATTTCCCATCCGAAAAAAAAACAAATAAGGTCAGAGTACCATGGGCAACATAAAAACTCTGACACCAGGTTAGCCACACGATAAAGAAGAAGTAACATTTATAGATCTCAGCCCAAGACAAATACAACAAAAAAAACTCGACAACGTAAGTCAAATTTACAAAATTAAAGGCATTGTGACACTACGTATACACACTATACACGTAGAGTCACAATATGCCTTGTGACAAGCGGCGAAACATTCATAATAAAGATGGTTGGTTGGACGTCCTCACATGCCGCGACGGACACTGGTGTCTGCCATATGACAAGAAATGTTAATAACATGAAAATAATGAGTAAATCACTGTTTCCGTAAGTCGCCGATTTTATTTTTGAGTTATTTCCTGACAATATTTGCTAAATAATATCTCAATGATTTTTGGCCGACTCTCGATTTATTGGTGCGACAACGAGAAGCGTTCAACGTGTTAACAATGGCCTTTGAAGTGTTGTCCCGCTCACTCATACTGAAAATTTTATCTATCGTTCCTAGGTCAATGGTCACTCTTCTTAGTTGTGAAAACTGTTTCGCGCGTCCTAAGTACGATGGGACACATCTAACAATTCAAATATTTGAAAGAAATGTTGGTACAGTACCCGGCACGTAAGTTGGCAAGGTTTTGGCGGAGTGGGGGCAAGGTCGCGCATCGTACACTTAGTGGAACAAACCACTGGTCACTTAAATTTTATTGATTGTCATTTTTGATCATTGCCATCATTTATTTTTAATCATGTAGTTAAACAAAGCAGAGGAATTCGTGACTTTTATTAGGTGTTATAAATAAAACATAATACTGATGCATTTTTTTTTATTATGTAAAAAAAAGTATTATTATTAAAAATTATAGGTTCTCGTCGTCACTATCTAAAACTAAAACTGAAACTAAAACTGAACTAAAAACTTAAAAACTAACTATCTAAAACTAAACTCGTAACAAAAACAAAGGGTAGAGTAGTACTCGTGCACTAGCACCGCAAGTGTAATCGGGAGCGAACGGAATGTAGACGCGGTGCGGGAGGCAGGGGTCGACTGACGCGCCAATCGCGCGCTCGGATCGGCGCTACTTCATACCCCGCGTCCCGCTTGACCGCCAAAGAGACCTAAAAAACGACTTCTGCGCATCTAACGACTCTTGCCAAGTTACGTGCCGGGGACTGTACTAAGAAAGCAGAACCAACCTGAAGTAAATTGATGAGATAAATCCTGAGGAACTCCTTCAGTCTCTTGTACAGTTCGAGGCCGACCAACTGCGCGCCTCCCTGGACGTGACCACTCTGGAAACACAAACAGAACCCATAAGAAATACAGCATCACGCTTGTAATTTTAGAAAGGTTGTGCAGAGGTGTATAGCATAGTAATACCCTCGTAAGATTACTATGAACTCAAATAGAGTAGATGACACCATAAAACAATAATTCCAAGACACCAATCTCTAAAAACACCTTATTTTGGGCCTGAAAACCCGATTTATTTTCAATTAATTGCCAAATTAGATTTTTAGTTGCTTTGAAATCAATAAATAGTTGATTTAACGCTACATTTACGAAATATTAAACTTTAAAGTGCAAATTTTTGTTCCAGTAGCCCCCCCCCCCCCCCCCTCTCTAAAAGCTAAACTGCCCTTTTGAAAAATCTGGAAAAATTTATAATGATAGTGCATTTCATGAACTTTAAAGGAAAACTATAGCGGTTAAGATAACTTTATAACTAATAAAGTTATCTTAACCCAAGTTCAACGACTGTTACTGCTATACTTAGCAGTAACAGTCGTTGAACTTGGGTGTTGGATAATTTTGTACAAAATACAAAATCCTTAGAATAAATCCTTGAAAGTGACTAAGATGGAGTAGTTGCTTGTTTATAACGGGTGAAGACTTGCATCGAAAACAAAATCTAAAATATCATTATTTATCATCATAACCATAATAGTATGTACAATTGTACAATGGATACATACTATTATGATAATGGTCATAAATATTATTATTATGTTAGAATGTTATACCTGTTTTTTCCCAACGTAGTTAGTCCGACCTCCATTGGTGTTGGCTGCTCGACCACTGGAACTACTGCTAGCACTCTGGTGATGCACGGATGTACAGTAGTTGTACACATGACTGTATTCTGTTCAGGGGTTTTATTGTATTGGAGAAGAATATCGTATTCATCAACATTAACATCATCATCACAGACCACAGATAATGGCCCATCTTCATGGCAAGCCCCATCAATGGCGTACCTATAGGGGCCAACTATAAGGCTAGCAAACTGTTCGAATAGCCTAACATCATGAAGAGTAGTAGGTCATAAGGGCGTGTCAAGCTTTTAGGCTTGTATGGAAGTACATGCCCCATCACCTGCGCACTTGATGCTTAACTGCATCAGTGAGCGGAGTAACGATCCCGTGGCTGAATTTTGGGCTAAACTAATTTGTACTTTTGGTCATCGATACGATTAGAAGAAGATCATAATCATATACAGGGTGTAAAGAACCTCATAACGAAGCCGTCAACCAAGCATTCTGTACATCAAACTAAGTAACTTTACGTAAAAATTATTGCTGGGAAAATACTTTTTTTTTGGGGTGAAAAATCGTGTTTTGTGGTAGAACTCAATCTAACGCACTCAAAACATTGTGCTGATGGATGGATTGAATAGTACGGGGGCCGTGGCGGTGTTTAAAGTAAAAAACTTACAACAAACACTTTGTTTAAAAATAAAAACTTGTCAAAAAATTTGAACTTTGACCCCCAATATCTCCGTAACTAGAAGGTTCCTAAGTTCCTAGGTATGGTGTAGAACAAAAAAATGATCGCAATGACGGGGAGAACAAGTGCATTTCAGCTTCGTTCAGAGGTGTTTTACACCCTTTATAAGTTGTAGATTTTTGATAGTCATACCGGGTGGTCAGAAGATCGAAAGTCGGACGACCAGCAAGTGATCATCATCAGGAAGAGGATAAAGGAGACATGTTACGCCGTGCCGACCCGATTCGTCTGCGTAGCATGTCATTGTCTACCCATCTCTATTAGACATCAACTTAGTAGCCAATTCCTTTCCAGCCATATCATCGTTCACACTGGTGTATGCGGAACCGGGTTTCGGTCCCATAGAAAAACCGGTTTCTTCCGGGTTTTACTAAGTGACCAAAAGAGGCTTTCGCATGATCATCCCCTAGTGCACACCCTATCACAATTCATCCAACGTCTTTTTGGTAAGAGCACTAAAAAGTAACACTTTTTTTGTTAAATACTCCTCATGTCACACGGGAGGCAGCCACGCTTAAAACAATAAATAAAATTGGGCTTTGACTGGAGTCGCATGTCAGATTGATAATGGCATACTCCCTTTTATTAGCAAGCGACATCGCGGCTAGCTCAGGAGCTAGTGAGATGACCTATATACCTTTTATAAAAGCTGTTCACTGATCAGCTTTGGACAAAGAGGTGCAAGCAGAGCAGCGGCCTTTGGTCAACAGTGGGACTATACACGTCTGATGAAACTAATCGGACAATACCACTATAACCGTAAACAAAATCATAAAAGGTATAACAAAAACCTCATTTTTTTTAAAACATATAAGATGATAATAACTTATTATTAACGCCCTGATAAGAATCGATCGATAAAACAGCGAGCGTACGTCGTGTTGTTTTGTAAACAAACGCGTCGAACGCTTGTAATATGGCTCTAAATAGAACTGTGCTCTGATTTTTTTCAAACACGGAGTTATGAAACTTAGAGTGGATTTACAAGTCTAATCTAGGCTTACAAACTTTGACGATGTTGGATATCTTATATAGGAACATTTTGAACACAGTCAGAAGACTCATTAAGTCTTCTGACTGTGTTCAAAATGGGAGACTTTTGGCTTGATAGACCATCAGAAATACATACCTATTATTTATTTGTAAATACAGTACTGTCAAATTATTTACTAATTATCTTTATTTATCCATCGCAGACAGTTGAAAATTTCACAGATGATGTATTTCTGTTGCCGCTATAACAACAAATAATAAAAATGAAAGGGGGCTACGGCAGGGTACTACGATGGTACCCTTCATGCGCGAGTCCAACTCGCACTTGGACGTTTTTTCTTTCATATCATTCCTCACACATTCCATCCATCGTTTCTCTGGTCTTCCTCTCCTTCTCCATCCATCAACACAAATTCATCACTCCTTAGCTTTTTATTTTAATTGGATTTGTTTACCAGCTAAAGTTGTGCTTGCAGTTAGTTGCTGGATGTAGGACCTCAACGACAATGAGTAGTAGGTACTTAAACAGTCGTGTATAAATAAATATTGGTGCTGATTAAAACAGAATTAAATATGCACTGGTCCAACTGAAGAACTGAGGTATTGCCTACAAGTGGTCATCAGATTTCAGCAATGATATGATAACTACCAGGGAAGCATGGCTCAAAAGGGAAAAAAGGAAGAACCAAGACTGACAATAATAATGATGATGATGATGATTTAGACAATATCTCTACTGACGTCATTGTCACATTGAGAGACATCATTTCCTTTAATCGCCAAAATGCCACTTAACAAGATCATTTGGGAAGTTTAAAACTTCAAACAAGTAACAATGAAATAAGCATAAATCTTGATAGCGGAAGAAACTGCTCAATTTGGCGTTCAATAACCTCGCAACATCTTAGCTGCTAGCGAATGTCATACGGAAGTAGAGTATCGTTTCCTTATACTTTGTACATGTATTTTACTTTTATTACAGTTTGATATATTTATAGTTTTGTATTAGACAAAGCAAAATCTGTCGTTATCATCATATTCTTGCCCTTGTCCATGTTATTTGTCTTCCATTCTCCCCTGTCTATCGTCACGATATAATTTACTCCTGTTTCCTTCGTATCATTCCTCACACAATCCAATCCAAATCTTTTCTTTGGTCTTCCTCTCCCTCTCGATCCATCAACATTTATACTAACCTATTCATAAGTCTTTTAGTCACATTTGATTCGTTTCTCCTCATCACATGACAATACCAAGACAGTCGATGTTCTTTCAACTAATCATCGTTATCATCTCAATATTATTTGAAGGAAGTCATAATCTGCTGGGAAAAAGCTAGCCTTTTCCCAACTATATTGGGGTTGGCTTCCAGTCTAATCAGATGCAGCTGAACACCAGTATTTCACATGGAGCGATTGCCTGTCTGACCTCCACAACTCAGTACTGACTGGGTAATACGATACCCCTTGGTAAGACTGGTTGTCAGACTTTTTGGGCCACTGACTACCTGTAACGACTGTCAAAGATCTACAAATGACAGCCGGGACCAACAGCTTAACGTGCTTTCCGAGGCACGGAGGAAACTCGGTATGTAAGGGTGGTCACCCATCCACAGACCAACCTAGGCAAGCACAGCTTAACCTAAAGATCGACCCGAGCGGCTGTTATTATTTAGTCACGAGCTCCTCAATTATTTGAAGGAAGTCAGTACCTATATACCCTAAGAAAAGCAGATAATACCACGATCGCCAGCAAGAAGATATAAGGTATACGGTGTTTGACGCTTATTATTTCGGCTTACGAACTTGTCAGTAACCGTAGCTGCATTATATTCGATTGCGCAAGCTGCTGATTTTAAAGTTTCAGGTGAAAAAACGCTCATAAGTCCTAATTGCTGTAAATGTTTTCGCAATGCAAATCGATTGCAGACTGCAACTTGCGCAATAGAACTAGCTTGTGGATATCGTGCATGAAGAACTAGTGCTAGAAAGACAAGGACACCGACGTGTTGCCCGGCTGAATGCACTTGCGCCAGATTTTAGCAGTAAAGTAGCTTCATGTTAGCCTTTTCCCAACTAACTGGATGCAGCTGAATACCAGTAATTCACCTGGAGCGGTTGTATCTGACCTCCTCAACACAGTTACCGGGGAAGTTTGACAAGCCTGCTTGTAAGACTTTCAGGCTTTTGTATTACCCGTAACGACTGTCAAAGATCTACGATTGACAGCCGGGACAACGGCTTATAACGTGCTTTCCGTTTCCGAGGCACGGAGGAAACTCAGTACTATCGAGGACACTTCCGCCTGACCACCACTAAGCTCATTTTTGCTTGCACTCGCAACATAAAAACGCTCTCTAGCCCCGCCCCGTTGACTTTGTGTAGAAAAAATAAATGAAAAGATACCGAATCGGCCGAGCGCATTGACGACGCAAGCCAAACGAGAGTTATTGTTATTTTGTGCGGCAAAGTTGACGTTTTCCTAATAGGCCCAAACTTTAAGGGGGCGTGACTCGGCGCCTCCGCATGATTTAAGCGAAAAAAAATTAAATGGTCAAGCGGAAAAGACCCCGATAGTACGTAATGGATGATCTGCCATCCACGGACCAGCCTAGGTAAGCAAGGCCCTGCAACCTAAAGATCGACCCGAGCGGCTGTAATTATTTAAGGCCTTATTACATTACACGATTTATCGGGCCCTGCCCGCAGGGACAGGGAAGTGTAATAAGAAACAGAGTCAGGGTCCCTAAATAATAAGCGGCGCCTTGCCTGATAGGCAGGGCACTCGATCGACAGGGCCCGATAAATCGTGTAATGTAATAAGGCCTTTAGCCACGAGCTCCTGATCCTGATTCTAATGCCTTGTTGGACCGTTGGTTTTGATAGGGTTTTCCGAAGTTTTCTTCGGAAAACCCTATCAAAACCAACGGTTTGATAGTGTTTTCCGAGCCACAGACCGCGGTTTTTTACTTAAGTTCTTAGTGATTTCGAAAAGGATACGTATACAAGTCCATATATCTTTTCTTTTCCATGTGCTGTCGCTTGTAAACCTGCTCGATACCCTCCTGTAGGTCGCCCCATATCTGCAACAATATACATATGGACCCCATAATTATAGAGTAATTGATGAAACAAACAATGCATTGAAGATTTCTAGAACAAGGCCAATCCCAGACTTACAGATAGCTGAGGGTGTATTTCACGATTGACACTGAACGCGATCAAAAGCTGTGTCAATATTACACAGCCCGCTCTTGAACGCGCTGTTCAGGTTTTTTTTCACCAACTTAATATTAAACATATTCTTTATAATGTACGTCATGTATAATTGAGCAAAAGCAGTGATTTTCACATAATCTAGTTTAGTCAATTCATTGTGTAACTTACCTTATTTATTTTGATTTACTTACTTCGCTAAATGAGTGAGTTCTGAGAGACGAGAACTAGAAAAGTATTAGTCTAAAGAGGTAAGTACCCTTGTTTTGAATAATGTTTGTTTTTAGAGGCCTAGACACAAGATCCCAAGTTCCAGTCGGATAACTTCATACAGTCACGCGAGCGAAGCCGCGGCTTAGAGTGCTGTTACATTTTTTTCGCAAATTTTTGATTTTTACTTCCTGGATCAAATTTTTTCGACCGGCCTATACTCGATAATAATATTGATCTCCGGACGATTGTCGATTGTTATTAACGAAAATTAGAGACGAGACTGACATGAGACTGAGGTGCGAGCTGAATTGACGCAGAATTATAGTTCTCCAATTTTATTTATTGTAATTTTGTCTTATTATATTGACAAACGAAAACTAATAAAACGTATTCGTTGTAGATCGAAGTTTTATATCATATTAATTTATTTGATAAAATTGAGTTTATTTGGAATATAATGGACGCTGAAAATGCATACATTTTAGATCAATATTGCTTTTGAATATCGTTTTTTTTTTTGCGTCGATTAAATTTTTATTTCAATATTCTAATCAATCTACAACCTTGAGGACTATATGACCAGTACATATATATGTTTTTAAGATTTTTTCGTGTTACCAGTTTGATACAAATGGCAGGAGAAAACCTAATGTTTAACGTTTGCTTGAAATTGGCTGTCGGAAAATTGCTATTTCTCGTAATAATAACTACTAGCGGACGTCCCGCGGTTTCACCCGCGTAGTTCCCGTTCCCGTGGGAGTACGGGGATAAAATATAGCCTATACGGATTCGGAAGAATCCCTCTAAGTAATGGTAAAAGAAATTTTGAAATCGGTCCAGAAGTTTTTGAGCCTATTCAATACAAACATACAAAAATACAAAAATACAAAGGTTTCCTCTTTATAATATTAGTATAGATTAAGTATAACAAAATTCTAATCAATCTACGAACTAAAACAAAGCCAGATTTATGATTCTTCATTGAAATATTATGCCATTATCTTTATATAACATATATCGAGGACTTGGAAAAGTACGTATTTTTGGTCAAACGCCCAAAATATGTGAGCGCGCTCTTAAAGCTGGTTTGAGATTATCTGTGTCGACCAAATTCTAAAAGCCAAAACTATGACCCATTTTAATTAGTTTTCAAAAATATCAAAACCAGATCTAAGATTATGAAGACTTTATAATAATCAAATCGCCTCACATTGGCGTAGAGCCAGGTGTGGTTTAAACAAATCTTCTCTGTAGTCCTTATTGCATTGAAAACAGAGTACAATTTAGCTAAGACGTGCGAGAGAAAGCTGATCGATCAGAATGGCGGAAATAAAATTTTATTTCGTCATACATAACTGTGAGTCAGGCAAGTCACGGAATAAGAAACTGACAGAGAATCAACAACAGTTTACGTCAACACTTCGCGACATTTATCAAACCAATGCACTTTAGGGGAGGTCAAACGAGCGTAATTATGTGAGCCGCGGAAATTCGGTTACATACATAGTTGGGCTCATTTTACGTCGTCGCGTGACACAAACCAGACTTTTTTATGAAAATGTGGCGTAAGTTACGCGACTCATACTCGCCCTTAGTCGATTTTTCGTCTCGCACAGACAGGCAAGGAGTTGTTTATTCTTCTGGAATATAAGCTGGATTTATACACAGAGGTGTAGCTATAGTACACCCACATTTCGCTATATGTTATGTTTAAAGTCCCATGTAATAGGGGGCGAGCCTATTGCATCAACAGGGCCCGAATCTAGACTCTGGGTTGGTTCTGCTTCTGCGAAATTTCATTGAACATCCGTCCATTTGATATTTTAGGCCTATTGTCCACTGTATCTGGTTTGGCTTGGAGCCAGCTTAGCTGGCTTATAGCTTGACGAGTTAGTAAGTTAAAGTTGCAGTGGGTAGGCCATGTGTATCGAAATACCGATACCGGTAAAATCTCGCAAATCAGCAAGCGTATATAGCGTAAGACCCTCTAAAGACCTTTAAAAGGTGGCTGGGTGACCTTTAAAAGCGCGTGGAATAGGCCCAGATGCGGACGAAGGATTTCTTGCATTTATTTTCGTGTGGAAATCTTCAACGGATGTGGGGTCTGTCAGACTCCTACTGATTAAAACCACACGATGTTCTTCCTCGTCATTTTTGGCTGGGGTGCGGGGACATAATTGCATTCTTCACAATCACCCCAGCAGAAGGATCTGTTGGGCCTGCAACTTAGAAGAGGTCTATTTCTGAGAGACCGATTTGATTGACTAATTGAACGCGATTGGCAAAACAAACGCACGTTGATAGCTCTTAAACTCAGGTTCAGTAAATTTTAGACAGTGTCACAATATTCCATCGCAAGAAAGACAATGAGCTATTGAACGCAGTTTACGTTACGTTGGTGAAATTCGCCCTGAATTGATAGGCACAGGCTGCAAGATCAACAATGTACTGAACTACTGATTAGGACTGTTTCTGCACCAAGTTGCACTTCTGTATCTACCTTCACACATAGTGCTTACGTCGACACTGACGTGAGGTGATAGCTCAGTGGATTCTATAGTGACGTGCCGTTGGCAATGTTAGCGAGCGACGCGATACGCGCGTCTGTTGTTGAGTCTAGCTAGATCTAGAGTTAGATAGATATTTTAAAATGGAAGGGGAGAATAGGCGACAATTGTGCGGATAATTTCGGGATCGGCTGTTGTTCTTAGGTTTAGAACAGTGGGTCGTATCGTGGTGGAAGCAAGCTTTGACGAAGCAAAAGAAGGCGGCGTTCTGTAGTTTCTGCTTACCCCAATGAAAGGTGAAAAGATCAGCAACCTAGGCAACGGCTAGGTTGGTAGCAAGACTGACTGCAAAGGGCGCGTCTGAAGTCAATAGAAGCATCTTACTTGTAGAGAATCTTTAAATTCAATGATGCATGTTCCCAGTTTTAATTTATAAAAGAAGCCGAACAAGGGAATTGATTGCAAGCTTGGATTCGCAGAAGACCTAGAGTCTTTGATTTTAATTCAGTCATTTGATTGAATCTTTTTTTTACATTTTTAAATTTAATTTATTGTGCTAAATGGATAGGCTAAGATGGATGGACGAACATCAATCTACTGGTAGGACTGACCCACATTACTGAAATAGCTTTACAGAGGTCAGACATGTCTAGAAAAGGAAGACTGCGCAGCAGTGTATTACAGCTACTAATGGATGTGTACAAGATAGAAATATGGTCATCAGCTAAACATGAATGGAAGTCGTGATAAAGTGGGGATACCTCGGCAAACCGGATAGACGTGGTACTACTGCATCGCAGACTATGTTTCAACTCCGTTTCTGGCAACTGCGTGAGTTCTTGTGTCCCAAAAGCTGCATTCAGAGCGTCCTCTGCGATGCCATAGAAGTGGCGAAGAATTGGACCGATAAAATGAAATAGTACCATCGACATGGCGGAGAAGAAGTACCGCACACGTTAGCGGCAACAGCACCAGTGTAAAGCTGGCCTATTATTCTATTGAGACTTCGTACTAAACCAGCTCAGGGTCATTGTATTTCCACTGACGTGCATTCCACGATACAAAGTATAGTTACAAAGTCGTCATCACATTCAGATGGGAACTATGCTATTATCAAACACTTCATATTTATTTATATAACCTACAGATATGCGTCGTGCATCCAATACGTCAGAGTACTTAAATACCTGATATGGCGATGACACGGGGAATTCGAAGAGTGCACTCTATGACGTTATAAGCTACTGATTTGCGGTAAAAATAAACACAAGTACGCTTTCTTTATCAGATTGAGTGAAGTTATGCTGAATCAGCGAGTCTTCGACTATTGGTTGCTAATCGGTAACCGTAGCATCGGTTTTTCACTACACTTAAGGCGGCTCCCCGAGCAAATGACCTTGAGCGAGCAGTTTTTTGGAGCCTACTCCTCTTTATCCAAAAGAAATACCAACTAATAAAAAATACATTAAATTACTACATATTCTTGACTCCAAAATTGTCGTTTCTAATTTTTTTTTTAAGTTGCTTAATGTTTAATAAATACCCTCACAACGAAACCACAGAAATGAGAAATAATGATTTATAAAATGCTACTCCTCGTAAAGTGACCATTATTTTGATTTGCTACTTATACTAATGGATAGGCAATTTAATAATGAACATAATTGTCGTTTTATTTTTTCCAAAAGACGTAAATTTGATTTTATAAAGAATAAAAACCACTTATTTCGCACAATTCGGCCTGCAGTGACTGACGTAACAACCATTTCGTAGTGCAAGCTGATTAGAACTTTATTCTAACAGTATTTCAAACGAAGTTTGAACCACCACAAATAGAGTTGCTAATTTTGATCGGGGTACCGCATTAAAGTACTACGGGATAATATCTGTGATTTTCTTTTTTTTTTTCGGGATATTGTCCCGTAAGTACTTTAAGCGTAGCATGCATGGGATGTCCCCCAGTTAAAGACCAACGAATTTAAAAAGATGGTTGACTGGTTGTGGAAAGAGAATCAGGTGAGGACACGAAGCTTAGGAAAGAGCAGCTGAAGAGCATCATCCTTCTAATTTAGGAGATAGATAAATGTAAATGAGGAGTTTGATACTCTACTTTTTTTAACGAGCTGAATCAGAAGGAAGTGGTGAAGGGCGTTTTGGAAGCTGCCTTTTGCAACTTCTGGCGTTCCATTGAATCTGATTCTCTGTCTAATAACCTGTTCGAGAAAGATAGTCGAGAATATAGCGCGGTTGGACGTCACAAGACTGTAAATATTTATTTCTCGGATATGACTGTTTTCGCACGATTTTTTGCCGTCATCATTACGTCACGTTAAGAGCAGTGCTGATGAAAACAAAAGCATTAAATAGCACAACTACGTGAGTGTTTACAGTTATGCCTTATGTCTGGTTTTATCGGACAGGCCAGGCATTTATCTAAGTGTCCATAATGCAGAGGTAATACTAAAACGTCCGGAATTTACACAATCGATAGTATTTATTAACCAAGTATTCTAAATTTAATAAAATTATACTCCTTAATTCAAAGAAAAGTCCAGAATTTTCTTCAAATGCAGGGATTTTTCTCCGGGAAAAAACAACATAATCTGGGAGCACTATCTGTACGTTGCACATTTAAACTTCTTGTTACAAAAAAAAAAAAGTAAAAACAACTGCCGTATTTCCCTGCACCGGGATTAAAACAAAAACCAGTTGATCAGCTGCTACATCCCGTAAGTAAGAGGAACTGGTTCGCCATGGGTGGGCCCACAATCTGTCACTATTTACATTATTACGGTACTTTCATCCGATACGGGCTGGGAGACGGTTCGAGTCGTTAAGACATTATAGATAGATGCTGTGGATCTACGCTAATGTTGTGAACGAATCTCGAGTCGATAGGACCCGTATTAATGAATTAGGTTAACGGTTTGATGGCTTTGTTTGTTTACTGTTGATTACAAGTGAAATAGGGGTCATAATGAAATTTTTTGATACAATCATGCACCTATGTGTTTGGCAACTTTTAAACCTGAATAACAAAAGATAGGCTTCGATCGAGGTACAATAACCTTCTGAAAGATAACGCAGCCTATCAAATCTGATATCAGGTCATTTGATTTACATATTGTTGTTAATTCAGTCGATGAATTATCGATTGTGTCATGACATAAACAAATCGACTCAGCAGACGTCAGATTTGTTAGCCAACTTCGGTAATGGTCGGAGACTCGATCAAGTCATCATAACACCTGATTTAATAGGGTTTTGAATCTTACATCTTTCGTTTTCTTATAAATGTGAAAGTAATTCTGTCTGATGATGATCCTTTCAAGCATTGAATGGAATTCGACGGAATTTGGAGCAAAAGTAGAGCAAGATCCTGATTAGTTCTTATGGCATATATTTCACGGGTAAAGTCGCTTACAAATGCAAGTTTTGTAACCGACGTAATATCATTTCATAATATCAAGTAAAATTATCCACAGTTTGAGGTGAGCGCGGTAATTATATCTGCGAATCTAAACACAAACAATGAAAAAGGTTATTTTAATCGAGCCTTCCAATTTCAACCTGAAACCTTGGCTGACTTTGTACTTGAGATTAGAGGTCAAGGTACTTGACTTTCGGGGTTACTGCTCGAAAGAGGTTGAGGCTTTGCAAATCCATCTTCGGAATTAACTTTTGTATAGATGAATATGTTTGGGAGAGCCAAAATCGAAAAGCGAAGTTATTGACCGACGGTTTTTGAATAGGTGGTCGAATCTATGCATGATTAATAGGAGTGAATATCGACTGTTAATCTTGAAAACGAAAATATGGCAGAAAAGATCATCAAAACTTATCCGAAGGGGGATTTGTATACTATAACAGTAGTTGAGTCGAGGAGCTTCTATAGGTACTAGTTTGATGCAATATGTTCATCAAAATACACGCAAGAGAACAAGGATAAAAAAGGAACAAAAGAAGAAAACAAAACTGAATGGAGGAATGGGAGAGACCTATAAGCCCAAGACAGTCACAGTTCATCTAATCGGCTAATAGAACAAGAATTTCTGTGGTATACAACCACAAAAAAACCCGACTGCTGAAAAATCACGCCCTAATTCGGGGTTTAGCATGGTTTAATCGACTCCTCCTATTGTTGAAGTCGATTAAAATGTAGCCTACGTTACCCTGGCTATAATAACGAATCGATTGACTCCTTATTCACCAAAATTGGATGTATAATTTAGGCGCTACGGAGGAACATTCGTAAATACAAACATATACATACATAGGTCTGCCAAAATCATAACCCTTACTTTTGGCTTCGCCGTAGTCGGGTGAAAAGTGAGAGTGGTTACTTTCAAAACCTATCCTAAAACGACACATCAAAAGCAAATGTGGTAGTCGTTTCTTTGTATAAGAACAGTCACAATAGCACTAACTACTGTATTCTTCAAAAGCGCAACGGGTGTGGTTCAAACTCACGATTCCACTTCTCAATCACGATTCGAATTCCGTGATTAATTGAATTGAATACCATCGACAACCTATTGTTGAACAGTATCGCCATAACACGGGAATTCTAAGGAGTAGCGGTTACTAGAATGCGTATAACGTTTAAATAGTGCGAAATTACCCGAAGTGTAGCCTTGCGCCTTGACTCCACAGTTCACAGCGCCCTTCACACAGCCAGAGACAGATGGAGAAAGATCGTTCGAAAGAAGTTTATGCAGAAGGGAGTTCACAACCCTCAACATTGAGGAGACCGGCGCAAGAAGCTACCTCCTGTAGCTACTGCAAAATTATTGCTACTTACATATTGGTCTAAGATCCGGTCTAAGAAATTTATACCCTCCTCTGTTATTTATCTATACTAATATTATAAAGAGGTAACATTTGTTTGTAAGTTTGTATGTAGGGGGTAATCTCCGGAAGTAATGAACCAATTTTAAAAATTGTTTCACTGGTAGAAAGCTACATTATTCGTGAGTGCTATAGGCTATATTTTATTCCCGTACTCCCACGGGAACGGGAACTACGCGGGTGAAACCGCGGGACGTCAGCTAGTTGGTAATAAGACGAGTCTCATGTCTAAGGCCCGATACATTGACTTCCTCAAGATATTTTTAGCCATCGATAAATCAACAATTAATCAAAATTAGGCCAGCATTTCTCGAGTTGCGAAACACCAAACATGTATACACAATTTTTCTCGTTATTTTTAATGGAACAGCTACCAAAAACATGTGTAAAGAGCATCAAAACATATGGTGCTAATTTAAATCGTAACCTACTTTTTCTAAGTCGGTTAAGAGTACTGTTATGTCAGTTTGAAGTTGTTAGAAATGCAGTTTGTTTAGTTTTTAGCTTTTTTATGTTAATCTCGAATTAATGATTAACATAGTGGCCTTTCCGATTGCGTTATGGTCTGGTGGTCGCGAGAGACTAGGTCTTAAGATCGAAGCTTAGATAATCCGGTTAGGAATGGTGTTCGATTAGTGCTCTAACATCGAATTTTACCAGGTGAGCTTTATGACCAAAAAAATGAGAGTATTTATAGAAATGTTCCAGGAATACAAATAGCTGGCTTTCGACCAAAAAAAAACCTGTAAAATGGTGGTGAACGAGTAGCCCCAAAACCTGGCCAAATTTCCAAGCACAACCAATCCTTTATTGGATTTAGCTGTTGAAGCGTTGATTTTCCCAATGCCGATAAAATTTTCCGAGGAATAATTGCGATTTTTTTACAGTTGTCTGGTCTAAATTATCACTATGTTTATGGCCAGCAAAATGTGCTCTTCCGAATGAGACTACAAACTCAGCAACAACGGCTCGTTTCTATGTAATTCAACAGATTCAACAACGATTGCCTTTGCTAACTCCTGCCTTCTTTCCTCATCAGTCAATATCTACAGCCCTGCCTTCTCGTTTTTGCAAAAACCAGGTGTGAACTAAACATAAATAAAACCTGAATCACAAGTATGACAGAGTACGTCTCTGACTAAATATAGAACTCCCGCGCTCTTAACGTGGGTGTTGAAGATGACGAAGATATAATCGTAGGAAAAGATGCATTTGTAAATTGATATTCGGTGTCAGTAACAGAGATGTCGTTCGGTGGATGGATAACCATTCCTAATACACCGACAGTCTGCCTCGGAAAAGAAAGCTACTGATCCCGGCTGGTTGGTAGATCTTCAGCTTGACAATCGTGACGGCTAATTATAAGCCCGAGAGTCTGACAACCAGTGTTTCCAAGGAGTATTGTGTTACCGAGGAATTCAGTAACAGGATTACCAATGATGATCACTGACTGGACGCCTGAAGGACTTCCCCGTCCAATTCGCGGCGAAGGCAGTCATAGGATCTGATCCTCTTTATCTCCAAATATCGCACGAGACAAAGAGGGTTTAGACGGCGAAAAGGCGAGTCTTTACTCAACAGTGAGACACAAAGTCGCCAAACAAAAAAAACTTTCTTTTAATGCGATAACGATTCCAAAAAGTGATATTTTCTACGGGGAATACTCTTAATATCTAAATAAACAAGCTTATGAACTCACAGACAGACGAACCGAGTCGATAACCTACATTTTGTGAGTCAGTCTTTGTAACATTTACAGTTAAGTTGGCTGACGACAACATCACAGCTATTTTGTTGTGTTATTGTTAAAGTGTGCTTGACAAAAAGGTTGGCAGATGGGTCAAAGGCATCTGTGGAGCTTAACGACTAGTTAGACGAGCTTCGTAGTTGGGTAAGTAGAGGTTAAGACTGGGGTATCTGCTAAATTAGCAACTCTATTTGTGGTGGTTCAAACTTCGTTTGAAATACTGTTAGAATAAAGTTCTAATCAGCTTGCATTACAAAGAGGTTGTTACGTCAGTCACTGCGGGCCGAATTGGTCGAAATTAATGGTTTTTATTTATCTAATTGTAGCCTAATAAATCATTAGATAAAAAAAATGAACGATATTTGTGTGAAAAAAAAAACTAAAACTTAAATGCCGTTGAGTTGTTACGAAATTTCAAAGAAAAAATGCTTCACTTTGAATTTTTTTTTATACAGTAATAGTTAGAATTATTAGATATAGTTAGAATTATTTAAATTGTACTGGACCAATTAAAGTTTAGAGTCTAATAAGCAACATAATATTTTTTTTGCACACTCATATTCACTTATCAAAGAGAAGTTACATGGAGAAAACCTCTCGTTAGCAGATACCACCCCCTTAAGACACTGTGAATAATGGCATAGTTAGGTCAAAGGTAACTGCTCCAATTCAATGTAAAACCACAAAAACTCTCTTGTGGTAGGAGAAGAAATTAGCATTTATCAGGGTTCACCATTTTTTTAAAGGGCCAAGAAATTCTATTCTTGATACTTAGCATTTTGAACATTGGAGAACGTTTTTCAATGATGTAGAAGTTTGACTCAAAAAATTACCTATTATAACCAAATCCATTTTGACAACGTCGGAAGGAGTGAGGAAATCCTGGTCCGATGAGCTACACGCTCATTCGGCCGAGAGAAAATTATATTTTAGGAACGTTTAAAATTATGGAAAATTCAAAAGTGTATTGAATTGACATAAGCTATCGAAAAATTTATATAGAGCCCCGACTCTACCAAAGCGGAGACGTGCGGGAATCGACCAATCACATTCGTTGGAATCTATATCGCGTATCAAACATAGAATCTGTCGATGGTAGAATCGGTCAAACACAGAATCTGTCGATTGTAGAAACTGTCAAATATAGAATCTGTCGATTGTAGAATCTGTCAAATATAGATTATTGATTTTTAGATTTTGAAATTGACTTATTTTATTTTTAATTTTGACATTTTATGTTTTTAGTTGACAAGAAAATATTGTAGGTATTAATTTAAATTTTATTTTGTCTAGTATATTTGAGTATTGTGTGGTGTGTATTTGTCTCTGATTATTTGAATTCCATGTAACATTATTTTGAGTGTGTTTTATGAACTAAGTTATGGATCGTTGTGTCTGATGCAAATAAATTATTATTATTTAAATATAGAATCTGTCAAATCTATATCTATACTTTATAATATTATAAAGCTGAAGAGTTTGTTTGTTTGTTTGTTTGAACGCGCTAATCTCAGGGACTACTGGTTGGAATTGGAAAATTCTTTTAGTGTTGGATAGTCCATTTCTTGAGGAAGGCTATAGGCTATATAACATCACGCTACGACCAACAGGTGCTGAGCAGCGAGGGTGAAACCTCGGGGAACAGCTAGTGTAGAATATGATGTCATAAGTAGAATCTGTCAAATGTAAACTAAACGGTCTTTTGTCTCTTCTATTTGGTTGAATCTTGCATTCTCTGTTCGTCTCCGTTTTGATGGAGTTCAGGCCTTAATCTTGTTGAAAGTCGAGAGATAGGAAACTCTTTGTAAGTCACTGGCTTTAGACCCAAGACCAATGTCGTGGTCATTATTATCAATGCAAATAAAAACAAACAAATCAAAACTTGACTTACGCACTTGGGCGTTTATTAACTCAATGCGGAATCGAATCAACGACCCTGAACATAGAAGGTGGACTGGTAACTGCACAACACAGGTTACCAACGTCAATTAATTTATTTTAGGACTCAGATTATACAAAACTCTTCAGTAAGATAGCGATATTACGCCATATCGTATCAAAGAGACTTTGAAACTAAATTCTACGCTTTCTCTAAGTTTTTTTACACCGAAATCGATCTTTTACAGTTGTACCCACCATGACACGATAGGCTGATTCGATAGATCGATTGATAGAATAGCTGATAAGTATGTACTCGTGTAACAACATTAAAATCGATTACACATAATTATGCCTAATCATCAGAAATACTAATATTATAAAGAGGTAACATTTGTTTGTAAGTTTGTATGTAGTAGGTAATCTCCGGAAGTAATGAACCGATTTCAAAATTTTTTTCACGATTACAAAGCTACATTCACCCTGAGTAACATAGGCTATAATTTAGCCCCGTACTCCCACGGGAACGGGAACTACGCGGGTGAAACCGCGTGACGTCGGCTAGACAGAAATAAGACTCGCCTGCCGTCGTACAGTTTCTTTTGTATAACCGTATACTTTCTTTCTGTATCGCGTGGTTAGTTCCTCCTAACCTGGTGTCGAGTTTTTAAGCCGCCCATGGGCCTCACTTGGCTTTACATCCTCATCATCTGCATAGCCTTTTCCCAAGTTTTATTGGGGTCGGCTTCCAGTCTAACCGTATACAGCTGAATACCAGTATTTTACATGGAGCGACTGCATATCTGACCTCCACAACCCAGTTAGTGTACTGGGTAATACGATACCTCTTGGTAAGACTGGTTGTCAGACTTTTTGGGCCACAACGACTGTCAAAGATCACAAATGACAGCCGGGACCAACTGCTTAACGTGCTTTCAAAAGCACGGAGGAAACTCGGTATGTAATGGGTGGTCACCCATCCACAGACCAACCTAGGCAAGCACGGCTGAACCTAAAGATCGACCCGAGCGGCTGTTATTATGTAGTCACGAGCTCCTCCCTCACTTGGCTTTACATCATCATCATCATCTGCATAGCCATTTCCCAAGTTTTATTGGGGTCGGCTTCCAGTCTAACCGGATGCAGCTGAATACCAGTATTTTACATGGAGCGACTGCATATCTGACCTCCACAACCCAGTTAGTGTACTGGGTAATACGATACCTCTTGGTAAGACTGGTTGTCAGACTTTTTGGGCCACTGACTACCTGTAACGACTGTCAAAGATCACAAATGACAGCCGGGACCAACTGCTTAAGGTGAATGCTTCGACCAGCCCGCGAAATTCAAATTTTCTTACGTTTTTGGCAAATTGCAAGCCAGTGCAAGGTTGTATGTTGATTAAAATATTGGACGCGATTGTAAGACGTATGTAGTTACAGAATTATAATCATCAAAACCATCAATACAACCTTCCAAGTTCATAAAGGTCGAGAAACAATTTTTTCAAGGTCAAAGTCATTGCTAGACCTTTATGAACTTGGAGGGTTGTATTGATGGTTTTGATGATTATAATTCTGTAACTACATACGTCTTACAATCGCGTCCAATATTTTAATCAACATACAACCTAGCACTGGCCTGCAATTTGCCAAAAACGTAAGAAAATTTGAATTTCGCGGGCTACCCTGGAGCATCAGCCTTAACGTGCTTTCCGAGGCACGGAGGAAACTCGGTATGTAATGGGTGGTCACCTATCCACAGACCAACCTAGGCAAGCACGGCTTAACCTAAAGATGCTGTGTAACCCAAGCGGCTGTGATTATGTAGCCACGAGCTCCTCCCTAACTTGGCTTTACATGCCGTCAAGAAATATCTCTCAGGCATGCTGGTTTGGTTTCCTCACGATGTTTTCCTTCACCGAAGCAAGTGATAATTATACAATACGCACATGAATGTGAAAAATCACAGGTACGTGTCTTGGGTTCGAACTTGAATCTATGTATTGGATGATACTGATATTGCTAGTTGTAAACAATAGGGAAGATGCATAAATTTTCTTTTGTTTATTTCGATACGGAATGTTAAAGTACTATAAAAATAATGACAAAAAGCGGAAACAAGACATAAATCGGCCAAATAACACAAAAGTTATAACCATTTAAACTTTTGTTTCTATCTCTTTCTAGATAAACGGAATTTAGTATGGATTTTGTACGTCGATGCAGAGAATGACGTCATTCGTTGTATCGGATCTCTCTGTCTAATCAGCAGTTTCAAATGCTTATAACTTAGTATTTTAAATAGATATTTAAAAAATAATTTCACTTGGCTATTTCTGATGTTAATACGCTTTGTTTAGAGTGATAAAAAAAATCATGTATCTTCCCTATTACGTTTACGACGCGCACTCCTGCTAGGGCCTTAGTACTGAGCATGTTTTTATCATTATCATGATAGCACGTGGGAGACTGACTGGGAGTACGGGGATAAAATATACACTATGTTACTCGCTGATAATGTAGCTATCCATTTCTGAAAGAATTTTTGAAATCGGTCCAGTAGTTTTTAGGGTTCCGTACCCAAAGGGTAAAAACGGAACCCTATTACTAAGACTTTGCTGTCTTTCCGTCTGTCTGTCACCAGGCTGTATCTCATGAACCGTGACAGCTAGACAGTTGAAATTTCCACAGATGATGTATTTCTGTTGCCGCTATAACAACAAATACTAAAAACAGAATAAAATTATTTCAAATAATGGTACGGAACCCTTCGTGCGCGAGTCCGACTCGCACTTGGCCGGTTTTAAGTTTATTCGTTACATACAAAAATATTAAATTACAAATCTTTCCTCTCTATAATTGTAGACTAGCGGACGTCACGCGGTTTCTCCCGCGTTGTTCCCGTTACCGTGGGAGTACGGGGATAAAATATAGCCTATGTTACTCGCTGATAATGTGGCTATCCATTTCTGAAAGAATTTTTGAAATCGGTCCAGTAGTTTTTAAGTTTATTCGTTACATACAAAAATACAAATCTTTCCTCTTTATAATATTAGTGTAGACTAGCGGACGTCACGCGGTTTCTCCCGCGTAGTTCCCGTTCCCGTGGGAGTACGGGGATAAAATATAGCCTATGTTACTCAGGGTGAATGTAGTTTTCTAATGGTGAAAGAATTTCTGAAATCGGCGCAGTAGTTTCTGAGTTTATTCATTACAAACATTATAAACACACACACAAAAATACAAATCTTTTCTCTTTATAATATTAGTGTAGATTATATATTAGTATAGATAATTTCAGACTACTTTTTCTTTTCGTTTTACGCTACATCAACCAACGCAGGTAAAGTCGCAGGCAGAAGCCAGTCTTACATAAAAAATACGTGCTTTTTAATGCAGTCTCAGGTATTTAAGTACATACCTATACGAAATCCGTTACAATAGCACATCTCATCATGCCCAAAGCACCGGAAAAAATACTCCGTTGTAGAAAACTCGTTACATCAGTCTGATGAAATACTTATACTGTAACTAAAACCATTGTCAAAGTAAAGTAGGTCGATTCGAACAATCGTAGGCGTTTAGTAGTATAATAGCCTTTATTTAAATAAAGATAAGGATGGAAATCCTTTGTGGTATCTGCCTTCGATTTGCTAATTAGTTATTTACTTAGGGAGTGATATAAGTCATATTTGTATTGAAATAAGGGTGAAGGTCACTTGTTAATATTTACATAATATTATTGATCTAAGATAGCAATTAAAACGTCGTACACAGATACTTCAGATTAAAACATAATGAGGTTTTGTTTTAAAGAAATAAGGATGACAATCCCTTGACAATTAGTCGTTGTGATTATTGTTCAATAATTAATATTATCAAAATGATCTTCATGATTCTTCAGATTAAAATATAATGAGCTTTTGTCTTAAAGAAATAAGGATGATAATCCCTTGACAATTAGTTGTGATTATTGTTCAATAATGAATGATATCAAAATGTAATCTTTTAATAGAAGACCTTTCCGTTCTTTACCTGAGTATACAGGTAGCATTGCCTTCTTTTTTTTTTTTCTGATGGGAAATCATCAAATGACTCCTCCCGCTCTGGGTGGAGCAGGAGGAGGGTGTCAGACTTTTACTGACTAAAACCCATCCATGTTCCTTCATTGCCCTTTGTGTTCCGGGGCCACGGCGGTATCTCTTTCGAATAGTCCCGAAGCACAGAATAAGCCCGAAGCCCCGGCAGGAGGTAGCATTGCCTTGAGTCTTGTCTATGGGACAGGCAAAACAAAATTTGATGGTAAGACGATTCGTTTTTATCAAGTCGGGAGTATGGATTTAGGCCCAGAAGCCGGTTAGTGGTATAGAACTCTAACCCAATACGACATCGGTGGGCCTAAAACATCTGGCAAATTGATGTATAAAAGTATTGATGTGTTAAGGGATTGTCATCCTTACGATGTTCCTACTGCTAGACCCATAAATATTTAAAAAATATATATATTATCTATGGCTAGAACAGCCCCTCTCTCTGTGATCGAGAAACTACGAGGTCCCTGAGCGGCACGTTTCTTTCATTTTTTGGTTAAGGATACAGGTTTCTTACGATGTTTTTTATCTTAGCCGGTTTTGAGAGCAGTGATGATGAAATAAATCACTTAGAGCCCTGCTGTGGTAGCAGTTAAATAGCGTTCAATTGCTTTTGAAAGCAGTGGACTGCTGTAAATAAATAAATAAATATCGCTGGACATTACACACAGCGCCATCTAGTGCCACACTTAGCAACGAGTCTTGTGTCGTGGACACCATATAGTTGATATACTTCATAGATACTTTTTGTTTGTAAATACATACATATAAACATTCATGACTCTGAAACAAATGTCCATGCTCATCACACAAACATTTGCTCCTACCGGGATTAGAACCCGGGATCCTAAATCCTAATCACGTAAGGCAGCCTCAATAATCGCTGCGACATTCGGGTCGTGCTGTATGCTGATGATGAAAACACCTGCTTGGGTTTGAAACTTTGAACCCGCGACATAAACCACTGGGCCACCACTGCGTTCGCACGTCTGCCAACCCCCAATACATACAAAGAGGCTTGAATTTATGTAAGTAATTACAAGCAACTTCGTTAATATACCACGTGACTCGGATAAGGGTCCCATATTGCCTCAGGAATGCGAGTACAAGCCATAGCTAACATTTGTATAATAAAGGAACTCGCGAGAATGTCTCACTGGAATTTAATTACGGATTACAAGAAGGAGGTACCTAGGTTATTAATTTGATAAATTGGTCGAGAGAGTTTTAAAGATTTCGACCTTCGCTTTATGGCCTATTGGTTAGGTTGAAACTACCCTTTAGTATGACCAAATTCGTAGTGAGGAAACCAGTATATCCAAGAGCCAAAGAATTCGAAGACATTTAACATCCATCAACCACTGGAGGAAGAAAATGCCGGAGTGGAGACCACGGACGGGACGGAGGAATGTGGGAAGACAACCGACTAGGTGGACAGTTGATCTCGTTAAAGTGGCCGGAAGGAACTGGATAACCATGACGGAAAACCGCCAAAAGTGGAGAGATTTGGAAGAGACCTACACTCAGCATTGGGTGACCAAGGGTTGAAGAAGAAGAATCACTGAGCAATAAATTAAAGGCATTGAGTTACTATCTAGCTTGTCTTTCGATCGTGTGGTATTCGGCAAAGTAGAATAGAACCAACTGACTGTCTGAGGCAGAACACCTTGCGCCTCCGTAGACCAGAGAATGGGCAGCAGCGTTTTCTGTTAGTCTTTCATCACTACTGCGATCTCCAATCCGCCTGCTAAGTGTGGAGATTACGGCAAATTCCCCCCATCTTGGGAGAGGCTTAGGTCCAGCAGTGGACGTTATGGGCTGTTGTTGTTGTTGTCTTTCGATCTGATGGCAAGGCTGTTCATCAAGGCATAGATTGACTACAGCAAGGCAGCTCCTTTACCTAGCCGATCAACCAATTCGCACCGCAATCGTGAGGAAACCGAGATGTCCTAGTATCTACCACAAAATCAAAGTCGTGTATGGTCTGAAATCCACTATCGCTCGTGCTCGCGTGATAGATTATGAACTGACGGAGAGGATCCCTGTGTCCCAGCAGTGGGCACTTTATAGACGAGGACTTCCCAACCAGTGGGGTGCGCCTCCCTAGAGGGTAGAGATAGCAAGTGAGGCGCGGCATTCCACTGCGAGAATCGACCGGAGGACACGGTGGAGGTGTGCCCCACGTGGGCGGAGCACCACCGGGTCCTCTTAGAGGCGATCGGCGGCGGCGTCCTCTCGTGTGTTTCACGCGCGCCTCAGGCTGAGAGAGACAGCAAAAGGAAGGGGTCCGCAAGGGCCGATGCCTGCCGGGGTCGAGGGACTATTCGAAAGAGATACCGTGGCCCCAGAACACAAAGGGCGATGAAGGAACATGGATGGGTTTGAGTCAGTAAAAGTCTGACACTCCCTCCTGCTCCGCCCAGAGCGGGAGAAGTCATTTGATGATTCCCATGCGAAAAAGAAAAAGGGGGGGGGGGGGGCGGCATGCATTTGACCACCATTTGGCACCGTTATGGCACATGACCAGAAAAAGTTTTTAGAAGTTAAGGCCTAGGCCATGAAAGATGACTTCCATCTCTTGACATTTGAGCAGTTTTGGATCAAACGATTCCTTGTTGCCGGTCTTGCTTTGCGAACACTTTTTCCGTTTTCCTAAACATACTTGTGCTGGACAGATTTTATGTAAAAAAAAATAGAAGGGGGGGCATGAAATGTCAAAAATGTTATTTATAATCTGGGGAGGTTGGGCACAAAAAAGGTAGGGAAATCCTGTTCTTTAAGTCTAAAGAACAGGATTTCCCAACCTAGCTAGCATAGTCATCTATCAAGCCACCGGAGCCTCACTGGCATCTTCGGTCAGGTCTGATCTAGAAGAAATGCATCAGCTTGGTGATCTGATAACAGTGGGTTTAGCTCATCTTTTTTTAAAAAGAAGCTTTTATTTAAAACTGCATTTTAATGGATATATTGTCTGTGGAATGACTAGCAACAACGTAGATTCTGATGCAATAACTTGTTTCACAAGGTATTCATTGAAAGTGTTCGCTGTCGTAATGCTGCCTAGATAGGGCACATATTCTTGTAGAATTTTTAACTAAATTAATCACGTAAAGCTTCATTTAAAAATTAATTTAGAATTCGTAAAGAAAGGCACAAAGTGACACATTTTCTTTTCAATAATATAAGTTATCAAAGTTATCATAATGCAAATCACATATTGCAAATCTATATCAAAATAAGAAAATTAAAGAAACTGATGAAAAACACAGAATAGCAGAAAATGGAATGATAGTTCTTGGGAGAACAACTCTATGCAGTATTGTCTAATCACGGACTTTTAGCTGACATTCCATTATTGACTTGAATAAAAACTAAGCACTACATTTGTTGATTTCTGTGTCCAAAAAAATTGTTTGGTTTTTTTTCGACCACTGGAGTTTGAGACCGCGGTATTAATCTAACGACATTCCACTATTTGCTCAATGATACAACAACAGAAACACACACGATAAAATAAGAAAATTGATGAAAAACCAATACTTAGTTAAACATTGAATACACTTGATTAGGAGAAAGATGAAAGCTTACCCCCTCGCCAGATTTGAAATCCTTACTCCCCCTCAAATCGTTTAGAAGCCTGAGATAAAGCTGCGTCCAAGCATTCCAGTTTTTTATAATGCATGTTCAGAAAAATTACTGTACAAGGATCTTAAGGCGGGTGGCCAAAATCTAAACTAACACCTCTCTCTTTCATAAATAATGCCACTGTTTGTAAACAGCGCCCCCTATTAACGTCATACGTGCGCCACAAGAACCATGCAAGCATTGTAGTTGTAAAAACCGCTTTTGCTCAATGATAAAATCCAAAAAACGTGAAGAAAAATTGGTGAAAAAGAAAAACACAGAATATTAAAAAATTTAATACTCATTTTGGGACGTTTATGAACTTTATCTATGTGTCAAATACTTATGTATACGCGTCCCCAGAAAACACTTATTTGAGCATTTCATTTGTTAATAGTCTGTGTCAAAATAACTATAAATAACTAAAATCCTTACCTGATCGAAATCCTTTTGTCGCAAAGGCATTTGGGGCCTCACGTTGGAATTACTAATAGAACTCATCACGTTTCAATTTTGCATAAATACAGAAACAGACTGGCTACACACGATTCATATGATGTAATAAAAAAATTATACTATTCACGTTAAGAGATCACAGTGTTTCAGCTTTAGTCAGCTGCTATATATACATTTTTTTTTCTGTTTTGTTATTGCTAGTAGTGCACTAAGATGTTGCCTTTGCGCTTGTCAATTCTGAAAAAAAAGAGAAAATTGGTTATGGAATGTTTATTAAGTCGTCAAAAAACTGCCCTATTTTTTGTTGATAGTAAAAAGAACATGTATGTAAGGGGCCATCCCCAAAATACGTCACACGTTAGGGGGGAGGGAGGGGGGTCGACGAAGTGTAACATTGTGTGACAAGGGGGTGGGAGGGGTCCTAAATTTCGTAAAGACACATTTTAAAATCTTTATAAACTTACTGTTAAAACACGAAAAACTCAAAATCATTTTTTTATTAAATAATTGATGTAAAATTGCAAAATATGTGACCTCACACTAGGGCGGCGGGGGGCGGGGGTGTCACAAATGTGACCAGCTGTGACAAGGACAGGAGCCGGTGTGAAGGAGAGGGGGGGAGGGGGGTAAACAAATCATAAAATTCGTGTGACGTAATTTATGAATGGCCCCTAATATAACTAAATTGAATAGTTCAAGCAGCCTACTGTAACTATTGATTTTATGTGTAACTAGCGGACGTCACGCGGTTTCACCCGCGTAGTTCCCGTTCCCGTGGGAGTACGGGGATAAAATATAGCCTATGTTACTCAGGGTGAATGTAGCTTTCTAATGGTGAAAGAATTTTTGAAATCGGTTCATTACTTCCGGAGACTACCCCCTACATACAAACTTACAAACATACAAACTTACAAACAAATGTTACCTCTTTATAATATTATTATTAAGTAGGTATATAGTTTTATTATTTTAGCTTGCCAAGGCTGGGCAAGAGAGACCCTCCATTTTTGCCATTAGTCCCAGTTCTGGGCCAGTTCTTTCCAATTGATTAGGAATCCTAACAAATATTACAAAATGTGAAAGTGAGTTTGATTTCAAGTCTTAACGGCTGAATGGATTTTGAAGAAATTTGGTATACGGATAGACAATGAAATGGGTCCTTATCCTTACCCATTATTTTTTTATTATTTTAATTTTTTTTTATGTTACTTATGATACTTTTAAATCCTGCCAAGAAATTCTTGAGGGATAATTTTCAACATTCACGAGAGCCAAGCCGGAGGAAAAAACTTCTATGTATACATTTACTCCATTATCATTCCTGCCTTTCAAAATGACCACAAGCCAATATAATAAACCGAAACAAAAACAAACCATGTACAAAACAAAAATAATGTATTGTTTTAAATGAATAGTTTTGAATAACATTTTCATGTTTTGATATAACATGGTTGAAGGTCAAAAGTGTAACTGTAAGACAAGACTTTAGATTATGCCGTTATGTTTTGCACTTACAAAGTCTAGATTTAAATGTTACCTATCAACATAGATTGATCTGAAAAGTTTCTGAATCATATATATGTAGACTACTGAATTCCACAGTACTTGGTAATTTTTATTGTTACATTTGAATTCTCAAAGTATTTCCTATAGTCTCTCGATAAGTTCTTCAAAATCTCTCTCATCAAATCAAGAATGAATAGATTTTTATGAAATGAGCTGCTCTGCCAGATTTAGTGACATGTTTTTGTTTTGTCAACAATCATAGCAAGATCACCCAAAGTGAGAATATCATCTCTAGACTGAAATCATGGTGACAATGATGGTTGGACATCATATCATTGTACACACTAACATTCATGTGGATTCATACAATTTATTGATTACCGCCAAAAGCCACTGGTGAAATGTTTAGAGTTTTCTAAGTATGTGTTGTCTTTAAGAAGTGCACTTGGTTGAATGTGTTTGATCATTAGTATAGTTGGCACTAGGGTCATCCCCTTTTTAATTTCATTTAGGGCAGACGTATGGGTAGACTTGGTAACTTTACACATACTTTGCCTCATTGTACTTATTTTAAAATTGAAAACCCAAAATGCTTGCGCAATGAACATTCATAGATAAATTAAAATCAAGGTTTTCTTACTTAGTAGGTTATGAACAAATGAGTGGGAGTCATCAGGGCTTTATAGGATACCTAATGCCTATGCTAATCAACATCATTGTCTAGTGTTATAGGCCTGTCTCAGTGTTTCGATACATTTTATCTCATCATCCATAGCCCGATTTCACCCGCTCCCTCTTTGTTTTTGTCAATTCCGCTCCCGCTCCTGTGCCACCAATGGAAGATACTTTCTACTTAACAGATAATTTAACCAGAACCGATGCGGAGGTGGCAGACCAGGGAAGCGTGGCACAATTAGGACACCTAGACTCAATAGCAGTTGGAACAAGGCTGATGATGATGATCACAAGATGATGAAATATAAGTACTGTAAATATTGAGAAAGGTAGATCAATGTGTTTTTATTTCATTCTTTTCAATTATATGAGAGAATATTTTTAAGTAGGTATAATTATTTAGACCTTTATACCTAGGTATTAGTTTTTTTTTTTTTTAAACTAGTTTAATATTATATAAATTGTACAAATTTGCATGCATGGGGTTTAGGTTTCCGCACTTAGTCCTTGAAGTGGACCATTGTGCAAAGTGATTGTTGAACTGTTGCATTTACATTTTTGCATGTTACTTTTAGCATAGAACCTGTGTAAACAGTTGTTAGTGAACCAATAAAAATAAATAAATAAATGTGTAATGGTGGACAGCGGTAGATGGTGTTAATGGGAAGACACACTGTGGAACTAATGGCACTAACATAGCTGGTTCCCAACATCGTCAGTGGTCGAAAATGTGGTAATGTCACTTTATATTTCAAAATAGCTTATCCTCATTGGTCAGATTGAGACCAGCTAAGGTGGCGCCATCTTAGATTATCTTTGCCTGTGTCTCCCCATTAAACAGACACTGGTGCCAATTCCCTTGTTCACAAAATAAACTGAATTTAAGTTGAATGCATCTTTTTCTTTTTATTTCATTATGAAAAGGACAGAAGATAAATATTAGTTTAATCCTGTCAAATTAGTCAGCACCTGACGTAATTTGATGTAATTTTAGTAGTCAACTTTTTAATCGCGTCTAAAACTTGTATGGCGCTGATTAATTTGACAGAACGTAACTAAAATTTATCTTCTGTCCTTTTCTTAATGAAATAGAAAGAAAAAGATGCACTGAACTTAAATTTGGTTTAGTTTGTAAACAAGGGAATCGGCACCACTGCATCGCTATCATTCTACTGTCTCTATCCCTATTTATTGGTGGTTGATGCAGCTAGTTTTAGTCGTCCATGCTTCTCTAATAGTCATCACTGTTGTATATTGTATATGCAAATATTATGCAGTTTTTATGATTCAGCTACTAAATTACATGCAGCAACTGCAGTGAAAGTATTGCAAGATGCAGACAGGATAGAAAGTGATTGGTAACTAATTACTTATGACCATAAGTCACAAGTAAACGGGGCATTTGAAGAAAGGGAATAGGTAAAAATGAACCTTAATGCTTGGTAACACTTATGTTTGGTAAGGCTCAATTTTCTTTACATTCTTTCTTCAGATGTGCAGCTTTTGTTAAGGGCAGCAGTATCACTACATATTATAAAACTAAATCCTCTGCCACGTCTCTCTGTCCCTATGTAATATGCTTAGATCTTTATAACTATGCAACGGATTTTTTAGATAGAGTGATTGAAGAGGAAGGTTTTAGTATATACTTTGTCAAGCAAGCGAAGCCGCGGGTATCAGCTAGTTTTAAATAAATAATAAAATAAATAAATTAATAATAATAATTAATAGTTCTTTTATGAGCATTTTAAAGGTAACGTGGACAAAATTGAGTTTGAAAATAGGTGTTTTTTTTTGTATGAGGTACACAGATGTTACAGTACTTACATTAAACTAGATAAACATTTGAATGATAGCATGACAGACAAGAATGGAGGAAAAGTGTTGACAACCCCAATTAACCAGAGGCAAGGATAAGAAGATTATGATAATACATTTTACAGTGAAACATGCTTCTTTTACTAAATTTGGGCAAGTATTTTTACAAAATTCTAAATACCCAATTAATTTTATGTGCAATAAAGAATAAGTATGAGAATAAATACCTTTTTTTAAATTGATTTTATCAATCCACCTCAAGATATCTCAACATTAAATATATATTTTCAGTGTTTCCTATTCTATCTAAGAATACAGATTATTCGTGTTATTTTATTACGAACTTTCCGTTAGGAATTCCAAGAATTTATGACTAATTTACAACAGTAGTAATGTAATGTATGTATTTAAGGAAAAGGAACTTTATTTTTATCACTTCAATTGTAGTTGTCATTGATTTTGAAATTATTTCAAACAATGGCAAGCTATTATTAAGATAATCAATAAAATATTGGACAAGTAATACAATGCTAAAATATTGATTTATGAAGCAAAAGATGAACTTTTTGACAGTTAGAAAGCTGCTAATGACACATTAGGCCTTACACAATAACACCTTTGCCTGGAAAATCCAGTAATCCAGCTGCTTTGCATCTATTACAACACTTTTTCCAACAGTTTTTGCTTTACCAGCATGAAAAAAACTATGTCAAGAGGATAACAATCAAGTTTAACTGCATTTTTTAACAAAACTCACTCAACAGTGGCTGCTCGTTCAACTGGAACGCCTTATTTACATAAAAATATCCCATATGACCAGTGTATCCACTTTCTACAAACATGAAAAAAAAAACTAACAAAATAGCGGGAATTTAGTAAACGTCAGTCGATTAGGATGCAATGCTCACCAGAAAAAGTAAAAGTGACTATGCACATGACAAAGGAATCGAGATTTTGCAACCTAAACAAGGGCAGACGAAAACATGTTTTTTTTTCAATACCCTACACCACACACTTGACGCATACCTTCACAGTTTCACAGACACACTTCATGGCACTGTATTTAACACTAAATAATCATAAAACAAACGATTTAAATAAAATAAATTGTTCAATTACGACTGATTTCTGTGCTTGACAATACACAGGTAGGTACACATCTGTACCTGACAATTGACTGACAGGTATTTTTATTATCCTACAAAACGCGTTTCATTGTAAAACCAATAGCAATGATACTACGGTGTCGATGTATAGTATTTGATCGTATTATACTTACGTAGCAATCGTTTTCACGCTGTCATCGACCACATTTCACTCGAAATTATCGCGACACGATCCAACGTAACGTTGTACACTTTTAGGATCACTATTTGATTTGCATAATTCAATACAGGAAATAATAGGCCCTGATTCTAATAACCATTTCTTTCACGCACTCAAATGAAAAGAAACAACAAGGAGGAAGAGAGAACAAAACCGTATTTTATTTTTAACCCTGAAACAGCAGATGGCGCTTGGGTCCTCGTCTTATGGATGCGTTCAATGTGCGTTCAAATTATAAGTTTTAGATTTCTAAAAATAACATAGTTCTTCTTTTCTTTCTTTCTTACATTTCTATAAAATACTGTTCTAATAAAATCAGAAATGATCTAATGTTCTTATTGACTTCTATTCAAAGTTTTTCAAAAGTTCTTAGTCCTCCTAAGATACAAATATCACATTAATAATTTTAATAGTATCATCTAAATCGAATTTTTGTGAAAGAACAAGACTGGGAGATAGAGGCCTAAGCAAAGAGCATTTCAGATTTTTATAACTACGAAATCAACATTTATCTCTATTTGAGAGAGCGGAGCAATTTGAAACCGCTCTAGTTGTATATTCGATGAATTCAGTTGTTTGTCGGGCAATAAAAAACTGTAATGTCAAATTCATAAATTCATTGCTTTCTGATTCAGTGTTCTCAACTAAAATTATTTTCCCTTAAATGCAGGGATTTCCGTGGCTTATGAGTATTTTGGGTTTAAAGTAATTCAGAGTTTATATTTAGCAAAAAGTTTTATCAGCATCCGTATATATCCGCATTTTGCAGATATAATCAAATAACTTAAAAACCTTGAATTTTGAGATAATAAAAACTGTTATGAATTAAATGCATGATTGATGAACTCCAAACCTATTCTAAGCAATATAAGATAATGATAAATAGCCCCATATTTTTAATATTTTTTTAGACAGTTAAAAAAATTAAGGGGTTTTCCCAAGGAGCTTTGGGTAATTTAGAATCAGAGTACTGTAACACTTCTCAATATTCTCATATTTGACATTTGACAATATTAAATTGTCTGTCAGACTTAGCTAAAGTTGTGTACTTGGAAGAGTGATTTGTTTTTATTTTAATTTTCTCAAACGAAACATCAATAAGACAAAAAACCATTAATGTACTTTTGAAGTATATTCGAGGCTGCACGTAGATAGAGAACAAAGTTATACTGTGTTTAAGTGTTAAGATAAATCGGACTCGTGTCCGCAACTCCAAGTTCAAGCGCATACATTTTTCGTACGAAACTATTCGAAAGATCCCAGTTTTGTCAATCATGTGCTATGTTATAGTAACTGGTCGGAGTTTAGCTTGGCTTTTGCTAAGTCTTGTTGCTTTTATGTTAATTTTAACGGGTATTATGACTCCTAAATGGCTAATGGGCCAGCCTGTGGTGCTGAACCAGGACAATATCACCAGTTTTTATATTCCAAGCGTCGGTATTTATAATAGGTGAGTTGAGAATTATGTTTGATAAAGCAAGTAATGTATTGAATATTGTAGCAATTACTTTCATAACTTTATAGTGTGGTTGGGTTGGAATTAAGTTCCTAACAAAAATTGCAGTTGAGTGTATACTTTGAGGCTTTACTAAATTAGTTTATTACACTGTATGTTTGTATGGAGCAGTGGTGGCCCAGTGGTGGCGGCCCCGACTTACTAACAGTAAGTTGTTGGTTCAAACCCAGGCAAGCACATTACTTTGTGTAATTTATTTCATCACCACTACTCACAAAACGGTGAAGGAAAACTTTGGAGGAAACCGGCATGTCCTAGAACCAAAAAAGACTACATGTGACATCTACCAATCCGCACTGGGCCCGCGTGGTGGATTATAGCCCATCATTCATTCTCATAGAGAGGCCTGTGTCCCAGCAGTGGGAACATTAATAAGCTGATGATGATGATGATGATGATGATGTATGTTTTGCTTGACCAATTTAAAATTAAATACTAGTGAATACTGTTAAATATTCAAGCCCCTAGGCGCTCCACTGACCAAGGTGCCTCAGTCAACCACTTTTCACCATTATGACCTTAGTAATAAGGCTTAATGTTGGTTGACAATCAGTAATCGCGGTAGTACTTTAAATCTTTTACTTAATTTAATTTTTGTAGTTAATAGTTAGCGTCGATCCAACCCAGCATTTCAATAAGCATTTAAAAAAAAAAATTAAACATTTTTTTTTATTGTCAGATGTATCCGCATGAGAGATGATCACAATAATTGTGCATCTTTCTCTTTCTACGGGCTTGCTACTGATGCTGAGGTGTACCCGACTCCTTGGAAAGCAGCCATGTTCTTCTTATCTCTATGTAAGTATGACTAAATCACTCAGCCTGAAAGTCTTACCACCTGTCTTACCAACAGGGTATTGTGCTACCCGGTAACTGGGTTGTGTAAGTCTGATAAATAAATATCGCTGGACATTACACACAGCGCCACCTAGTGCCACACTAAGCAACGAGGCTTGTGTCGTGGACACCAGATAGTTGATTTACTACATAGATACTTTTTGTTTGTAAAAACATACTTATTATACATATAAACATCGATGACTGAAACAAATGTTCAAGCTCATCACACAAACGTTTGCTCCTACCGGGATTCAAACCCGGGACCCTAAGAACGTAAGGCGGCCTCACTACCGCTGCGCCACTGTCGTCAAATGATAGGCAGTTGTTCGAATGGTTGTAAAACACCCTTAACCGTTTGAATGCAGTAATTATAGAAACAACTAAGAAGTCTATTGTGTCTCGAGTAACACAAAGGGTTAATTACAATGAAAAAAAATGCCTTTCTCAAATTAGGGTACTAACTAGGGGGTATCAAATAACTGAACTCTCTCCTTTACACACGATGTCTTTGTAGTGTGTAAAAAAAATAATTAAAAAAAACCGACTGCGTAAAAATAACTAACTACTTTAAATAAAAACTGAAAAGAATAAAACAAGTTCAGGAGACTGGAAATATTGACTGCAAAAGTTTTGAATTTAGCGCCAAAAATCCCCCATTTTGTTTTTTTTTTTTTTAAGCCCAGCGTCACTCAGTCTCACAGTAAATACGAATCTAACGACACCTCTCAAGCTAAAATCCATCGAGCTGTTTAATACAATACAATACAATGGTGCCGATTCCCTTGTTTACAAACTAAACCAAATTTAAGTTCAGTGCATCTTTTTCTTTCTATTTCATTAAGAAAAGGACAGAAGATAAATTTTTGTTATGTTCTGTCAAATTAATCAGCGCCATACAAGTTTTAGACGCGTTTAAAAAGTTGACTACTAAAATTACATCAAATTACGTCAGGTGCTGACTAATTTGACAGGATTAAACTAATATTAAAATTTATCTTCTGTCCTTTTCATAATGAAATAGAAAGAAGAAAGATGCATTCAACTTAAATTTAGTTTAGTTTGTGAACAAGGGAATCGGCACCGTCTTTATTTTTTCTCTTCAGAAAGGTTCATATAGTTTTCTTAAATATAGTTGTAACAATGACATCTTAACATAATGCATAATATATGTTCCTTTGTGAGAGACTGGCGTCCATACTAGGATACCCTGTGTGACGGATCCCCAGGCTCTCACCTCGAATTATGCGTATATGTTCAGGCCACAGAGCGTGCCAAACAATTATACTTACATACGTACATCATCTGCCTAGCCTTTTCCCAACTATGTTGGGGTCGGCTTCCAGTTTTACCGGATGCAGCTGAATACCAGTATTTTACATGGAGCGATTGCCTATCTGACCTCCACAACCCAGTTAGTTCCGGGTAATACGATACCCCTTGGTAAGACTGGTTGTCAGACTTTTTGGGCCTCTGACTACCTAACGACTGTCAAAGATCTACAAATGACAGCCGGGACCAACGGCTTAACGTGCTTTCCGAGGCACGGAGGAAACTCGGTATATAATGGGTGGTCACCCATCCACAGACCAACCTAGGCAAGCACGGCTTAACCTAACGATCGACCCGAGCGGCTGTTATTATTTAGCCACGAGCTCCTCTTTAGCCACGAGCTTCTCAATTATACATACATACTCACTCTCGAAAAACATAATCCTCGTTCTTGCGCAGTCGGGTATAAAGAAGACAAAATGGAATACATCTTTACATAATATAAAACAAAGTGGCCCCCGCTGTCTGTAAGCTTAAATCTTTTAAACTACGCAACGGATTTTAAAGCAGTTTTCAGCAATAGATAGTGATTCAAGAGATAGGTAGGACGTATATCAGGGGTGGAAAATGGTCAGTAAAGTTAGTAAAAGTCAGTTTTTTTTGCTAAGGTCAGTAAAAGTCAGTTTTTTTCGAAAAATGGTCAGTAAAGTCAGTATTTTGAGGATCAGGGGCTACATTCCCATCAGTAGATAGCCTACATGTAGGTGATGTAGGCCTCGTGCGTGCCCCAGTGATGAATTATTGAGAACAATTTGATATCTCATTTTTGAGGGGCTTTTTATTTTACTAAATAAAAAAGCATGTTTTTTTTCTTTAACAGCAATTATTCATTTTGAAATCAACATACAGTCCGCTTACAATGTTATGATAGCTACGATAGCTGAAGATCCAAAAATATGTCGAAAAATAAATTAATAACTTCTTTTTTTTTAAAAAACGAATAGATTGTTTGTTTGTTTAAAAATCAATAAATTCAATATGTAGTAATAATTTAAGTTTATTTTTAATAATAAAGGGAGGTGCAGGTTGGCTATGGGGATGGTGGAGGCCAAACACAAAAACATTTTTCTTACTTATTTACAAATATTCTCCATATACACACATCAACACGGTCTAGGGATATTTTTTAAAAAGCGAATTACTATCAATGTGTTAATTATTTATATGACATGTATATATTTAAAAGATACGTTATTTAATATTCTACCATTTTTTAATAATGGTTAAGGTATACATTAAAATTTCAGGATTTTATGGAAAAAAAATGAAGCATAGACGGAAACCGTATATGAATGAACTTTTAATTTGTGAGTAAAAACTGAAAAAAATAGAAAAATCATTTAATTTGTGTTTATAAACTTGGAAGTTAGTAGTCTGAGAAAGCGCCCATGATGTTCATAACACATCGGCAACGATTCGGCATGCTCAGAACAAGGTTGTCAATGTCTTGCTGCGGAATATTGTCCCATGTCCTTCTGAGGTGCGCAAAAAGTTGATCTTCTGTAGCCAGATTTTCAGGAACTTCCTTCAGAGCTCTTCTTTGCAGCATATCCCACGCATGCTCAATGGGATTTAGATCTGGCGATTGAGCAGGCCAGTCTAAGGCCCTAACATTATGTGTATGTAACCAAGCTGCTACCGTTCTCGCCGTGTGTGCCCGGGCATTGTCGTGCATGAGCAGGAAATCTTGCCCCATTTGTGTTCTGTGGGGCAAGATTACGGGCCCCAGCACCTGTTGGACGTATCGTTCTGCCGTCATATTGCCCGCACCCAAACGAGATCCGTCCGTCCTCCAAGACGAATTCCTGCCCAAACCATAATTGTTCCTCCTTGGTATGGGTGAACTTCCTGAGGGTTCTGGAGACGGCTCCATCGTCCAGGAACTCGCCAAACACGCGTCCTTCGTGAATCTGGATGGAAGCCGAACCTGGATTCATCCGTGAACAGCACATTGGACCATTGGTCACGGCCCCAGTCCACGTGGTTCCGAACCCATTCTAATCGTCGTCCACGATTGCCTCTCCGTAAAGGTGGGACCCGGAGTGGTCTACGAGAGCGTAGATTGCTTTCATGCAGTCGCCTTCTTACAGTTTGGTCACTCACAAGCACTTGGTGTTCCAATCGCAGCCTTTGGACCAATTGAGTCGCCGTTGCATTTGGTTGTGCTCGCGCAGTAATTTGCAAAAATCGGTCTTGTCTGGGGGTAGTGATGCGACTTGGCCCCCGGTGCCTCTCCGCTACTTCACCTGTGGCACGATAGCGTGTCCACAATCTTGAAATTACATTTTGATGGGTCCCTATGGCCTCAGCAACATTACGCTGAACAGATCCAGCTTCCAGCATTCCCACAGCTCGTAACATCTCCGCCCTCGTCAAATGTCGGCGTTGCATGGCTACAATACCGCAATTTTAACTTTATCTTTCGTTTAAAATGAAAAAAAAACTGTAACTAAACGTAATTCGTATTGTTTTGTAAATTTCGCACAAATGAAAATTCCCTCTCCTATACATCAAGACATTTTTATGCCACCGAAACAAAAGAATTTTCAAAAATTTGAATTTGGAATTAGTCTGAGATAAATTACAAACAAATCGGTGTATAAAAGATTCCAATGCGGCCAGTACTTTTCGAGTTATTTAATTGAGTATGAAATATCCCTAGACCGTGTTGACGTGTGTATTATTAACACCTAAATATCTATAAACAGCAACTAACATTCGTATTTCGATGTCATGTTGACAGACCAAGGGTCAGTTTTCTAGAGATTTGGTCAGTAAATGGTCAGTATTTTAGAGGGTTTTAGTCAGTTAAATCATTTATTTTTGACCATGGAATCAGTTTCCACCCCTGGTATATGCTACATTGTACTCGTGCGAAATCGTGGTGGGTTCACTAGTAATAATAATAAATAATAATAATAATAAAAAATATCATACAAAGCTTCTTTATTCCATTTATAAGTAACTAGCTGTTGCCCGCGGCTTCGCCCGCGTGAAGTTCGGTAACTGTCCCACTGGATCATACTAAAGGGATAATAGTGTCCTCCATGATAATCCAGGTTATAAACTATCTATGTGCCACATTTCATAATCGCAATTATTATTATCACAATCACCATCACTATCACAACCGCCATCATTATCACAATCACCATCACTAACACTATCACAATCACAATCACCATCACAATCCCCATCACCATCACTATCACAGTCACCATCATTATCACCAATTATCATCATTAAAACAACCACAATAACTACCACAATCATTATCACAATCACCATCACAATCACCATAACAATCACAATCACCATCACAATCCCCATCACTATCGCTATCACTATCACAATCACCATCAAAATAACTATCACCTTCAAAATAACCATCACAATCACCATCATCGTTATCACAATAATTATCATCGTAATCACAGTCATTATCACACTCATGGTGAGTCTGATAATGACTATCTCAATCACCATCACAATCACCATCACAATCACCATCACAATCACCATCACAATCACCATCACAATCACCATCACAATCACCATCACAATCACCATCACAATCACAATCACCGTCACAATCACCGTCACAATCACCATCACAATCACCATCACAATCACCATCACAATCACCATTACAATCACCATCACCATCACAATCACCATCACAATCACCATCACAATCACAATCACAATCACCATCACAATCACCATCACAATCACAGTCACCATCACAATCACCATCATCATCACAATCACCATCACAATCACCATCACAATCACCATCACAATCACCATCACAATCACAATCACAATCACCATCACAATCACCATCACAATCACCATCACAATGACCATCACAATCACCATCACAATCACCATCACAATTACCATCACAATCACCTTCACAATCACCATCGCTATCACCATCACAATCACCACCACTCTCAGAATAACTATCACAATCATCATCACCATCACAATCACCATCAAAATCAGTATCACAATCATCATCATCGTTATCACAATCATTATCATCGTAATCACAATCGCTATCATCATTATCACAATCACTATCATCGTAATCTCAACCATTATCATCGTATTCACAATCATCATCATCACAATCTCCATCCTCGTCATCACAATCATTATAATCGTAATCACAAGCATTATCATCGTAATCACAATCACTATCATCTTAATCACAATCATCATGATCATAATCGCCATCACTATCTCAACCACAATCATTATCACAATCACCATCACAATCACCATCACAATCACCATCACAATCACTACCCTCGTTATCACAATCATTATCATAGTAATCACAATAATCTACATCATTATTACAATCACCATCACTGTCACAATCACAATCACAATCTGGTGATTGTGACAAGTGTTACGATGATAGTGAACCATCACCATCGCTATCACCATCACAATCACCGACACTATCACAATCACCGTCACTGTCACAATCACCATTACAATCACAATCACTATCACAATCACCATCATCGTTATCACACTTATTATCATTGTAATCACAATCATTATCATCGTTATCACAATCATCATTATCACAATCATCATCATCGTAATCACAATCATTATCATCTGGATCTCAAAATAAATGCCATTTTCGTAATCAGCACCCCTGATAATCTCGGTATCGACACCCATATTGATTTTTAGACATTTCAACCCCATCGCACCCCAACAGGGAATGGTAGTATTTCAGGTCTGCCACATTAAATCTTAAAATAGTTGTTTTTGTAATACACCCGACCCAATTCACCATAAAAACAATACCGATGTTGAAGTTCAGGCTTTGTTACCCCATTTCCTCCTTTAGGGGTTGAATTCTGAAAAAAAACTGAAACACAAACGTTAACTCATTTATCGATAGGAGTACTCCTGTTAAGTTTCGAATAAAGTAGTCTAACTAATCTTATTTCCCCACGTAATCTTTGGACTCCCGTTCCAACCCCTAAGGGGGTGAATTTTGAAAAATCCTTTCTTAATGCACCCCTAAACCTCATAAAGAACCTTTGTGCCAAATTTGGAATCTCTAGACTCAGCGGTTTGGGCTGTGCATTGATTTTTATACTTTGCCACCCCATTTCCCCCTCTTAGGGGTTGAATTCTGAAAAAACCTGAAACCCGTTTCTACTCATTTATCAATAGGAGCACTCCTGTGAAGTTTCGAATAAAATAGTCTAACTAATCTTGTTTCCCCATACAAACTTTGGAGCCCCGTTTAACCCCTTTAGGGGATGAATTTTGAAAAATCCTTTCTTAGTGCACCCCTAGACCACATAAGGAACCTACTTGCCAAATTTGGAATCTGTAGACCCAGCGGTTTGGGCTGTGCGTTGATAGATGAGTCAGTCAGTCAGTCAGTCAGTCAGTCAGTCAATCAGTCAGTCAGTCAGTCAGTTTCTTCTTTTATATATTTAGATAGCTAGTAGGTGTGTACATAGTTTTGTTATTATAGTATTTCTTTGTTTCTTGCACTTGTAATGGATCCCTTTTGGGTAAAAGCCTCCTCCAACCTCTTCCAGTCCTCTCTTTTCGCACCGAGATTCATCCAGTTTCTGCCTGCAACTTCTGTGATATCGTCGGTTCACTAGTAAAAGATAAAAATTGTATACTTGACAGAATAATCACAATCAATGTTGTTGAATTGTCAAAAGTGTCTTTGCAATTATCCCATAGGTTTACCAAAAATACTTTTCCTTATAGTATTAGTAAATGATTAATATAATTCTGTATTATTCATCAACAGTCTATGTCATGCAAGATTTATAGTCCTCTCGTCTTATTTGGCATGGTATCCATGCAAATTAAGTCCTTGTAAATTACATATTCTTGCTAAGGAGGATGTCCATTCATGAATTCTCAAAGGATGTGTCTGATGTTACATACTTAATTAAAATAGCTGATTAATTGCAAGTAGAGAAATATTTAAGTACTGTTTTAAATAATTAGCGGTGCATGATTATTTTGATTGGTTATCTCTTCAAGGATGTCCATAGCTCCCTCTCATAGTGAGGAGGCCTATTTAATGATATTTAATTAGATTGTGCTATTGGACTTGATATCTTGAAACATTGCCTTTCTGTGCACTTCTTAGCGTGTCGATGGCAAATATTTATTAAATATGTTTGGCCTAAAATTCAGCTATGCGAACTCCACTCGCTGATGCAGTCATTAGGTCGTCAAGTGTGCAGGTGTCAGGGCATAATAAGTGCAACCTAATAAATCTGAAAAGATTTCCACCTATAGACTTCAAAGACGGGTCTACCGGTCTCTTAGGGGCCGCCTCTACGAGTGAGAGAATCGCGGTGATATTATCGTATAGAAATACGTCAAATCGCCGCGATTCTCTCGCTCGTGAAGGCGGCCCCTTAGGGTCATCGGCAGATCTTCATCTAAGACTACTGTTACTGTCTCTCTGCCAAAAACTTTTAGTAAAAAAAAAGTGGGTCACTGGCTGTTTGTTTTGTCCAGTTCATCTTCTACGAAGTCTTTTGCGTCGCCTTCTGTTCTAAAGAATCATGATCAAAGAGGACCAAGATATTTAGTACCTATGTACAGGACTTCTTCCTAACTTAAAACTTCAATAGTCAAAAGCAGTGACAGCCTAGTCACAGATAATATGCCTAGTGGTGTGACGTTCAGACTTTCAAGTCATAGGTCTCGAGTTCGAACCCAAGGCATTACACCTCTGATTTTTCAGATTCATGTGCGTATTGTATAATTATCACTTGCTTCGGTGAAGGAAAACATCGTGAGGAAACCAGCATGCCTGAGAGACATTTCTTGACGGCATGTAAAAGCCAAGTCAGAGGCCTATAGGCGGCTTAAAAAGTCTGACACCAGGTTAGCTACTAACTACACGATAAAGAAGAAGAATAGGCAATAGTAAAAAATCTTCAATACAATTAATTATTTACAGGTGCAGCCATACAATTCGCGACAGTACTAGCAGGTGTCATGGCCTGCTGCATACAATCCGTGTTCAAGAAAAGTGTCATTTCTCTAGCGGGAGCTACTCAAGCGCTGGGAGGTATGTATATACTGTCTCCAGGTCTCTAGGTGCAGCCATACGATTTGCGACAGTATTAGCAGGTGTCATGGCATGCTGCATACAATCTGTGTTCAAAAAGAGTGTCATTTCTCTAGCGGGAGGTATGTATATACTGTCTCCAGGTCTTTAGGTGCAGCTATACAATTCGCGACAGTATTAGCAGGTGTCATGGCATGCTGCATACAATCTGTGTTCAAGAAGAGTGTCATTTCTCTGGCGGGAGCGACTCAAGCGCTAGGAGGTATGTATATTCTGTCTCCAGGTCACTAGGTGCAGCCATACGATTTGCGACAGTATTAGCAGGTGTCATGGCATGCTGCATACAATCTGTGTTCAAGAAGAGTGTCATTTCTCTGGCGGGAGCGACTCAAGCGCTAGGAGGTATGTATATTCTGTCTCCAGGTCCCTAGGTGCAGCTATACAATTCACGACAGTACTAGCAGGTGTTATGGCCTGCTGCATACAATCTGTTTTTAAGAAGAGGGTCATTTCTCTGGCAGGAGCTACTCAAGCGCTAGGAGGTATGTATGTACTGGCTCCAGGTCACTAGGTGCAGCCATACGATTTGCGACAGTATTAGCAGGTGTCATGGCATGCTGCATACAATCTGTGTTCAAGAAGAGTGTCATTTCTCTGGCGGGAGCGACTCAAGCGCTAGGAGGTATGTATATTCTGTCTCCAGGTCCCTAGGTGCAGCTATACAATTCACGACAGTACTAGCAGGTGTTATGGCCTGCTGCATACAATCTGTTTTTAAGAAGAGGGTCATTTCTCTGGCAGGAGCTACTCAAGCGCTAGGAGGTATGTATGTACTGGCTCAAGGTCTCTAGGTGCAGCCATACAATTTGCGACAATACCGAGCAGGTATCATGGCCTGCTGTATACAATCTGTGTTCAAGAAGAGTGTCATTTCCCTGGCGGGAGCTACTCAAGCGCTGGGAGGTATGTATATATTGTCTCCAGATCTCAAGGTGCAGCTATACAATTCGCGACAGTACTAGCAAGTGTCATGGCATGCTGCATACAATCTCTGTTTAAGAAGAGTGTCATTTCTCTGGCGGGAGCGACTCAAGCGCTAGGAGGTATGTATATACTGTCTCCAGGTCTCTAGGAGCAGCTATACAATTCGCGACAGTACTAGCAGTTGTCATGGCATGCTGCATACAATCTGTGTTCAAGAAAAGTGTCATCTCTCTGGCGGGAGCGACTCAAGCGCTAGGAGGTATGTATATACTGTCTCCAGGTCTCTTCTCTAGGTGGAGCTATACAATTCGCGACAGTATTAGCAGGTGTCATGGCCTGCTGCATACAATCTGTGTTCAAGAAGATTGTCATTTCTCTGGCGGGAGCTACTCAAGCGTTGGGAGGTATGTTAGAATGATACTTACAATAATTGGTCTTTGCCCAATAGTCGGATGATGCAGGAATATTTTAAAGAGCGTTCACTCGTTTTTTTCTTTGTTTGTGCTGGATTATTTTCTTAGATCTTCTCGTTTGTTGTAGCAGCTCTATATCAATATCTCTGTTTAGAGTATAGATCTTCATGATTAATTGTTCTTTAGTCGTAGTGAAATTCCTTCTAACAAAAGAAAACTCTTTGAAATTGTATTCATATTTAAAACCAACGCGTCTGTGAATGTATTTTTTAAATAATACGCAAGATTTACTAATATGGAGTGTAGTGATTATATTTTGATCGTAGACTGTCATCATCTGCCTAGCCTTTTCCCAACTATGTTGGGGTCGGCTTTCACTCTAATCGGACGCAGCTTAATACCAGTACCACATGGAGCGACTGCCTATCTGACACATTATAAAACAAAGACAAAAAAGACAATTGCCTATCTGACCTCCAGAACCCAGGAACACTGGGTAATACGATACCCCTTGGTAGGACTGGTTGTCAGACTTTCGGGCCACTGACTACCTGTTACGACTGTCAAATATCTGAAAATGACTGGTGGAACCAACTGCTTAACGTGCTTTCCTAGGCACGGAGGAAACTCGGTACGTAATGGGTGGTCACAGAGCAACCTAGGCAAGCGCGGCTTAACCTGAAGATTGATCCGAGCGGCTGTTATTATCTAGCCACAAGCTCCGACTCTGATCGTAGACTGTATAGCATCTATTTACTAATAGCAAAAACTTGCAGCAGTTCGGAAATAAACCACTTCTCTGTTACACCCACATGAGTATCCATCTTAGTTGTCTCAGATTAAATTGATTTACTACTAGGTACTTTTGTCAAATCATGTAGGTGTAAGTGTAACAAGCATATAATAATCCTGCTTTTTAAACAACGAAACCGTATTGCTTTCATGTCGCCCTGTACCATATTGCATGGAACTTAACTATAACAGTTGTACGTATACACTCTGACAGATTTATTTACCCGTCATCACGTTGTTACTTAAAAAAATTAGCCGACGTCAAGCGGTTTCACTCGCGTAGTTCCCGTTCCCGTGGGAGTACGGGGATAAAATATAGCCTATGTTACTCAGTAAATACGTGGCTTTCTAATGGTGAAAGAATTTTTAAAATCGGTCGAGAAGTTTTAGAGTTACATCGTGACAAACACACAAACTAACAAAAAATCAAATCTTTCCTCTTTATAATATTATAGTGTAGTTATAGAGGAAAGAAAAAGCTTTCATTTAGCATAGTAGGAATGAACACAGTCATATCAATGAAAATAGTTTGAACACTCTTCATGTGTTCCTAATGAATGACATTATTGCTTACATTCCATTATGTTGTAAGTATTATATTATCTACTAGCTTATGCCCGCGGCTTCGCCCGCGTGTAATTCTATTATTGTCCCACAGGATCTTATTACCGGGATAAAAAGTATCCCATGTGTTTATCCAGGTTATAAACTATCTGTGTGCCAAAGGAGAATGGCGAAAGTGCATGTAATTCGGGACCCAGTGATATGAGTAGCGTACATTGTGGAAACTTATGAATACTTGAAGAACGACTTAAGACTAACAAAAAGCAAATGGAAAGTAGGTTATAGAAGTTGGGGGAAAAAATATATGAAAGGTAGAAGATTATAACCTAACTTAAGGCACGGACTTATTGGTTATTATTTAGTAGTAGAATGGCATAAAATAGCATTTATCCGTATTCCGCATAGCCGTTGAACACAAATAAACAATAGAATGATCCACAGACTATGTCCACAGATGAATTTGACACTGACGTTCCATTTCTCAGTTGTAAGAAGGTAAATGTTAAACGTTGCGTTCGGAAACTGCACGATGACTTATTTTTATATAAATTAAAATCATTCGTAACTTTTAATTCCCATCATCTAGTAACTCAATATTTTATATAGAACTCTGATAAACTCTTTACTATAATTAATATAAACTAGACCGTGAACGGCGCGGCGGCGCTCCGTTGATTTTTAGGGTTCCGTACCCAAAGGGTAAAAATGGAACCCTATTACTAAGACTTCGCTGTCTGTCCGTCTGTCTGTCCGTCTGTCTGTCACCAGGCTGTATCTCATGAACCGTGACAGCTAGACAGTTGAAATTTTCACAGATGATGTACCTATTTCTGTTGCCGCTATAACAACAAATACTAAAAACAGAATAAAATTAATATTTAAGGGGGGCTCCCATACAACAAACGTGATTTTTTTGCCGTTTTGTCTAATGTATAGATAATGGTACGGAACCCTTCGTGCGCGAGTCCGACTCGCACTTGGCTGGTTTTTTAAATTACGTGGGTCAAACCTCGCCATTCTCCTTTCGTCCAATTCCGTGCAGTGGTTTTTCCATGAAAAACTAAGAAAGATCCATCCATCTTCACGAACATTTAGTAAGATATCAAATGCATAGTTAAATAATATTAAATCTATCAAATTCCAGGTCTATTCGGCGTACTAGGGCTGCTCCTATACCCCTGGGGCTGGGGTGCGACCCGCGTCAAGCGACTCTGCGGAGAAAACTCTGAGCCGTATATACCCGGCGACTGTTCTATCGGTAAGTTTATTATTTATTATTTTATTCTCTCTTCACAAAGCTGACTTAAAGTTAATTTGTATAATGCCTGGGCTGTTTTTAACCTTTGTGAGAGACTGGTGCCTTTTTTTTTTTTGGATGGGAAATCTTCAAATGGCTCCTCCCGCTCTGGGCGGAGCAGGAACGAGTGTCTGATGTAGGTTTTCCAGAAAAAAACAGTCTTTTACAGAGATAACGTGTGAGATTAGGAGTAAAAGAATATGCATTACAAAATAAAAACAAACTAGAAGTTTAACAATATGAATAACAGAAAACATAAGAAAAGTAATAACAATAAAAAATGTCTACCTATAATCTTGCGGAAGTTGTAGAGTCAGGTTTGCGAGTGAGTATGTACATTCAGTCAAAAAAGTATCGGGAATGGATGATTTGTTTATGGTTCCAAATTCAAATTTTTGTTTTTTTGTAGTTGTTAGGATTGGCACCACTGTTTTCCATTTTGGCGCGGAGTTTGAGTTGCATCTGTTATTTATATTAAATACAGTGCTGGTTTTAGTAATATCATATATAGTGTGTATTGCGAATTTCGAAAAAACCACGCCAAAGTCGATCAAAAGTCAAAGTCATGTTGACTGTTTTCTTTGACTATCGCGGTGTTGTGCACTCTGAATTCTTACCGGAAGGTCTAACGGTAAATAAAGAATATTATTTGAGCGTTATGCGGCGTTTAAGAGAGCAAATTCGACGAAAAAGGCCAGATTTGTGGAAAGAAAATTCTTGGATTTTGCACCACGACAATGCGCCTTCGCACAAGGCTATCATTGTGAAAGAATTTTTGACCAAACACTCAACAAATACCATCCAGCAACCACCATATTCACCAGATATGGCTCCTGCTGACTTTTTTCTTTTTCCTAAACTCAAATTACCACTTCGTGGCACCCGTTTTCAATAGATAGAAGACATAAAGGAGAATTCGCGTCGAGAACTGAACTCAATTCCGGAAGCAGCGTTTAAAAAATGTTTTGATGAATGGATTATTCGTTGGCGCAAGTGTATCGTTTCTAAAGGAGCATACTTTGAAGGTGATAAAATAAATTTGGATGAATAACAGACATTTTGTGTATTATTGATCTTTTCCCGGTACTTTCTTGACAGAGTAGTATCTTGTATGACATGTTAGACTTGTAGGAGATGTATGTGTGTAATGAGAGGTTTCCCTTTTGAGGTTTTAAAAAAAAAACTTAATTTCCAAGAACTCTCTAAATGGCGTTGAACTTACTATGCCAAAGCCAAAACGCTTGAAAAAAAAAAACATTGTGTCACGTCACATACTCTCGTTGACTGACACTTTCATTTGCTTAACCTTCCGAATATAACTAACATTTCTCGCGATTTGTTAAAATCGGTTTTTTTAAGGTTCCGTTCCTTGCATTATCATACTTACTCCTAGCGCCATCTATCCAGCGACTAGGGAAGAGCTAAAAAAAAAATCCCTCATTCAGATGAGCAATGTATGTTACCCATACATTGCTCATGACTGACTGGACTGGGTGACTTTTGTAGAGTAAGTGCAGCTAGAGTTGTTTTTAAATAGTAGTAAGTTGTTATATTATACACTATAATTTGTTGGTAATCAGTAATGTGGATCAGTGACGTCTTATAGACAAGCTATTCATGGATAGCAGAGAGTTAGAAGTATTGACACTATTGACATACCAACTTATTACCAGCTGGCTCTAACATAACGGCAAGAATAAGCTGAAATGTTCCAGCTATTCCGAGTGACTTCAGAGATGACTGGTAGCACAGTGGTCACGTCCTGTCGTGCACACTTGCACAGCGAGGCTCGGGGGAGACCTGTGTATAGTGGCGCCAGGGTTGTGCCTTAATAGGCATAAGCATAATTTTAGCATAATCAGCCTATATGTTCCCACTGCTGGGACACACGGCCTCCTCTCTATGAGAGGGAATAGGCTATAATCCACCACGCGGGCCCAGTACGGGTTGGTAGATATGTCACATGTCTTCGAATTTTTGGTTCTAGGACATGCCGGTTTCCTCACGATGTTTTCCTTCACCGTTTTGAGAGCAGTGGTGATGAAATAAATTACACAATGTAATGCGAATGCCTAGATTCGAACCCACGACTTACTGCTCGTAATTCGGGGCCACCGCTGCTCTCCTTAACAGGCGTTGCACAGCAAATAAAATGCCTAACGGGCTACTGACGTAAATAAAAATACCTATATTATATTACCTACATTTTGTAGATCAATATTGTTCAAGTTAATTCCTTTAAAAACTCATCCTGTTTTGTTAATGTTTTTGTGTGCATTTTCCTTAAAGAACAATTAAAACTGCACTTTAATATGGCTTATGTTTAACGAACCACCAGATTTAGTCAAATGTAACGGCAAAAAAATCACTTGTGATTGCCAAAAATAGTAAATGATCACCAAAATGAATCCCCATTTTAGCGTGAAATGAGAACCAAAAATAGTTAAAATTAGTTAATGATCACCAGAAATTGAACTGTTATGCTCTTGCATCCGAGTCGAGGGAGACCCGGTCGACGCGGGGGCTCCTACTTCTGAATGGTTTATAAAAAAATAACCACGAAGGGTATGGCGGGGTCTATTCGCTCGCTTCGCTCATTCGACCACGCCATACCCTTCTAACCTAATCTATCCGTGTCGGGGTGCCCCAAGTCGGCCTAGGATAAACTAGTTTATCAACAACCACCTCATTAAAATTTGGTGTTCAATTTACTAAATTTGGTGATCAACTGATATTTTAGGTGATAGATGTTAGTGGTCACAAAGTTATTTTTGGTGGTCATTATATTTTCCCCCCTTTAATATTATAAAATGTAATACCCAGTTACGATTATGTTTACATAGTTAGAAAGATATCATGAAAAAAATACTCCATCTGTCTCTGAATTCCGTAAAGTGGAAATTTCTTCCAGCATACATAGGTGTGCAGTGCACCCACCAAATCTAAGTCCTCCTGTCCTACTTTTTGTGCAAATCTAGCTGTACTTAGAGGTACATGCCAGAAACCACTGATAACGAAGTGGATGTGGCTCATATTGATCCGATACATGCGTCATGTTCGTGTACGGGCGCTGTCAGTTGGGACTGGTCATCTCTTAGCTGCCATGGTTCATTTCAATTACCTACTTTATTTATACATTTTTGATTTAATATTTTGCTCTGGACGCTCTTAATGTGCACGTCTTTCTACATCGTTCTCACATATATGTATAATCTCAACATGAATGATGTAACCAATATTTTGTAACAATATTTTGATTTAAAAGAGTGTCCATGGAGTTTCTTGCCCGTTCTTCTCCATCGAGATCTACGCTAGGGAATGGGCAACTACAATACTTTCGCAAGTTATTATGTATTGTGACTGGGACTGTATCTTTGTTTTTTTTTGTATTTTTGACATTCAAAAGTGCCGTAATGGTCTAATTGAAATAAATGCTTTGAGTTTGAGTTTGATTGCTGCAGTATGCAAGGATCGATATCCACGGAACCGGTCAATGTGGCGACACTTGGGGGAGGCCTATGTCCAGCAGTCTGCAGGCTGAAATGATGACGATGTAAGGATCGTAGCAGGTGGCGTTGGCGATTTGGGTCGATAACCGATTCGGGCAAATTGTGTATTTCCGTCAGGAATTTCTCAGTAGCGGAGTTTGGATATGTGCCCGGCTGGGATGGGCGGGATGAGGCGGGGATGGCAATAGGCTCGCTCTCTAATACATCATCATCTGCCTAGCCTTTTCCCAAGTTTTTATTAGGGTCGGCTTCCAATCTAACCGGATGCAGCTGAATACCAGTATTTTACATGGAGCGACTGCCTATCTGACCTCCACAACCCAGTTAGTACTGGGTTATACGATACCCCTTGGAGACCCCTTGGAGACCCAAGACTGGTTGTCAGACTTTTTGGGCAACTGACTACCTGTAACGACTTGTCAAAGATCACAAATGACAGCCGGGACCAACAGCTTAACGTGCTTTCCGAGGCACGGAGGAAACTCGGTATGTAATGGCTGGTCACCCATCCACAGACCAACCTCGGCAAGCACGGCTTAACCTAACGATCGACCTGAGCGGCTGTTATTATTTAGCCACGAGCTCCTCTTATACATGGAACTTAAAAAAAAACATGACTGGCGAAGTGTTCTATTAGATCACTCTCGTGATGTTTTGCTATCTATAAGTATTTCTTCTATACTAATATTCTGAAGAGGTAAAGTTTGTGAGGTTGTAGGGGGGTAATCTCTGGATCTACTGAGCCGATTTTGAAAAATCTTTTACCAATAGTAAGCCACGTTATTTGTGAGTGTCATAGGCTTTTTATACGGGGTTAGTTTTCTGTGACCAGCCAAAATTTAAAATAAAGGTCTGGATATCAAACCAAAAGAGCATTTTAAATAATAATGGCGAATAAAATAAAATAATAGCATTTATTTGAAAAATCTATACATATAATAAATCTGTAGAAAAATCGTTTTTGTACATCGAAAATACTTCGAAAAAAAAATGCCAGGGTGTGAAAGGACAACCAACAGAACTCATTTCCAGCATTTTTGGAATTTTTGTCTATTTGTCTGTTTATGTGTTTGTCTGTTTCGATGATCAAGCATCACGTAAAATTTACGAAACCAATGTAGATAACTTTTATACATAAAAAATGTGCGTATCTTGAGGTATTATTTAGTTTGTTGTTTCATCGTAATCGGTTAATTCTATCAAAAGATATATGAGTTCAAAGTGTTCAAGAAGAACTAATCATCAAATGTAACATACAGCGACATCTATTAGCGGAATATGGTACAAATGACTAAAAATGTGCTAACTGGATAACTTTTAAATCGACTGACCGGCTTTAAAAAAAGTTATATCATAAGGTACTGTAGATTAGTCAACATCATGCTGCTTTGAAAATTTACACAACATGATTTCCGTGCATTCTATTTTAGCAGTTTAACATCTTTGTCGATAGATGGCATTGTTAATTTCACTCCATTTTCTGAATCGCGGTGTTAAGATTTATTGTAAAGAAGAACTTTGGTTTCAAAAAGGAGGAAGCTAGCAGCAGGAGAAGCTGCGGAGGCAGAGGAGCTCGTGGCTAAATAATAACAGCCGCTCGGGTCAATCGTTAGGTTAAGCCGTGCTTGCCTAGGTTGGTCTGTGGATGGGTGACCACCCATTACATACCGAGTTTCCTCCGTGCCTCGGAAAGCACGTTAAGCCGTTGGTCCCGGCTGTCATTTGTAGATCTTTGACAGTCGTTAGGTAGTCAGAGGCCCACAAAGTCTGACAACCAGTCTTAACAAGTGGTATCGTATTACCCGGTACTAACTGGGTTGCGGAGGTCAGATAGGCAGTCGCTCCATGTAAAATACTGGTATTCAGCTGCATCCGGTAAAACTGGAAGCCGACCCCAACACAGTTGGGAAAAGGCTAGGCAGATGTATGACCCCGCGTAACTTTTTACAGAGAAGTCCGATACACGGATACATGTGGTCCTTTTTTTTGTGAAAAGCGTAGGTATATCTCAAAGATGGTCCCGTTTAAAATTGAAAAATCGTGTTTGGGCTGATTTTCTGCCTCTTTGATGAGAACTTTCGACCTAGCTAGAGTATGACTGTCATCGAGTGTGTAAGGATGAAGACGTAGGTAAGGCTGTCGAAGGAAGCCTTTATTTGGAAAAACATAAGTAGATTATTTTAGCGATTAATGTAAATATATCGGAGAAATTGAATTGGATCCACTTGAATCTTTAATAATATTTTATAGCTCAAAAGTTTGTTTGTTTTTTTGGTTGGTTGGTTGAACGCGCTAATTATAGGAACTACTGGTTCGAATTTTAAAAAAAGCTTTTAGTGTTGGATAGTCCATTTATCGAGGAAAGCTATAGGTTATCTAACATCACGCTACAACTAAACGCAGCGGAGCATCAATGATAAATCAATAAATGTTGTAAAAACAGGGAAAATGTATTTATTTTGAGAGCTTCCGTTGCGAGCGCTGCATAAACGGTTAAAGTTGCGCAACAATCATGTATGAGGGAATTGTTCCTCTTAAAACGTTCTAAAATCCGCGATAGCGATATGTCTATCTTTTAAGGTTAACTCACACTCTCTCTAAACCTCTCTCTCTCTCTCATGTGACGCAGACGAAGTAGCGCGGGTCAGCTAGTTCATAAATATTTCCTAAATCATAAACCTAGTGGGAATCAATGCACTTGTGTGCGTGAAAGAAAAAAAGAAAGAAAAAGCATTTATTAGACCGCGTGTATACACCACCAAATTTGTGTGTGCTAACTGCTACCTATCTAGGCTGTTGAACTGAATTGTGCTGTTGCAATATCCACACGATCGCTTTTTAGTGGTAGACCGGAATGAAATCTTATATTAATATTCTAAACCATCTCTGAAAATTGGACCGGTTATTGAAAACTAACCTTGTATTTATTACTAGAAAATATAAGGAGGCGGGGGGAATTAGAGGAAAATAAATGTCCACCCGGGCGAAGCCGGGACGGACCGCTAGTCTATACTTAATATTATAAAGAGAAAAGATTTGTATTTTTGTATGTAACGAATAAACTTCAAACCACTGGACCGATTTGAAAAATTCTTTGAGCAATGGATAGCTATATTATCAGCAAGAAACGTGGGCTATATTTTATCCCCGTACTCCCACAAGAACGGGAACTACGCGGGTGAAACCGCGTGACGTCCGCTAGTGTACTATATTTATGTTCTAAACTTTTCCAGGCTGGGCTCTGTTCGTGACAGCAACAGGTGTAGCTCAGATCTTCCTCGCGAGTGCGCTATCTAAGACTGCTGACAAGGCTGCTAACTCAGACAAGGTGCAGTTCCAGATGGATGAGGGGAAACAGCTCATTTGTTTAGCTTAGAAGGCTTAGAATGGTGTGAGTATGAAGTTACGTACCTACTGGATTAAGTTATTTATGTAGAATATTGTTACTATACCCAATGATATTTTATGTGCAGTTGGCTTATGAAAACCTTTATCATACTTAGAACCTTGTCATATTACTCGAAGCAAATGCAAGTGTCAAAATACTACCTACTCATGTAACGAGTTGAATGCTACAAAGTTCTATAATGATCAACGGTTTCATGACCACCGTTGTCCATAATAATTTATGTACTCGTTGTTTAAATCGAGTGCCAAACCAAGTGTCAATAAAAGTATTCAAAATATTCATCATTTATCAGTGATGTATATGTACAACCTGCCTCAGAAAGATAGATATACGTATATACGTGGACTATAAGTCATTTGTGTACGAAACTTTGTTTACAATTTTTATTATCAAAATGAAGTAAGTAAACATTTGTTCCAAAAAAACTACACCAACAGTATCCCTAGGTACTGGGTATCATTTTGGGGAGACAGTAATGTATATTATAGTCTAAGATCCCGCCCAAGAGCGACCTTCACTTATCTCTTTACTGAATGAAAAATATTTTTAACAATCATAATAATAGGTTGCCAGATGAAATTAATTCAAGACTGTAAAGTGCAACAACTGTGAGTTTTGACCGAATTTACTTGACAACCTAACACCACTGTGTTTGTAATAAAAATATCTATATTTTAATATACACACATCAACACGGTCTAGGGATATTTTTAAAAAAGCGAATTACTATCAATGTGTTAATTATTTATATGACATGTATATATTTAAAAGATACGTTATTTAATATTCTACCATTTTTAAATAATGGTTAAGGTATAGATTAAAATTTCAGGATTTTATGGAAAAAAAATGAAGCATAGACGGAAGCCGTATATGAATGAACTTTTAATTTGTGAGTAAAAACTGAAAAAAATTGAAAAATCATTTAATTTGTGTTTATAAACTTGAAGTTAGTAGTCTGAGAAAGCGCCCATGATGTTCATAACACATCGGCAACGATTCGGCATGCTCAGAACAAGGTTGTCAATGTCTTGCTGCGGAATATTGTCCCATGTCCTTCTGAGGTGCGCAAAAAGTTGATCTTCTGTAGCCAGATTTTCAGGAACTTCCTTCAGAGCTCTTCTTTGCAGCATATCCCACGCATGCTCAATGGGATTTAGATCTGGCGATTGAGCAGGCCAGTCTAAGGCCCTAACATTATGTGTATGTAACCAAGCTGCTACCGTTCTCGCCGTGTGTGCCCGGGCATTGTCGTGCATGAGCAGGAAATCTTGCCCCATTTGTGTTCTGTGGGGCAAGATTACGGGCCCCAGCACCTGTTGGACGTATCGTTCTGCCGTCATATTGCCCCGCACCCAAACGAGATCCGTCCGTTCTCCAAGACGAATTCCTGCCCAAACCATAATTGTTCCTCCTTGGTATGGGTGAACTTCCTGAGGGTTCTGGAGACGGCTCCATCGTCCAGGAACTCGCCAAACACGCGTCCTTCGTGAATCTGGATGGAAGCCGAACCTGGATTCATCCGTGAACAGCACATTGGACCATTGGTCACGGCCCCATTCCACGTGGTTCCGAACCCATTCTAATCGTCGTCCACGATTGCCTCTCCGTAAAGGTGGGACCCGGAGTGGTCTACGAGAGCGTAGATTGCTTTCATGCAGTCGCCTTCTTACAGTTTGGTCACTCACAAGCACTTGGTGTTCCACTCGCAGCCTTTGGACCAATTGAGTCGCCATTGCATTTGGTTGTGCTCGCGCAGTAATTTGCAAAAATCGGTCTTGTCTGGGGGTAGTGATGCGACTTGGCCCCCGGTGCCTCTCCGCTACTTCACCTGTGGCACGATAGCGTGTCCACAATCTTGAAATTACATTTTGATGGGTCCCTATGGCCTCAGCAACATTACGCTGAACAGATCCAGCTTCCAGCATTCCCACAGCTCGTAACATCTCCGCCCTCGTCAAATGTCGGCGTTGCATGGCTACAATACCTCAATTTTAACTTTATCTTTCGTTTAAAAATGAAAAAAAACTGTAACTAAACGTAATTCGTATTGTTTTCTAAATTTCGCACAAATGAAAATTCCCTCTCCTATACATCAAGACATTTTTATGCCACCGAAACAAAAGAATTTTCAAAAATTTGAATTTGGAATTAGTCTGAGATAAATTACAAACAAATCGGTGTATAAAAGATTCCAATGCGGCCAGTACTTTTCGAGTTATTTAATTGAGTATGAAATATCCCTACACCGTGTTGATGTGTGTATATATTTGCGATTAACGTGGCCACCTATTGAGCCCAAAATGTTAAAAAGTTGTACTGTCGAAACGAAAGAAGGAAAAGAATAATTATTTCATTAAGAAAATAGATGACAACCCATTATTATTATTAGGAGCATTAAGTTTTTTATTTTCAATCAATATTGATTTCGTTTTGAAAAAAAAAAGTGGTCAAAACTTTTTCACTTAATTGTCGTAATATGTGTTTTTTTTTAATGTGGAGTTGACTTCGTTTCCTCAAGTAAGCCATCGCAATATGTTTATTCTTGTATTTAGATATCTAAAAAGTATTTTTCATTCGATAGAAGATGGGTGAAGGTCGATCTTAGGCGGGATCTCAGAATATTATGTTTTTCACGACTGGTGAAATAATAAGTTTGAAAACAAAGCTCTTTTGCTGACTGTACATTTATGTATTATTAAATAGCATACACAAAAAATAGACTATTATATAAATTGTAACTGCTTTTTGGCGGTGTTCGCTTATTTGCGCGTTTAATATATTAAGCTTTTAAATATTATGTGAAAATTTAATGTATTTTTGTACGTTTTGATGTTACGTTTATAAATACGACTGATCCCATTGACTGAATCTCATATTGCGTCCATACTAAAACCAAAATAAAAACTGTTGCATGTTTAAGATACAGGTTAATTTCAAGCCGTTTTTAAACCAGTAAAATATGTTTTTATTACCAGTTATGATACAGGGTGTAAACAGACTTTTCACCAAGCCGCTTTGGGTGGTTATCTGAAATTTGGTTAACTTCTGATGTAATTTTGAAATTGGTGTTTTTTTGTTAAAAATCAGAACAGTTTATATTCCATGCTGAGGGTATAACATCTACTTTGCTGCAACTAAAAGGGCCAGTCACTTTACTTGATATTTTTAGAGAAATTAATTATTTTTTAAAATCAGTGTTCTAGGGACTGACGAGACGTGATAAAGACTGACGCCAAACACGGTTATTACCTATGTCAAATCACATTTTTATTGCAAAATCAACTGAAACAACAAATTATCTCTTAAGTTCACAAATTTTATGAACTACAATCACAAGATTTATTGTATCTTCGTAAGGGACGCCGGCGATATCATGATCATTTATTTTAAATTCTGTGCCATCTTCATTGCAAACTTTAAGGAATGTAACTGTCAGCTCTCCATCTTCGTCATCATATTTTGACCAAATTGCGGCGTATCGGTATTCTTTTCCCCTCATTATTAACTTTTACGACTAGGGCCTGACGGTCTAGGGACTGACGAAACGAAACAAAATCAAATGAAACCTATTATTTAAAATCAAAATCAAAACCATTTAGGCGGTCAAAATAACAAGGCAGACCAAACTCATATTTACAAATAAGTAATGAAATCAATTAGTAATTAACTATCTTTAAAACGACTTCCCTAGGGCCTGAGAGTTTGACTGGCACAGCACGTATTTCCGCAGCAAAATCAGCAACCGCACTAATAACAAAATAGCTGCCGCGGCTTGGGTCGTGTTTGCTACTAATTTCACACCGATGCTATCGTATTGAGTGAGTTATGAAAAAGCCATATGCTTGTATGCCGCGAATTTTTGAATTTCGTAAATGACTAGGGCCTGATATTTTTTATTGCTTACACTTTTTGACTTGAAATAATGTGATGAAAAATATTGTTAATAATAATTAAATCGAAATGACAATGTTAGTAATGTAATAGTAAACGAATTTCAATAGAGTTTGATCAAATTATTCTTATAGAATTATAATTACATTGAAATGAACACTATATTCGGGAGATCTTACATGGCTAGGGCCTGATATTTGGAGTAAGAAAAGTAATTATTTGGAAATAAAGAATATTATGATATATATCAAAATGAGTGACCGAACTAAATGGACTTTATAACATCGCTTAGTAGTTTCAAATATTGGATATTTTTTTATAATTTTGTGAAAATTGATGCTAACACCAAGTTAACCAAATTTCAGATAACCACCCCTAACGAAGTATTCTGTACATCAAACTAAGTAACCCTACGCAAAATTTATTTCTGGGAAATTACTTTTTTTTTGGGGTGAAAAATCGCGTTTTACGGAAAAGCTCGATGTAACGCACTGAAAACATTTTGCTGGTGGATGGAATGAATAGTACGGGGGTCTTGGAGGTGTTTAAAGTAAAAATCTTACATTGAAAACTTGTATAAAAGAAAAAAAAAAAAGAAAAGCTTGTGAAAAAGGTGGAACTTCGATCCCCAATGTCTCCGTATCTAGAAGGTTCCTAGGTTGTCTAGAACAAAAAAATATATCGCAATGACGGAGAGAACAAGTGCTTTTCGGCTTCGTTAAGAGGTTTTTTTCCCTTTATATTTGAGACATTATTTTTATAAGCACAAAGGCTTTTGCCGTTTCACATAGATTATGAAAGAAGGATTCAACATAGAAAATAGTCAAAATCTTGTTTAAAATTAAATAAGACAGTCATGTTTAAAATAAATAAGGTTTTATTTCTAATATGTGTGCTGTTATTGCCTAAATAAACTGTTAGAAGAAAGTTTGTCACTGTAATAGACAAACGTTTTCTGTGGATATTTATGCATTTGTCTTTTTATTGACGTGACAACGTCTTATAAATTGGTTTGCCGGGTGACACTTCAAGAAACTGCGTTACGCTCCGCTCACGTTATGCGCTCACAATGAGAGCGAGTGAGAGGCACGCGTCCCTTCCACGCGGGCATGGTTAGCCCGCCTAAGAGCGAGAGAGACAGACATAAAAAGTTTATTTTACCACTCAAAGTCGTTGTCACGTAAAACTTTCGCCCGTATACCGACTTTACAGGCAACCAATTTTTGTGAAAATATTTGTCAGTTTTATGTGCAATTCATTTGTCAGTTTTCTGTGAATATTTATATATTTGTCAGTTTTCAGTGAATATTTATGTAAAATTTGTCAGTTTTCTGTAGATATCTATTTTTCTGTCGATATATTTGTCATTGTTCTGTGGACATATTTGTCAATGTTCAGTGGACATACTTTTCAGTTTTCTGTGGATATATTTGTCAGTATTCTTCACCATTAACGGGCTTTTTAGCTCTAAGACTATTTTGCGTAAACGCAATCAGCATCTATGTGTATTAACAAAAATATTGTTGAATCCTTCTATTAAACTCCACAAAATATTACATCATAGTTATATGCTAGAATCACCACATTAGTTTTAGTTTTAAATGTGAATTGCGGACTGAACATTATAATTCCAATTTCAAACAATTCTTTCAACATTTTAATGTATATATTATGTATACGTAAAACAGCCGAATATAAACTGGTATTTAATTATTACTAGTTATAAACGTTGCAAGGGATAATGCGACACAAAGTTTTGCCAATATTCAGTATATTTGATTTCTAGAAAAAATAAAGCAGCTGTACCATAGATTTTGACGTGCGTATTGCCCCTTTTCTATGGAAATTGTTTTTTCGCTGAAAATCTTCAACTAAGTGGGTTGAGAGCGGCGGTGGCCCAGTGACTTACGAACAGAGTCGTGGGTTCGAACCCAGACAGGCGCATTACTTTGTGTAATTTATTTCATCACCACTGCTCTCAAAACGGTGAAGGAAAACATCGTGAGGAAACCGGCATGTCCTAGAACCAAAAATTCGAAGACATGTGACATCTACCAACCCGCACTGGGCCCGCGTGGTGGATTATAGCTCATTCCCTCTCATAGAGAGGAGGCCTGTGTCCCAGCAGTGGGAACATTGTAGGCTGATGATGAAGTGGGGTTGTCCTTGTGCGTATGTCCCTTACATATATAGTTTATATAAGTTTAATATATGTTTAAGAATGATATAATAGTTTAAAAGTATATTTTCCTATACTAGGCTGTCTTCTATCTTTAGTCACAAATAAAATCAAAGAAATGTTTAGTAAATACTCATTATTGTACGCTATAGTATTTATAATAGTTACATGTAGGGTGAATTCACCAATTTTTGGCACAACATAGGAATACGTATTTTGTTTAAATGATACAAAATCAGCAAAAAGAATAAGAGAGAAAAAGAAGGAGACTAAATGAAATATAGTCCCTGTTAAAATAAAATAAAAATATGGATATTTTGACTGAATTCGTTTGTCCAAAAATTGGTTGTCCATCTTAAATAAGTTATTTATCTTTAAAATATTTTATTGGCATAATATTTAGCATCACAACTTATTTTTACTGAATTCATGTATTATTTTTAGGTGCCATAATAATTTTTCATTGGCTTTAATTTTTTTTTTGTTCTTTTATGTGTGAAAAATATTTTAGTTACTTTAATATAATTGCAATAAACAGAAGATCTTGCATTCGATGTATTGCTTGTATTGTGTTATTGGGTTTTTCATCAGGAATTTATTAGTAGCAGCTACGGAATCTGTATTTTTGCCCGGTTGTTGGCAATAGGCTGGCCCCTTATTGCATAGGACTTAAACATAGCCTATCTAAGGCCAAGCATAACGTTATTATAACATAATAATTTTAAAAGAAATCATCAACATGTTGCAATTATATTTAAGTAAAGAATCTCAATAATGTCTAAATTAGCACAATAGTGAATTGACAGTATTATTTTTAATGATTTTTCCATGTTTTTGGACTTTTCGTACGTAATTGGTTGTAAACTGTATGAAAAAATGCTAAGCTTTCAGTAAACGCATACATGCTATTAGAAGTTCGTGTATTTTTTTACATTTATATGAATAAATAAATGAAGATTGTATTATGATCAAACTAAATCTTAGGTGAAAAGGATAATTTGAGTGAGTAGATTTTTGTGATTTCGATATTTTCTTAGTTTAAAATAATAGTGCCTATGTATGGTTGACAATTGTCCTTTTCACCCTAGTGTTATCTTTTAGATTTAAGAAATATACTGTTTACAAGAAATATACAAATATGTGTCTGTATTTTATACTACTTATTAAAATTATATACGATTTTGATTGAATTAAATGTTTTTCATTTTGCCTAAATTGCAGTTATCGGGTGTCCCAAAATTTACGCAAGATTTGAATTTTCCGCTATTCGTGCGGTATTTTTTTTTTTGTAATTTGTTTTGGCAACATAATAATAAGAAAATTTAATCGCTAATTAGCCGCAATGCGTCGCCAAGTTACAGATTCAGTCGGAGATATTAAAGAATTCACAGTGGTACAAGCAAGTACAACAACAAGCAAGTATGTAGTACTTTTGTACTTGCTTGTACCACTGTATGGGGAAATTGAATCTTCAATATAAGTATTTTTATGATAAAACTTACCGTTTTGATGAAAATCTACAAAAACTAATTTTTTGACCTTTGACCTTAAAAAAAAAAAAATCCATGCAGGAGAAAGATGGAGAACTTTCAAATTTTATTTATAATTATATTTTGAACGATTTCACCTATTTTCAGCTTGTTGTAAATTTATGTAGCTTCACTCTTATTTTTTTGGTTTAATTTGACCGAACTACTGCCCGAAGGCCTCCTGACCTGACCGTAACTTTCGTAGGCACACTAGGCAGTATAGTTTTAGCGTTCTCTCATCACGCCCTACTGGGCTATCAGGTTTTCATGCTAAATATTCTTGCTAAAAACCATCTGGGCCATTAATACCAATGACTTTCTGTTGACAGTCGTAGAAATCGAAAACGCTTCTTGAAATTTGCCACTCGTCTAGGCTCTCAACTGGACTTATCTACTCTGAAAAAAAAGAAGACAGATAGTTAAAAGTTGGAGACTTGCCCTGTGAAGTTCTGACCCTGGACAGGACCTGGATGAACTGTGTATTTTTAATCTTTGACCCCGGAATTTTATTAATTTTATTTCACATAGAAACGTCGAGAAAGTGCACGGTTCGGGTTGGTTTGTTTCCTATCCTTCGTAGACAAACCGACAAGAAACTCCATGGTTACCTACTCTTTTCAAATCATATTGTTTAAGGTACCTTGAGAAGATACTACCTACGGAAAGTGCCTTGATCCCGAAGGAAGCTGTCAAGAACCGGCTTCCTAAGTAGCTCGCGCCTGGTATCTACTCAAAGATTGGCTTTTCAAAAAACATCGCATTCTTAGCTACCTTCATGTAAGTTGGTAGGTAGGTACCCAACGGTAGGTATGTATTTTCTAAGAAATCCATGTAAATCGTGAGGGTAATTGGAGAACGAAATTACACGATAATTATGCCTACTCATCATTATACTTAATTTCGTTCTAAGAAAAAATAAGTTTTCCTTCTTCCAATGATAAAAGTTGTTTGTATTAAAAGATATCGGATTTTGCTTATCGATGTTCATAATTTATAGATACTTATTAAGTGGAAAGTGGGTAAATAATAGCGGCGCAGGTTGATCTTCAGGTCAAGCCACGCTTGCCTATAGGTCGGTCTGTGGATGGGTGACTATCATAACAGCGTTTCCTCCGTGCCTCAGAAAACACATTAAGCCGTTGGTCGCTGTCATTTGTAGATCTTTGACAGTAGTTACAGGCTACAGGTAGAGGGGCCCGAAAGTCTGACAACCAGTCTTTCCAAGGTGTATCATATTATCCATTACTAACTGGGTTTTGGAGATCAAACAGGCAGCCGCTCCATTTCTTACCGATACAGCTGAATACCAGTATTTTACAAGGAAAAATACTGGTATTCAGCTGCATCCGGATAGACGAAGCCGTGCCCAACATAGGGGAAAGGCTATATACGGGGATTAAAAGACCTCATCACAAAATTATTGCTGGGAAACGACTTTTTTTTTTGGGGTGAAAAATCATGTGTTGTGTAATAACTCATTGCAACGCACTCAAAACATTGTGCTGATGGATGGATTGATAGTACGGGGGTCGTGGAGGTGTTTAAAGTAAAAATCTTACATTGAAAACTTGTATTTAAAAAAAAAATGACAAAAAGTTGGAACTTTGATCCCCAACATCTCCGTAACTAGAAGGTTCCCAGGTATGGTGTAAGGTACAGGCGCCGTATAAGGCCCACTTAATTTTAAATCACTGTAAAACTGTAAAAAAAAAGAGATTAGAAAAAACACTGGTTTAAAACATATAAAATGTTTATTAATGACACATTTTAAATAAATACAAGTTTTTTTTGTACCATCACAACAGAGAAAAATCGTTTTTTTAAAACATAGTCAATGGGCCATCTTATGAACATAGTAGCCCAAGAAAGCCCGTTATGAATTAAGGAATATCTATGTAATATTAAGTCCAGCAAAATTATTTTTTTGACAAACTAAATTCAATATGCAGTTTTATTTAATATTAAGTGTTTTAGATTAATTAATCAGTAAAAAAAATGACATTGGGCCTTCTTATGTCTATAGAAACTTGGAATGGCCTTAAAACAAAAAATCAACACTTAAACTAATAATGGCGTATATTTTGAGATCCATCTTCTTTGTTCGTAACTAAATAATACTTATAATATCCTCTAATAGGTCATTTATTTTCAATTGTGGGCCATATTAGGTATATTGAAAACTATTTTTAATAAAAAAGGTATACTGTTCGTATACTTAGCTTAAAAACTTATACAAAAATAAAAATAAATAAAATTTAATAAAAGGATCAGACATAGAAATGTATGTATATGTAAACTTCAAAATATTATTTTTATTGCAATTTACTACTAAAATGTAATATTCGATAGTCCAAAGAAGGCCCGGGCCTTATTTGGGGGTCATGTAGTGGGCTATCTTATGGAACTTCGTCATATGGCAGTAAAAATTATGTTAAAAATTAGGTGACACCATTAGAATATTAAAACTTACTTTGATTTAATCTTAACACTGTTAGTACTAAGATTTATCAAGGTTTAACGCGATATTACTGTATTTTGTTGTAAAAAAATAAATATACTTACGTGAGTAAGGTTATAACACGTGCACTGCCTTGACGCGTCACGGACAATAGTGTTCAAAATGGCCGCGCGCGATTGGCGTGATGACGTTTGCCTTTCGTCTAGGAACGCATTCACAAGATTCCCGCGAAATTTTAAATTGTTCTGGCCACCGAAACTTAAGTATTTTTTAAGTGGGCCATGATAGGAGGTGGGCCTTATACGGCGCCTGTACCAAGAAAATCGCAATGACGAGGAGAACCAGTGCCTTTCGGCTTCGTTAAGAGGTGTTTTACACCCTTTTTATGCAGATGATGATGATAAGAGGATAGGCTAGCAATGTTAATTCCATACAAACTTAATCCCCTGTTTTCGCCATGGAAAATTAACACCTGGAAACCTTGAAGAAATAATCTCAGGATTAGGAAACTCTTAAAAATGATTAACCAGGCTTGAATTCAGACTCCGAGCTTTTATCAAAATATTTCTGATGCAGAAAATGTTGGACTGCTTTTCGCGACTTGGGTATCGAGCCGCTACGCGTACAGGACCACCCCTTTGACAGTCGCGCTTCCGTCTACACGACCAACGAGACAGTCGTAACTTTCGACAATTTATTTGCGTTTTATACGCTGAAAATGGTAGCATCATATTCTGTAAAACGTAGGTATGGCTGTATACCTACCTGCCTACGTAAAGGAATGAGATACCTAAACCATTTTCCTGAGAACAATACCTACGTGAAGGTACTAACTACGAAGGTACCTAAGCTATCGCGGAGTCCCTAAGATGTAAGAAACAAGTTATGGATAACTGGCGAATCATTCACAAAAAATAATTATGTTGTCTTGCAGTTGCGGCACATTTAAGAGTTCAGAATTGAGAATTATAGTAGGTACTTTAATTTTATTTATTGTATTTTTGTCTTATTATATTGACAAACGAAAACGAATGAAACTTATTCATTGTAGATCGAAGTTTTATATCCTATTCTATTCTATTTTTATTTAATGGCAAGTAAAGCCGATGTCGACTATTCTGCCAATGTCAAGTGAGTTGAAAAAGCAAGTGTGCATGACAAAAAAAAAAAAAAAAAAAAATATAATGACGGACTGATCTGAGATCGCAGGTTAAATTTTTTGATACCACGTGGATCTTGTCTGGTTAGTACGGGACTGAAACAAACAAAAAATAGAAATAAATATTATAATAAAATTGTTAAAACATAAAATAAACGCATACCACACCCACACAGGCAGATTCATAATTTTATGTTATTGTGACGGATGAAGGTCATCAGCGTCACAAGCAGTTCAGGGGAGGAATATGTTAGCAAGGAAGAGAAATTAGTCGGAAGAGGGATTTTAAATTTAGGGAGACGGCTATACAGGTCTAGAGGAGGGATGTTGTTTGAACATTCGAAGAAGATGTGATCCAGAGTGCCCTCTTCTAACCCGCACTCGCAAAGAGAGGAGTCCCGAATCCGGATTTTTTGCAAGAAAACAGGAGTACAACAAAAACCTAGACGAATACGACATAATACGGATATGACAGGTTTGGAGACTTTCTTGTAGCTATAGAACCAAGGTTTTGGCTTTATAGTTGGTTGAACCGCGTAATAAAACTTGCCTTTTTTCCTTCCAGTATTATCCCATTGTTCCTGCCATGACGATTGGAGTTTAGTTCGTGGAAGATTCAATAAGTCATACCCCTGGAGACGATTGTGGGAAAGATCAGCTACTGTCGATGAGCAAGCATCTTTGGCCAAAGTATCAACGCACTCATTGCCCTTAATGCCACAATGACTAGGTATCCAAACTAGCTGAACCTCTTTTTGATTGACAGCACAAGATAATAAGGACGCTTTAACAGACCAGAGAGCTGTGCAATTTACTTTTAAAAGGATTTTGTGTTAAGGCTTGCAGACAACTAAGAGAGTCTGTGAAGATTACGGCTTTGTGTATGTTATGGTGTGACTCTATAAAAAGACAAGCTTCCAATATAGCCACACACTCGCCAGTGAATACTGAAGACTCCTTAGGGCACTTAAACTGCAAAATTATCCTAGAGCTCTGGTAATAGACCGCAGCTCCAGTGTGGTTAAGGTCTGTTAATTTCGAGGCATCCGTAAAAAATAATTGGAAACCATTCCATCGCTCGCCCACCACCGCATTGAATGCCAAGTTTGCTGACGGGGATTTTTTGGATATACCAATGTTAAAGTCAATTTTTGGAACATAAGTTAAAACTTCATACGCAAAATTAAAAAGGGGCAATCTGGGGAACTGAACAATTGGGCATTCTAAATTTAAAATTTGTCGAAAAGATTTCAGAATTAAGGTGACACAGCTCACAGGCTCGAACTCATTGGTGGGCGTGACCAAAAAGCACGCTATCTCACCTGGCATCGTGCCCGACAGAGATAGTATCAGTGATGAGCAGTTAGACGCTATTCTTCACGCACGTCTAGTTCGTACGTACACACACAGCGTTCCGAACCGTTCCGAACAAAAACGAAGTTACACGATGCACACAATTGATATGAAAAAACAGTAGCGTTTGTCTTTCTTGAGTACATGTACTGCTCTGCTAGAGTATGCCCTTCCTTCCACTTGACACCACCAAAATGACACCACCGGTGGTGTCGTATGGAATCTCTAGTCCATATGACACCACCCTAGTGATGTCCAGAAACGCGTGGCTCTCCAGCAGAGCCACAATCAATGTCTATTTTATTATTACCTAATGCACGTAGGTACACACGCACGTACGTTAGCCATGGGGTATCCGGCAGAGTAGAATAGAACCAACCCATTACACTCACGGGTGTCGTATAAGGTGACTAATGTCTGAGGCAGAACACCTTGTGCCTCCGTAGACCTGAGAATGGGCAGCAGTGTTTTCTGTTAGTCTTACATCACTGCGATCTCCAATCCGCCTGCCAAGCGTGGAGATTACGGCAAATTCCTCCCATCATGGGAGAGGCTTATGTCCAGCAGTGGACGTTGTGGGCTGTACAGCGATAACGATATAAGTTGATACGTTGATGTACGTTTGACGTACATCATTTTAAGATATAATTGATCGATTTCTAAGATAGTGGCTCCGTGGCACAGCATGACACCATTCGACGCCAGCTCGAATCGCCGAGAAATCAGCAAGTAGGTATCTACAAACTCGTACTAAAGTAGTAGGCGCTGCGTCATCGTTTTGTACCTGTATGGCTCTCTAAGAACCTAATATAGATTGCTTATTATGTTTAGTTTTCCCCGGGTGGTCATGCATGCAGCGATCGCTCAAGAGTTCACGACGCTGCCGCCGCGACGACACATGCTTACTTGAAAGTTCATCGCAGTTTATGTCCGATTGCAGCAGCATAACCAGCCTATAATGCTCCCACTGCTGGGACACAGAGCTCCTCTCTGTGAGAGGGAATGCGGGCCCAGTGCGGGTTGGTCTTATGTCAGAGTGGATACCTAATAATTGTAATTAGTTTTGCCTACATAAATTGTTTTACAAAAATACTTACCTGTCTTTTTACTTTTTTAGGTTTATAATTATGCTCAATATCACTAAATGTAAACACATGTTTTCATCAAGACAAATGACAAATCAAGATTTTTTTCTTAGTATTTACATTTTAGAGTCCATGACAAAAATAATAGTCAATTTCGTCAGACGGACAGACAGACAGATGGACGGACTGACAGACGAACAGACAGGTGGATAGACAGACGAACCGACAGACGGACAGACAGATGGACAGCGGAGCCTTAGTAATAGGGTGCCGTTTTTACCCTTTGCAGTTTGTCTATGTCACATGAAGGAAATTAAAAAAGCTATTGGCATACTTTTAGAGCATGAAAAGTGAAAACTACTTAAATATGTATAGAAAACGATTATAGAATAATTTAATGCCCAAAAAGTATACATATTTTCATTAGTCAATTTAGTCAGACGGCCAGACAGACAGATGGACAGCCAGACGGACAGACAGACAGACAGACAGACAGACAGACGGACAGATATACAGATGGACAGCGGAGTCTTAGTGATAGGGTCCCTTTTTACCCTTTGGAGTTTGTCTTTGTCACATGAAGGAAATTAAAAAAAAAAACTAATTACTTTCACTCCCTAGAGACTAAAAGGGTCACTTTAGTCCCACTTCGTAGGGCTATAATGGCGTACTTTTAGAGCGTGAGAAGTGAAATCTACAATGTATAGAAATCGAATAAAGAATAATTGAATGCCCAAAAAGTATACATATTTTTGTTACTAAAAATATATATTTTTTTAGTTAGCCTATTCTGTCCCACTGCTGGACAAAGGCCTCCCACATTCCTTTCCAACTCTCCCGGTGTTTTGCCTCCTCCGGCCAATCAGTCAGGAACGAGTCCGTAAAAAAAATATTATTATACATAAATATTTAAAATGTAATAAATTTACATTTTTTATTTTTTATTAACAAAAGTATAAATAAAATTAAAAGCATATAAAATAGGTAGCCCGCCAGCATCGGGAACAGGGTCCAAGCTGCTGGTGGTTAGGGCTCTTGAGATAGGAACCTCCTAACAATACGCGCCGTGTCCAGAAGAACTGCTTTCTGAATCAAGCGCTTGATCCAGCTGCCTAGCGAGGGTCACCTCAGATGTTAGTTGAGGCTCTTGTCCAATTAAATTATTATTATTATGGAATTACATAATAACACAATTACTGACATTGTTTCTTTTTACGTCTGCGGTGTGTAATTACCGCCACTATAGCTCAAAATAAATGATTCCTAATAAACAGAAAAATAGTAAGGTATTTATGGTACTAGCCGTGCCGTGCCGTGCCGTGTGGTATCCGGCAGAGTAGAATAGAACCAACCCATTACACTCATGGGTGTCGTATAAGGCGACTAATGTCTGAGGCAGAACACCTTGCGCCTCCGTAGACCAGAGAATGGGCAGCAGCGTTTTCTGTTAGTATTTCATCACTGCGATCTCCAATCCGCCTGCCAAGCGTGGAGATAACGGCAAATTCCTCCCATAATGGGAGAGGCTTATGTCCAGCAGTGGACGTTATGGGCTGTTGTTGTTGTTGTATGGTACTAGTGTGGAAAGTTGGTTTTTATAAACGAGTAGACGAATGTAACCGTAATTTACGCACGTGTACATTGTAATACAAGGGGCTAAAATGACCCATTATACACGAGGTAGTGAATAGGAACCGAGTTATAATGGGATTTTAGAACGAGTTATAATGGGATATTAGTGTGTCACACTGTAATTTTTACTTTGAGTGGGAGAAAAATAGTCAATTTAGTCAGACGGATAGACGGACGGACAGACAGGCGGACAGACAGACTGACAGACAGACGGACGAACAGACAGACTGACATACAGACAGACGGACAGACAGATGGACAGCGGAGTCTTTGTAATAGGGTTCCGTTTTGAAAGCTCTTATAATGGGATTTTAGTGTTACACTGTACTTTTCACTTTGAGAGCGAGAAAAATAGTCAATTTAGTCAGACGGACAGACAGATGGATGGACAGAGCGATGGACAGACAGACGGACATACAGACAGACAGATGGACAGCGGAGTCTTAGTAAATAGGGTAACGTTTTTAATGCTATAGCTCTTATAATAATTTTCTAAAGCACATACATATTTTCCCTATTTGTCTTAGTTTATTAGAATAATTTCGCAGTACTGCATTCTATTTTTCTTACATAATGTGAACATTAGGACCATACACCATTGCGTCTCTTAGAGCGTTTATTACACTGCTATATCCATCACTAATTACCTTAGTATACAAGAGCCCGTGCAACTGCATGCTTACTTTGCATCCATCTACACCTGACAAGTTTTTTTTAAAATACAATGTTTGAATGTAAGATTACACCTCCACAACCCCCGTACTATTCAATCCATACATCAGCACAATGTTTTGAATGCGTTACATTGAGTTGTAACACAAAACATGATTTTTCACCCCAAAAAAGTCGTTTGATGTACAGAATGCTTGGTTGACTGACGGCTTCGTGAGGAGGTCTTTTGCACCCTGTATTCATGACGTGTCATCAATTCATCCTGCGTGGTCCTGTAAACGCATAACTCAATTAGAATATGCAAAAACTAACAAAATAGTGCATTGTAAACATAGTCAATTTAGTCTGACGGACAGACAGTTGGACAGACAGACGGACATACAGACGGCTAGACAGACAGATGGACAGACAGACAGATAGACACACAGATGGGCAGACAGACGGACAAACAAACAGACGGACATACAGATGGACAGACAGACAGAGGGATAGACAGATAGTTGGCCTGAAAGACAGACAGACGGACAGACAGACATGGGCAGACAGACAGAATGGCGGATAGAAAGAAAGATGGATAGACAGACAGACGGATAGACAGACGCACAGACAGACGGATAGACAGACATCGACAGACAGACGGATAGGCAGCGGAGTCTTAGTAATCATAGGGTACTGTTTTTACCCTTTGGAGTTTGTCTATGTCACATGAAAGAAATTAAAAAAAAAAAACTTTTACTTTCTAGAGATTAAAAAGGTTACTTTAGTCCCTGATGGACTAAAGATGACTAGCGATAGCATAAATTATTATTCACAGAAAACACGTTTTAGTTTTCAGACATTTTATTGAGAACTGTTGTCATGCCTACAAACAAAGTCACTATGTGACAGATTATATACCATGAAGGTATCAACCTCCAACAGTCCCGCTTCGTAGGGCTATATTGGCGTACTTTTAGAGCATGAGAAGTGAAATAATAGATTGTACATCAAGTGCATAAAATGCACCATTTCACGAGACGTTTTTTTTGTTGTTAAATAGAGTGTAAGGTTTGGTCAGTACATGAGGAATATCGGAACTAATCTATTCACATTGTGCAGACATTGCTTCATGTGCTTCTGCTGCACAGGTATCTTGCCCGAAATCTTGTGTTGATCTAAAAAAAAAATGGATTACACAGGGTCAAATTAAATGAGTTAGCGAAACTCCGCACATAAAAATCAAAAGCTATTTTTTTTCGGGTCAACGATACACACAGCACAGCGGGTCTAAAATAGCCGCTATAGCAGAATCTACGCAGAATCTTAGCATGAATCACGTTCAAAATTTAAATTCTTAAAATGGACTTTATGTCAATAACTATAAAGTCCATTTTAAGAATTTTAAATTTTTAACGTGATTCACAAAACGATTCTGCTAAAGCGGCATTTTAGACCCCCGGTACAGATTTCATAAGTTTTTACCGTGCCGGAAGTGCCAGAGGTTGGTTTTATATATGTATAGGCACCAAGAGCAGCGAGCGGTGGCCCAGTGGTGGCGGCCCCGACTTACGAACAGTAAGTCATGGGTTCGAACCCAGACAGGCGCATTACTTTGTATAATTTATTTCAACACCACTGCTCTCAAAGCGGTGAAGGAAAACATCGTGAGGAAACCGGAATGTCCTACAACCAAAAATTCGAAGACATGTGACATCTACTAACCCGCACTGGCCCGCGTGGTGGATTATAGCCCATTACCTCTCTTAGAGAGGAGGCCTGTGTCCCAGCAGTGGGAACATTAATAGGCTGATGATGAGGCACCTACTATTTGCGCAACCATTTCCATTTACATACTGATACCGATACTGTTAGCCTGCGTCATCCCACTGTTGGGCAAAGGCCTCTCCCCATTTACATAAGCATACAAAATAAAAGTCACTAGCGCATTGCACCGCTCTTAGATCGACTGTCTTGCTTACATAGGGGGGCACCCTACTGCCTATACACAAAACCGCGCCGCCGGCCACCATGGGTAAAGTAAGCCTGCGATGCTACGTGTAGAGAATAGCACTAATGGTTGAAGTCACCATCGACACGTGCCTCTGATGTAGATGCCGCGTGTCGCTCGTGTGTAAGAACACTAAATAGATTAGGTGCAACAAATTATATGACTTACCCATTGTTAATTTGTAGTTATTCACACCTGTTCTTCAATGAACCAACACAATATCACTAGCACAGCGTCCACTCAAACCAAAAATTAAATTTTTTATCAAAAATCCGGAGTCCAAACAGTTATACGTCAAACGTCACACGAATTACATAGGCTTTAGAAGCAGATTCGAAATTTCGAATATAACTGGAATAGGGTGGATTCTCCTAGTATTAGCCTCCTCCTAAAATCGGCCTTTTCTAGAAAAAGTAACATAACTATAAAATTTGCCCTAAAATCATAATTCTTTTCATGCAAAAACGACTCTATATCCATACACATAACCTCCCATACCATAAATACATTTCATTTTAAAATCTTCATGATGAGAAACATTTGAAATTTATTTATTCTTTTATACTATCTGTCATTTCGAATTACATTCAAACGTTGAATACATTTTTGTAATCATCTTTTAAAACGCTTCATTTTGATACCCCACTCGATGGTATTAGAAGAAAAAAAAAATTCGAAGTCTACAATATGGCACCCCAAATCCACGATTTTTTTTTTTTGCAAGAAATCAAAAGCACTTAAAAATTACAAGTAGTCAAAGTTCAAAAAAAGTTGACACGGTCGATAATTGGTACCACCACCCTACGCGCGTATGACATATTGTTAATGTGTGCGTGAACGTCGTCGTCGTCCTCCCGCACCGCGCACCGCAGCGGGGGAAACATTGTTCAGTGAGATGCACGATAAGTCTAGTAAAAGGCGCGCGTAAAAAAATACGAAAAGGCCTTTGGAAAATCGGGTTTTATGAAAAAACCACTGCATAAATCAATTACAAGTAAAATTTATTGAATTCTTCGATAATTGTGCTGTGTCGGTACCGACTTTGTTTTGGAAATTTGACACTTCTTTTATTACTAATTTACGCCCAAAGTTACGTTAAAATTGGCAATAAAAATGAATCTTTGGTAGCTCGTAACTTTTTAATGGCTTTTTATTTTACTATTCTGTTTCCGTACAGACACAATTAATAATGAGACAAAACGATATCATGTTTAACTTTAGTTGTACCATGACAAACAGTGGAGTAATAGCCCCCCGAAATTTGTATGGAAAATATGTTGCGCAGATCAACCTTAAGGGCGTTTCTTTATTTTTCCAGTAGTTGGAACTTCCGCATATGGCATCTAACTCGTACAATTTTTCTATAAGGGGATGCGAAGTTCTACATATAAGTCTAGACAGAAAACGGGAGGCCAGATATTGACGTCTTAGGGCCAGAGGAGGTTCAGCACACTCGACCTGCAATGCGTTAATGGGGGAGGATTTCATACAACCTGAGATGATCCGAAGGCACTTAGACTGAACCCTATCCAGCCCAGCCAGGGCACCTTTGTTGCACGGGGTCAGGAGATACGTTCCATAGTCCAAAACACTACGAACTAAGGCATTGTAGACCAATTTCATGGTGTAGGGGTGAGCACCCCACCAAACACCCGCAAGAACTTTTAAAATTGAGATGGTTCTTTCACATCTTTGAATGAGGAAATTTATATGATGTTTGCCACTTAATTTTGTATCCAAAATGACGCCTAAAAATTTTACTTTACTGACTATTGGAATGTTTTGGTCTAAAATGTTAATTGCAACATGAGGAGTGCGTCTTTTACGTGAGAAGATTACTGCCGAACTTTTTGGCGCAGATAGAGACAGGCCATGGCTTAAAAGCCACTGATTCAAAGAATCCAGAGAGAGGCACAAGGATGACGCAGCATCGACAATAGAAGAATCTGTCACGTACAGTGCAATGTCGTCGGCATATTGTAAGATCTGACAATTGTTGTTTAGGCAGGACCCAATATCAGCCGTATACAGGTTGTACAGAAGGGGACTGAGGGGAGAACCCTGTGGGAGTCCCCTCCATATCAGCCTCTCATCGAACTCCTCTCCCTGGACTCTCAGGACCAGTGAGCGGGACATCAGTAGCTCACATATACATCGTACCATCTTAGCCGGTAGACTCAGCTGTTGCAGTTTTTGCCTGAGTTCTGGAAGAAGTACACTGTCATACGCAGAAGAAATGTCCAGGAAGGTAGCTACAACAGATTGATTTTTGGAGAAAGCTAAGCGGATATCCGCAACCAAAATACCAACACTGTCCATAGTACCAAGTCCTTTTCTAAAACCAAATTGGTAATTCGGCAGTAAGTCTCTCGACTCAACAATCCACTCGAGACGGTTTTTGATAAGATGCTCCAGTAATTTCGCTAAGACTGAAGACAAAGCGATTGGCCTAAGGCCATTCGGATCATCTGCATGTTTCCCTGGTTTCAATAGCGGGATAATAATTTGTAATTTCCATTGATCTGGAATCCAACCATTAATATAACAGAAATTTATAATATTCAAAAAGTAGATTTTTGCCTTTTCGCCTGAATGAGTTATAAAAGAATATGGCACGCCATCAATACCAGGAGCAGTGTCCCGTACATGTTTTAGTACCACTTTCAATTCCTCCAAAGTAAATGGCGCATCGAAAGGGTCCTCTGGTACATTTTGAAGGGTTAGGTTGACGCATTCAGAAAAAAGCGGGACGTATGGTGGAGCAATTTTATCAAAAAAAAGTTCAGCTGTTTCCCTACTGATTGGAGAAGTAACTGATAGGGAGCACCCACGTCTAAGCCTATTGATACTTTTCCAAACTGCCGACACAGGTGTAGAGGGAGACAAAGAGGTGCAGAATGTAACCCAACCCGCACGTTTCTTCTTGCGAAGGTGACGTTTGGTTCTGGCATTAATCTGACAGTATGCCAACAGATTTACGGTGCTCATATCTGCATTATAACACTCCTCGGCCTCGTTCCTGTCCCTGATTGCCGAAGTGCACTCTGGGTCCCACCACGGGGGTGAGGGGATTTTATTACGGGCACTGTTTTTCAACGGAAAGCAGGAATCAGTACTGGAGGTGATGGCATTAACAAAACCGTCATAGCAGCTCTTGGCATGGTGGTGATCAGGAAGATCACATAAACTTGAATTTAAATTTGGCAGAACATCAGTTTTATCCTCCAATAATGATACAAATTTTGTCCAATCTGGTTTGGACAAGTTATATTTCAGAAGTGGAGGAGAACTTTTCTCTAAATAAGTCTTATTAACCAAAGATATTACAATAGGGTAGTGGTCACTACCATGCGACAAGGATGTACACTCCCAATGGGTCGAAGCTGCTACCTCAACTGAACAAAATGTTAAATCAACACAACTCTTTTGTTGTCCAGGAAGGGATCTGCGTGTCGGGCAACCATTATTAAGGATACAGAGATCCAGATCATCCAAAATCTCAACCAAAGACACACCAAAGGCATCACAGCGTTCAGACCCCCATCTATAGTGGTGGCAGTTAAAGTCACCCATGACTAAAATTGGTCCTTGAGTGTTTGAAAGAATGTTTTTTAAGACATCCAAAAATTCAGGCTGAGGGTGAGCAATGTATATTGAGAACACTGTAATGCCTTCCACCCTTCCTGCCACAATACTCATATCTCCTGTGAGTGAAGGCAAAGGGAGAGACAAAAGAGGGACCCGATTATTGACGAGGAGAGCTGAGCCTCCATAGCCATCGGATCTGTCACATCTGAGGATGTTGAAATGTGGCATGCGGAAGCTAAGACTTGGGGTGAGCCAAGTCTCAGCTATAGAACAAGCTAGAGGCTTGTATTTATTTAAGAGGAATATGAGGTCGTGCTTTTTATGCCACACGCTCCTCACATTCCACTGAAGGAATACTAGGCGGGACGCCATTTTTAATTAATAAAAGTAGAGAGATAAGTTGGTCGGCAACGTTGGACGGTGATTGGGAATTGGGAGAAGAATGGGAAATAACGGTAGGTAGGAGTTTAATAAGGAGGTCAATAATAGTACCGGTATTGTCTGAGACATGATTGTTATTAAGAGCACAGCCATTGGGCTGTGAGGGTTGGGGAGAACTAACTATCTGCTGATGAGCATTTTTATCATATGATGGGGAAAGGGGGGCATGGGTCCTGGGCTTAAGTGCCACAGTTTTGCGATAGGACTGGGAAACAGGAGTTTTGGCGATGTTGGCGTAATTGCGGGAAACTGTTGGGATGATTTTACATGCCTCAGCATAGGGAATGGTTTTCTCTGCCATGACGGTCTTAATAGCCTTTTGCCTGCCATACTCAGGGCATGACTGGCTATCAGCGAAGTGATTGCCTGAACAAAGCACACAGAAGGCCTCGGCAACCGTAATGTTGCAGCCATCACCTGGGTGGTCGTGTCCACACTTATTACAGCGTGGTTTAGACCTACATAAGTTTGCTACATGACCAAATCTACAACACTTGCGACATTGTATAGTTGGGTAAATGTACTGTTTGACCGGGAGGGACGTATAGCAGCAGAATATCCTAGGCGGTAGTACCTGTCCATCAAAGGTCAGAACACATGTTTCGGTGGGCTTCCACTCATTAACCCCGTCTCTTTGTGTTTTCCTGTTAATGCGTCTTACTTTCAATATTTGACCGCAACCTAAGGGCACAGACAAATAAGTCATGGCCTCTTCTTCAGTAAGTTCTGAGGGAACTCCAGTAACAACACCCATCCTTGTGATATTGAAAGAAGGGATTGATGCAGTATAGCTATACTTGGTCAACAAACTGTTGATTAAGAAAGAGTTAGCATCCTGAGGGGAAGCAAACTCCACCGAAACACGGTTTCTGCCGACTCTATTGACTCCACCACGAACAATGTTGGCAATGTTGTTGTTCATGAGGAACTTTCCGAAATTAACGGGGTGAAGGGTGGTGCCTGCATTTGGTTGGGACTCAATGCGTGATACGTGGACAATATAAGGAGCCTTGTCCATTGCCGAGTATTTAATACGCCCAATTTGGCTTCTTTGTTGCTTGCTTGGGAGGGACGGAGACGAGACTTCCTCGTCAACAGGACGCTTACGTGGGTTTTGTTGAGGTTGAAAAACCTGTGACACATCCATCGCTGTAGCACTGCATACAACATCCGCGAATTGCGATAGTGGGTTGAGTGGACTCTGTTCAAAACATGTAGGACGAATATCAGGTGGGTCCGGATCAGGGGGCTTATTTCTCTCCATCTTGGAGGAGAAGAGACTTAAAACTAAACAATCACAATACAAACCTGTTTACGAACACAAGGACAACACAAATACACAACGACAAGTCACTAAAATACCGAAAAACTCTTAAAAACAGCAAAAAATTCTAAACACACGTGCTATCCAACAAACACCGTGGCCGAATCCGTTTTATATCCTATTAATTTGTTTGATAAAATTGAGATTGTTTGGAATATAATGGACGCTGAATTAAGACATTTATGGCTTAAATTACTATTTCTTTACGATTTTTTCCGTGAAAACTCAAGGAATTTAAAGAAATTCTAAAACTCCAATAAACAAGTAAAACATTAAACTTATCTTTTAGTAATTTTAGCTTTTATAAGAATTGAATGTAACTATGTGAATTTGAGCGTTAAAGTTCCATCGTCGTCGGTTTTTCTTGCAAACTGAGTTCGTAAAATATTTATAGTAAATTACACGAAAAGAAAAATGAAAATGTGTAACTCCTACTTACAAGAAAGAGAATGGCACTATCGTTATTCTTAAGCAAATAATTAAAATATCTTACTGCTGCTGAGAATTACTGCGTCAAAAATCATGAATTTACGTAAAAAATGTAATAGGACTCTTAAGTAGGTGTCGTTGTTTTGCAGTGGTTTTTTCATAAAACTCGATTTTCCAAAGGCCTTTTCGTAATTTTTTACGCGCGCTTTTTACTATTCATTATCGTCACTGAACTCACTCTATCGGGCGGGCACGATGCCAGGTGAGACAGCGTGCTTTTTTGTCCTTGGTTCGATTAGGGTCGGGCAAAGTGATACTGGGTTTCCCATTAGAAATTTTGCCAGTAGCAGCTACGGAGTCTGGATTTGTGCTTGGTTGATAGCGAAAGTCTCGCCCCTTGTTAAATGGGACTTAAACATAACTGAGTGAATTTCTCAGGCGAAAAATTTACGCGTCTAGGCTGAAATCGCAGTGCTGCTTTACAGATAATGCAACGATTTTTTTTCTCAGAATTAAAGTGACATGAATCTAAATGAAGCCACTTAAATTATATTTATAAGACTATTACTTTTTATGAAAAAAATCGGTAAATGATGAATTATCAATTTCTGTGTCTTGTCCACAATCACTTTCATACACAGCATTTACCTCTCAGGAAGATAATCTCCAACATATATAGGAAAAAGTATTTTGATTGCGTTAAGTAATGATTGACCTACAAGAGGTTAATTAGTTTTGAATGTTTAGACTCATAGTTAATGAGTACATGTCAACGGTAGGTTTGTCCAAGCGAAATTACTAATTTCTATGGTCATTTTGTTTCACCGTCCTGAGCTTCCACCAATGAGTTTAAACGAACAATAAATCCCTGCTCGGCAAGAGACAGTCATGCTCTTACGTGTGGTAAGAATGGTAGTGCACCATATCGCCAGGTTTTTCCGCCAAAAATATAAGTACGTGATTTCAGTTTACTCGGAACGAAATTTTGCAATTTCGGTGATTAGGTTTTAAAAGGATTTTTGCAAGAAATAAAGGTAACACTTTTATGCATGCTAAGTAGCCTTTGGTACACATTTCATATTATAGAAAATAATAGTCATAGCCTTTATAGTTTCTTGTAAAAAAAAAAAAAAGCCTAGTTTCCAATTTCTATGGGGCAATTTCTGTGGTTTCCGTGGCATCTCGTGGCCCACTGAAATTACACGACTCCACAGAAATTGTACCAATCAATTATTGTATTAATGTTAATGAAGATTTTTGAAAAGAATCAATACTTGTTATGCCGAAATTACTTTGACAGAACTAGGTCCTTAGCCCCGGACATTAAAATAAAATTGTATTACTATTTCTTGAAAAAGTCATTCAATTGGATTAACTGAACTTTAAGGGTTGCATCCTCCAGAAGCTCCTCCTGGAAGCCTCGATCGTGCAGGCCTGGGTGACATCACCGGCCAGACCTGCCGACGTTGGCAATGAGGCAGGTGGTTCCAGGAGGCCATGTGCGACATCTGCGACGTGCGCAGATGTCGCACATGGCATCTCCTCGTGGGCCAGGGATCTGGCTCGCGAGGAGATGCTGGGGACTCTCGACAGAGATCCGTGGGGGCGCCCTTACAAGATGGTGTGGGATAAACTCTGCACCTCAGCCCCCCTACTGACGCAGAGTCTCCGGCCTGAGCTCGTGGAGGACATGATGAGTACTCTGTTCCCTTCGCGAGGGGAACATCTCCCCCGTCTATAGCTCCGCCGCCTGCGATGCTGGAAGCGGACCAACAGGACGACGACGAAAACGCTCCGGAAGTGACTGGGGTAGACCTGAGAGTGGCGGTACGTAGGCTCAGTGTCAAAAATACCACTCCGGGACCCGACGGATTGCTTGGCAAAGCCTGGGTCCTGGCCTCGGAGGCTCTCGGGCACCGACTAGAGGTGCTCCTAAGCGCATGCTTGGAGAGAGGCCAGTTCCCACTTCGTTGGAAGACGGGAAAGCTGGTCCTCATTCGGAAGCCGGGGCGCCCTGCGGAATCTCCATCCACATACCAGCCCGTGGTGCTGCTCGGCGAGGTGGGAAAGCTCTTTGAAAGACTAATTGCAAACCGCCTCGCCGAGCACCTTGCGGGGTCGGGGCCGGATCTTGCGGAACACCAGTTTGGTTTCCGCAAGGGGCGCTCTACGATGAACGCCATCATGCGCGTGAGAGCCCTCACGACGGGATATGCGGTTTCCCGGGGTGGGGTTGTCTTGGTGGTGTCTCTCGACATCGCTAATGCCTTCAACACCATGCCCTGGAGCTGCATTAGGGAGGCACTCCGGTATCACCGGGTACCGACCTACCTTCGTCATGTAGTCGAGTCGACTTTGAAGTACCTAGGACTCGTCTTTGACAGCCAGTGGATCTTCGTGGAGCACTTCCGACGTTTGGCCCCCAAACTGGAACGGACCGGCGCTGCCTTCAGGCGGCTCCTGCCCAACCTGGGGGGGGGGGGCAAACGCCCCCTGCTGGAGGCTCTACGCAGGAGTCGTGCGGTCCATGCACATGCAGTCGTGGCCGGGGGCCACGTGGTGGGCCTGTGGGCTATGGGCTAGCTCGCCGTCTGTCCGTCTCATGACGACAGACCGTGTCGATGGCGCGTTCGTGTTCCACGCGCGCCTCAAAGAGAGTCAGCAATAGGAAAGGGTCCGCAAGGACCGATGCCTGCCGGGGTTGCGGGACTGTTCGAAAGAGATACCGTGGCCCCGGAACACAAAGGGCGATGAAGAAACATAAATAGGTTTTAGTCAGTAAAAGTCTGAAAGTCTCTCCTTCTTCGCCCAGAGCGAGATAAGTCATTTGATGATTTCCCATCCTCTTCATAGAAGTAAAAAACATAATCAGTTCCTTGATACTCAGTTCAACATAATCAGTTCCAATTAATAGTACACCACGTTGTATTTTTAGAAATGCTTATTAAAATGATCAAATCGTTTATTTGTGAAACATGGGTTACATGCAGATGTTCATTACATAATTACAACGATAATATATACATATATTAACGACGATATTCGTATTATATCAGTTTTCTCATTAAACCTTATCTTTCTTTACATATTATTAAAAAACAATGTATTTATATAATATTAATTTCGTAATTCACAATTTCGGTGCAAACGCAGAATTTCTGTGTCACCAATACAATTTCAGTGGCAATAATAAAATTTCTGTGGCTCACCAATTTCGGTGGCCCAAATAACTCTCTAAGTATTTTTTTTATAATATCCCCTTTCAGAAAATGTATATATAATGTGGATATGTTGCGCTTTGTTATTAAAGTTTTTCAAAAAACCTGAAAATGAAAATGTCCATGGAAATTAGGTAAAAAATCGAGTTGTTGAAATTGACTCAACTGCAGGTGAATGTGGGTGTACGTGTTAGGGTCACCTCTGCCTCACCCTTCAGGGTTTCAGGCTTGCAGTGCCGTAACTAGCCTTTTCTGCGCCCCGTGCGAGCTTCTATAACTGCACCCTTGTTTTTTACCCTGATAATTTAGATTTAATTTTTGGGCCACTACACAAATACGCTTGTGCGCTGCCAAAACAATGAGCGCGATGTTTTGCATAATTTAACAGACGTTTTTGATGATACTAGCATGTAGGTACATAGGTACGTATGTGTTGGAATCGAGGTGTGCGTATCGACCGCGCGGCCTCGGCGTTTTTTTAAAAAAAAAAACTATGCCAAGATTTTGTAAAAATTTGAAAAAGTTGATTCCCAAAACCATAAATTTGTCAAAGTTATGGTTAAAAAGTCTTAAGGGTTTGAACGTGGCCGCGCCATCAAAACGCGGAGAACCGCTCGGCCACGGAGATCTTTAAAACTAAGCGTTGCAGTGACCTGAAATTTAGGTAAATAACAGATTGTAACACCAAAACAACAGCGGCGCAGCAATAACGCTCCGGCGCGGGGTGAGCGACCGTGTGCGTCCTCTCCGCCCCGCCACACACACCGCCGAGTTCCTCGGCGCCTTTAAAAGCCCGAGCACCAGCCAGTTGAAGCAGTGAGGATTTGCTGGTTGACACACGCATGACCACACGTCTTTGTGACCTAGTTACGCGAAACCGCGACCGCGAACAATACTCGCGCGCCTATTGTCCGGCGCGCCCTGTGATTGGCTGTGCCCGCGAAAAAATCATCGCTTTTGTGGGTACATGCCAAAACCGCGCTCGCAACCTACCGCCCGAGTCCGTTATTTTCCAATCGTGGAAAAAACCGTCGCCAACGGCCACTATCGCGACGGAATATTCCGTGCCCGATGGAATAACAACATCACCTAATTCCATCGTAGGGCTGCGGTGTGTCACACATAGGGGACACCGAAATTACCATGGACAAGGAGAAGCCGCCACCTACTACGAAGCACCAGCCCGGGGGCCGGGGGTCGCCGCTCCCGCACACCGGGGGCTCGCCGCCCGGCGCCCGTCCTGCGAGCACCGACACCACGGGAGCTGCCTACCGCACCCCATCGCCACCATCATTCACCCCGCTGTCCCAGACGCAGACAGCGAGCAAGGACCCGAGAATCCAGCGTCAACAAGCAGCGCCGGCCAAACCCGCCGCGACCCGTCCCGTGCCAACCCGGCCCCGGGGCCGGCGGGGAACCACAGCCGCGCTTCAGCCGTCCGCACCACCGCCTCTGCCGTGCGCCCAAGTGCACCAAGCGCGCGTAATGCAGCCTCGCCTGCGCCCCGTCCGGCGCTCGCGCAACAGTCCGCCGCCGCGCCGCGCCCCGCGCCGCCCGCTCACACCGCCGCGCGACCCGGTGCGCTATCGTCCGCGAGCGCTCGCTCGGCCGCCGCTACGGGCCGAGCCGCGCGCAACGCGTCGCCCGCGCCTCACCGCTTGCTGGCTGGCTCAGCCGCCGCAACCGCAGCAGCCGCACTCGATTTTGAAGTCGCCATGTCGCCGCCGCCGCCGAGAGCCTCTGCCCGGGACTCCCCAGCCGCACTCTCTCCATGCTCGTCGAGGGAAGGGAGCGACCTCTCCACGGCTTCTACGCGCTACTCGACGCCCGCTCACCACGACCTACCTGCCGGAGTCCCGGACACGGAGGGTAGCCAGTTCTACGTAGTCGACGATGACGACTACAATAGCGACATGAGCACTGAAGACGCGCTGGCCCTTGACCACGACCTACAGTCGGAAGTCAGGGCCCAGCGCCGACCAAGAAGCTCCGACGGCGAGGCCGCTGAAGAGGCCAAGCGAGTGTGCACTGAATCGCCCACCTTCGCTGAAGCGGCCCGTCGCCAGCCCACCGGACTTGACACCGCACGTACAGTGCCACCGTCCGCCGCAGCCCCGGCACAGGGCGCTAGCACCACCTCGACTGCAGAAGGCGGCAAGAAAGAGAAGAAGAGGTCACGCTACCCTCCGCTCTTCGTGGAGAAGCTACCCGGCTGGGCCGCCCACTTTAGGGCACTCAGCATAAAGTTGGGCCACCCACCGAACGCCCGACCTTTCAAGGGGGGATTCAGGTTCCTCCCTGAGAGCGAGGACGAGTACCGGGTGGTCCAAAGCTATCTGACGGACCTGGAGAAGTTGGACGGCACCAGCTGGTTCGCTTACTCATTGAGGGCGGATCGTAGCCTAAAGGTGGCCATACGGGGACTGCCGGCGGACACGGACCCAGCCGACATCTCTGAGGAGCTCAGCCTACTGGGATATGAGCCGGAGTACGTGCGTAATATTAACGCACGCGGAGGACGACCCGGCTGCATATTCCATGTAGTACTGAAGAGGCAGATGGACATCCGTAGGATCTACGAGATCGACACGCTCATGTGCATGCGAGGCATCCGCATCGAAGCGTGGAGGAGCAAACGTGGGCCCGCACAATGCCACAGATGCCAGAAGTTCCGGCACAGCTCGCACCAGTGCCACCGCCCGCTCGCCTGCGTGAGGTGCGGCGAGGGACACGTCGCGCGCGACTGCCCGCGCCCCAAGGAAGAGCCGGCCACCTGCGCCAACTGCACAGGCGACCATCCGGCCTGCAGCACCAGGTGTCCGGTTTTCAAGAAGGAAGCCGCCAACAAGCGGGCGGGCACTGTCGCCATCACAGCGAGCCAGCGCCGGCCCAGGGAGGGACCACCAGCCAACGTGGAGGACCACGAAGCCCCCAGCACCACATTGATGGCGGCAGCTAACGGGCCCACCACGGATGCCACTGCCTCGAGGCGGAAAAAGAAGAAGCGCGGGGGAAAGAAGAGGGGGAAGAAGACCCAGCCCCCCGCGACCCAAACATCAGAGGGCGCTGTCCCTGTCGCGGCGCAGGCGCAGCCCACTGCCATCTCTCAAACAACAACGATAGTGACTCCTACTGTTGCCGCTGCTGGCGCTAGTGAGCCAAGGAAGGGAAGGCGGGAGGAGAAGTCCGCTCCCCCCGCAAGCGCGGCCCCGGCCGCCGCTCCACCGAAGTCAAGGCCACCACAACAACAGCAACAACAGCAACAACAACAACAACAACAGAAGCAACAATACCCAGCTGGCGCTCGCGAGCAGCGGCAACACAAGCAACCACAGACGGGAAGCATCAACAACAACCAAAAGGAATAAGAATAAGAATTAAGAATAAGAATTATTTATTTATAAAAGTATTACAAAAATGTACATTTATGTGCAGTAGTGTTATTTCTAAAACAATGGTATAAATAGTGCATAAATAATAGTAAACTATAACTAAAAATATATTTAACAGTTGCAAAAAACAATAATGTGGAATTCACAAATGTTTGCTAGCGACCTGCCCGATCTAGGTTTATTTAAACCTGTGTTTCAGGCCATCACCTTACATAGCACAAAATTAAGTAGGACAGTAAATGTTATAAAATAAAAGAAATCTATTAACAACTATAAGAATAATTTAAGTGGTACAAAAATCAATAAACATTAAAACTAAATTAAGTAAAATACCTATGTACAATTAGATACCAGGGAATAACATAATCAAACCAGGACTTCTAGCAGTTTTTCTGTGTCCGTGTAATTAAGTATCGCTAAATAATCCGATATTACAAAACTACATTTCCTATAACTAAGACTGTAGAAGTTTAGATTCTTGTTGAGTCTATTATACAGAAAAGGTCCTAAAAACGCATAAAATCGACTAGCAAAAGCATGTCTAGTTTGAGGCTTTGTGCAAACCAGGTCCTTCCTTCTCCTATCGTCAGGGACTGGGTCATAGGGAAGTGTAGAGTGCTGCTGTAGTATGATGTGAAGAATAAATAATTGCCGCACTGTGAGCACATTACATGCTCTATAGAGCAGGTGTGTAGGAAATCTGAACGGACGAAAGGTAGCAACCTTTAGAATTGCTCTTTGAGAACGTTCTAGAGGGAGAAGAATCGAATTTCCCGCCCCCCCCCATGACATGGAAGTCACGGCCTGCGCCATCAAGCTCCTTATGGACCTCATAAAGGCCATAAGACAGGGACAGGACGCGGGCGCCGTAATCCTCGACGGACTGACAGAGTTACTCACTATCTACAATGTCTAGTTCGTTGAGGATACTGCACTGGAATGCCCGCGGCCTTAGGAAAAAGGCTGCCCCATTCCGCCTCCTCCTCAGGGACCAACGGATCGACGTGGCGCTCATAGGTGAAACTCTCCTGGGGCCAAGAACGGACAAGATCAGGTTCCCGGGATACTTCATCTATAGGAAGGACGAGATGTCGCCGCTCGGCATCATATACCGCGGACTGGCGGTGCTGGTCAGCCGGAGGGTCGTCCACCAGCCGCTCCCAGAGATCACCCCAACGACCTTCCAGGCGTTGGGAGTCCAACTCCATGTCGCCGGCAAGGACATGAACATATACGCAGCCTACCACCCACCTGGCACCAACTTCAGCCTCGCGGAGCTGAGGAGCATCCTGCAGTCGCCGAACCCGACACTCCTTGCCGGCGACTTCAACATCAAGCATCCGGCCTGGAACAGCCGGACACACAACACCTGGGGCGGACGACTCCTCGCGGACGCGGAGGCCCACGGGTACACGGTGTCCGGCCCAGACACACCAACCCATTACCCCGACAACCAGGCGAACTCTCCAGACGTGCTGGACATCGTCATCCACCAGGGCCTCGGCTGCCAGCTCACCCAACAGGTGATAGACGACGAGCTACAATCGGACCATCAACCTGTACTCGTCGTCCTATCGGAGATGCCGACAAGACTCTCTCCTCCTGCGCCACGTCGCATCACGGACTGGGACGTTTTTAAGGAAAAGCTGGAGACCACCACACCCACTTGGCCCTGCGAGACCGCCGCAGACGTTGAGAGGCTTGCGGAAGAGGTCACCGCCTGCATCCAGCGCGCCTTAGAAGAGGCGACAACAACAATGCCGACGCCGCCGGGGGGGATTGTTTACAAGCCCCTCCCCGCCCACATCAAGCACCTAGTCGCCCAGAGAAGGCGCCTACGCAGGCGGTGGCAGGACACAGGATGCCCCACCACGAAGCGTGACCTCAACGGTCTAGCGGAGAAGGTCAGGGTCAAGCTACAAGAGTTCAACACCGCGGGCTGGGAGGAACGAATCGACGCCGCCGAGGGAGACTGGCCGTCGATTCATAAGTTGTGCAGGTCACTTACGAACACCCCGGCCCCGGTACGTCCACTTCGCCACAGCGACGGGGCGCCCAGATATGTTGCAGCAGATCGCGCAGAGATCTTCGCTGAGCACCTGGAGCGTCAGTTCCAGCCAAACCCAACCACCGACACCGAGCACATCGCAGCAGTCGAGAGGCACCTTGGAGAGTACTTCGCCTCGCCGGTAGCTCACGATGAAGACCCAGTATTTTTCTCGCCTTGTGCAGTCAGACGCGCCATCCTGAGAACAAAGCCGAAGAAGGCTCCGGGGGCGGATAGAATAACCAACACCGCGCTGCGCCACCTGCCGTACAGAACGGTAGCGGCGCTAGCGCGCTTGTTCACAGGAATATTACGCACCGGGGTTTTCCCGGCTGCGTGGAAGGAGGGGCGCGTCATCATGCTGCCCAAGCCTCACAAGGATGTCCTGAAGCCGGAGAGCTACCGGCCCATCACACTCCTATCCAGCATCTCCAAGGTGTTTGAACAGCTCCTGCTGCGACACCTTCAACAACATGTGAAGCCACGCCCCGAGCAGTTTGGGTTTCCCTCGGAACACTCAACGACGCTCCAGCTGTCGAGGGTACTGCACCTGCTCACGGCGGCGCTGAACAAGAAGGAGCGGGCAGTTGCAGTATTCCTCGACATGGAAAAAGCATTTGACAGAGTGTGGCATGCCGGTCTGCTATACAAACTGTCAATGACAGACGCGCCTCGTCGACTGCTTCAGGTGGTCTCCTCTTTCCTTACAGATAGGACCTTCAGGGTGGTGGTGGACGGTGCAGTATCAAGCGCCCGTCGCATCGCAGCTGGAGTGCCGCAGGGCAGCTGTGTCTCCCCGTGGTGCTACTCATGCTTCACCGACGACATCCCCACTACCCCGGACACCACGCTCGCGCTGTACGCCGATGACGCCGCGTAAGTCTCCACCTCGCTCAACGTGCACCACGCGGCCGTCAAGATGCAGCGCGTGCTAGATCTTCTGCCAGAATGGCTGTCAAAATGGAGGTTGTCGGTGAATGTGGGTAAAACACAGGCACTGACTGTCGGTGGCTGCAAGAAGCCACCACCCTTGAAACTGCAGGGAGCCGACGTCGAGTGGCATGGTGAGGCCAAGTACCTGGGAGTCACCATCGACAGTCGGCTCTCCATGGCGCCACACGTCCGCACGGTCGTCGCAAGATGCAGGAGCGCCCGCTTCCTGCTGCACCCAGTGCTCTCATCCCGCCTCCCGCTGCGTGCCAAGCTGGGCGTGTACAAAACGTACATCCGCCCGCTGCTCACGTACGCCGCCCCAGCCTGGCTCGCCCTCACGAGCGAGACGAGCAGGAAAAATCTCGAAGCTCAACAAAACATCACCTTGAGGAAGATCGTCGCCGCCCCTCGCTACGTGAGGAACACAGTCGTCAAGCGGGACCTCAACATTGAGAGCCTGGAGGACTTCAGCCGGCGCCTCGCGTCCAACATGTTCGCGCGCGCCGACGCCTCTGCCTGGCCCCACATCGCTCAGATAGCGCCATGGCACACGCGCCCGCCCGACGCGGGGCGCCCCCCGCGCTACCCCAGGCGCCTACCACGCGACCTCGTGACGGACGTGTGACGTCACCCCACCGGATTGACCACCGAGTATGTCGCTTCACCTACACGCGACATACTCAAACAAAAAGACTCCACATACATTACTCACACATCGGTGAAACGCCGCGTACTAAGTTAATATAGACGCGGCGCTCACCCCCCACCTCATACCCACACGACTCCACACTCAGTTGACTCACGCGGTGGATAGTGACGCGGGCTCACTATCTACTCGCTAACATGAGCGGTGTACACAACACAATACCGCTCAAACATACATATATGGCCCCTTAGCCCGGAGCGCATCGGCTAGCTTCGATAACGTTGTGGGCGGGGGCCCATTGCCCGGTAGGGGCAGCCCCAGCCGCCTCTGGCTGGTCATCACCCGCTGGGCTTCTCCCGGGGCACCGGGAGTTCCACCTAGCGGTGACAGACCGCCGAGGCGGCGTGAAGATACGGTTAACACCGTGGCGCCTCTACCGACACAAAATGACACTAACTCACAGGCGAGCGGCGCAAGCGCGCTCGCCATTGGCCGAGGCCTACATGGCCGCACCACTGACGGTACCCGTACGTCTACGGGTACAGATGATGCCGCGGGACAAAGGGCGATGCCCATACCCCGCCAGCCGCAGCCCACTACTGGGCAGCAGCGAGTTCTCCGGTAGTTGAAGCAGTTAGCGTTCGGTACGGTTCGGAGGCACTACTCTGCATCGACTTAGGTCGGTCAACTCCCCGCCCCCGCATCATATCGGACACTGGCTGAGGCAGCGTATGTTATTTGTTGTTTGTGTTGACTTCGTTAGCGAAACCGCACAGACGACTTATGGCATACGACGCTAATAGGGATTTAGCTTAGGTTCTTTAGATTGTAAATTAGAGTCAGTGAATATATTATAAATAAACCTTTGTTATTGTTCGTATCACGCGTTTAGTTTATCTCCTCACACACTACCCGTTACAGTTGGCGTCCCACCGCGGGCCAGTTCCCACATTAAGTATTAAATTAGTTTGTTTACTTTCATTGTTGGATTATTCGATTTACGTAAAAGTTTTTCTTCCACCCACATTTTTTTTATTTTTCTTACTATTTCGTTTCTTCAATCATACTAGCCCAGATATTTATTAGGTTAATTAGGGAGTATTTATTGTAGTCCGGGAGATAGTTATTTTGTTTAATAGTCCGAGAGCTGGGTTAGTTTGTTAATTCACCTTAATTTAAGTCCAGGAGTTAGGATTTTTTCTAATAGTCCAAGGAGTTAGATTTTTATTGTAGGTAGCTAGTTAGTATTTTATCATAGTCCAGGAGTTAGGTTGCAGTTATAGTTTAGGAGCTAGGTCATTCACTGCTTTGTTATTCATAGTTTATAATCAAAATTGAGTTGTATCATATTTTACGACGACGTAGCCGAAGAAATAAACAAAACATGGCAAACGTCAGCTTTACTGATGATCAGTTCCGTGATCTGTTAGGAGTCCTGGCTAATAGGGATAGATCCGTAGCTACGAAAACAGGTAGTTTTGCTACTTGTACTGCCCGTTACGATGGTTCTCGTGACATAGCAGTAGTCGAGGCATTCCTATCGACGGTATGCACCTTCAAGAAGATCGAGTCAATTACAGACGAGAATGCCATTGAAGGTCTTACACTGCTGTTGGTTGGAGACGCATCGATCTGGTGGCTTGGAGTCAAGGGCACCATGACTGCTTGGCATGAGGTAACAGCATTGTTGAGATCCACATTTGCGCCAAAGAGGCCAGCCTACAGGGTATACGATGACATTGTCATGGACAAGCAAAAGACTCCGTCAGGCACAGAATTGTTTGTCGCGAAGAAGCGAGCATTAATGGCAGAGTTACCTGAACCGGCACTGTTACAATCTCAAAGCTTGGATCTGCTATATACTTCCCTGCATATCAACGTACGAGATAGGATACCAAAGGATTCCGTCAAAACGTTTGACGATTTTCTGGTGAAGGCTCGGCAGCTTAAAGAGATTGTTTATGAACGAACGGCCAGTAACAGCAACACCACTCCAATGGCGAAAAGGCAAAGGTGCACGCATTGCCGCGCATTTGGCCACAGTGAGAAGGACTGCCGCAAGAAAGCCGTCAAAAGTGAGCCAAAGGCGGCAGATGAACCTTCCAGGCCTAACACCAGATCTGTGCCAGGCAATAGAATCACTTGCTACGGCTGTGGCGAACCCGGCGTAATAAGGAGTAAATGTCCGACATGCACGAAACCCAAGGTTGGAGCAGTTGAAGTGGGATTTTACGCCCTAAGTCCCACGCTTGCAGCAGCAGCAAGATCTAGACCAACGCTGAAGGTCACAATCAGCGGTGTCGAAGGTTTAGCTCATATTGACACAGGAGCGAAGTTAAGTGTTGCATCGACTTCACTGTACAAAGTGTTGCAGCATAAGGGCATCAAGTTCCATCCGGGAAATGCTACAATCACCCTAGCGGATGGCTTGCGACGAAGACAGCAAATCCAGGCTACCTCGGTGCCTGTGTCGCTTTGTAGTCGGACGATCCCCACAAATTTCATCGTGTTGCCAGAATCGCACAATAACCGGACCCTCTTAGGAGTTGACTTCATCGAAGATGCACACATGCTACTCAACGTGCCGCAGTTGCTGTTCCACTTCTTAGATGAACCCGGCCGGAAGTATGATTTGTTTCCTGAGGAAGAAGATGGAGCATCCGTATCCACGGTGCAAACGGAGCCTGTGAAAACCAAGACGGTGATCGAAAAACTCGCCAAAATGACGTCTCTGGAACCATTTGTGAGCCCAATGCTCATGACTCCGTCCCCATCTGTTAACCTACCGGAAGAATGTGAGATGGAGGATTCATATGGGCCACCGCCCTTGATCGACTTTACCACTCCTCCACAGTCGCCCTCGAGAAAGGGACCTGCACTAACTAGGTACTCACCAAGATTTGTCGGGTCTCTGTTCCGGGATGCACAATCGAGCATCAACAACGCTGAGGTGACCCTATCACCAAAAACTGCAGCGCTGTTTGGTCCTACTGCTATTGATTTAGCAATGATTGCAATAACAGACGTTAAAGATATTACCGAAGAGATGACGCAGCTTGATAAGGTTCTAGAACGTAACGCTGTTGTATTCATTGGTAACGGCAAACCAGCTAGTCTAGTGGAACATACCATAGAAACTGAAAGTTGCAAACCATTAGCCGTTTCGCCATACAGAATTTCACCACAGCGTAAAGAAATCCTACTGAAAGAAGTGAATCTTATAATATGTTGGACGAGGGTATTATCACACCATCGAAATCACCTTGGGCAGCACCTGTTGTGATGGTCCCCAAGAAAGATGGTAGTATAAGGGTTTGTATCGATTACCGTCAACTAAACGCAGTAACTGTGGCTGACGCGTATCCTTTGCCTAGGATAGACGACCTGTTGCACGAAGCCAAGCCAACACCCTACATGTCATCCTTGGATTTAAGGGCTGGATATTGGCAGATTAAGGTGCGTGAAGAGGATCAAGAGAAAACGGCCTTTGTAACACCATTCGGCCTATATCAATTTAACCGAATGCCCTTTGGATTGAGAAATGCGCCGGCTACATTTCAGAGGTTTATTGATCGGTTGAAGTTGCAGCTAGATGGTACAAAACTGCTGGCTTATCTGGATGACTTGATCCTGTTTTCCTCATCATTTGAGCAACATCTGCAAGATCTGGAACGGTTGTTTAAACTTCTGCATAAAAATAATGTGGTCGTCAACAAGAAAAAGTGTCGATTCTGTGAAGAACAGATTTCATACCTGGGACATATTATTACCAAATCGGGATTGTCAACAGAACCAGCTAAGATATCAGCTATACAAGATATGCCAGCACCCAAAAACATTCGCCAGATACAATCCTTCCTTCAGACCTGTTCATGGTATCGTCGCTTCGTACCAGAATTTGCAAAAATCACTCAACCACTCACCCGATTGACGAAAAAGAATGCAAATTGGGAGTGGGGTCCTCCACAAGAGGATGCTTTTTGCGAGCTCAAGCGTCGCCTAACTAGTGCCCCTGTTTTATGACAAGCCGATATTAGCAACCCATATACGATAAAAACGGATGCCAGTGATTATGCTATAGGAGCTGTCTTGGTGCAGGGGGAGGGCATAGACCGTCGTATCCTACGAATAGTGCCCTAACGAACATAAGGGCTTTCTTTTTTTATTGCATAATTCAATTCTGCTCGTCATACCACAGATAACCAGTTTAACAAAACAATTAAAAACCGCACAGGTTATCAAATAATTAGGTTTTCTAAAAAGCCACATTTTTAAGCACTACGTTTTCAACGAAGAAAAAAGCCACAACCGCCGTCGCGCCTTCGTTCTACGCGAGTAGTGGGGGTGCGGGGACGCGGCGCGTTCGTCTAGGGGGCGTCCATTAATTACGTGAGGTGTTTAGGGGGGGAGGTTGTCGAGCCGTATCTCACCCAATCTCACGAAGGAGAGAGGGGGGGGGTCTCGGCAAACATCACGTAATTTTTTTCCCCGCAAGAAAACATGAAAAATTGTAACAAAATAGGTAACTGATAAAGTAAACATGATTTTCCACTAAAATATAGCTAAATTCAATTTTTAAGAATAAATATTCAATGAAAATAAATATATGTTTTTTTAAATAAATCCAACGCCATTAAGAACGCAAGCACAGATTAACGTATTTACACTGAACTACACATTTTCATTATTCTCACATGAGATTAGGGGGAGGGGTGAGAGAGTCAACTCAAATCTCACGACATCTCACCAAGGGGGGAGGGGAGTCGAATAAATCGCCAAAATTGCCTCACGTAATTTAATGGACGGCCCCAGCGCCGCTCGGCTAGTATTCGGCGGAACGCGGAGATTGTTAGTTGCGGCGAGCGTAAACTAATTTTTAAATAAAAAACTTTTAAGTCATTTTAATTACTTATTCATTTCCAATATAGGGTACATAGAAAAAAACCCTCATGGTGATTGTGGCCGTTTTCTATGGAATGACTAAATTGCGTATGTATAGTAGAGACGAAGCCCTAATTACGTTTGTGTCTTTCTTCTACGTCTTCTAGGATTTAAGGGACAAAATGCGTATAAACTATAAAGATAATTTATTGAAAATAATGCTAACCAAACCATAAAATACCAATACACATTATATTAAACCACCAATACATATTTTGTCACATTTAATTTAATTAAACACAAAAAAGTGTCTCCTGAAAAGTAGCTATTATGCAGTTACGCCCCTATTCGTAGGATACGACGAGACGAGCACCCAGTAGAATATGCCAGCCGTTTATTAACCAAGGCGGAGCAAAACTACTCCACCACTGAGCGTGAAGCGTTGGCTGTTATATGGGCTGTAGCAAAATTTAGAGGTTACATAGAAGGGTCTTCCGTAGTAATTGCTACCGATCATCAAGCCTTAAAATGGCTGATGTCTATTAAATCTCCCACAGGGCGTCTTGCTAGATGGGCCTTGCAACTCCAGCCATATAACTTGACCATTAAGTACATATCAGGTAAAAGTAATGTCATTGCTGATGGACTCTCAAGACTTCCATGCAAGGAGTCTCTAGAGAAATGCGGTTTATGTATAGTCTCCATAGATATGCCTCGCCGCTCTGGACTGGAAATAAGGCAAGAACAATTGCAAGACACTGGATTGAAGACAATCATGGATGCTCTAGAGAAACCTATTCGAGATGAAGATGCTGTCTATTGGTCAAATAAAGGTTACATAATGAACAATGGAATGCTGCACCGTTACATCCAAGATAGTGACAGTGAGAGTGCTCAATTGGTTATACCTCAACATGATAAAGAAATTATTCTTTCACACTATCACGATGAACCTTCTGCAGGTCATTATGGAGCCGATAAAACTTTTCGCCGAATAGCAATCAGGTATTGGTGGAAAGGTATGCGAAAGGATATTGAAAAACATGTCAAAGACTGTATCAAGTGTCAACGATATAAACCAAGCAACTTGAAGCCAGCAGGATTACTGCAAACCACAGTCATGGCACAGAGATTTGAAACTTTATCTTTCGATTTATTTGGCCCTCTGCCTCAGACTTCAGATGGCAAAAACCTGGATATTTATCATTGAAGATGTCGCTACTCGGTGGGTCGAGTTATTTGCTTTAGAGCAAGCGACAGCTGAAACTTGTGCATCGGTACTACTTAACGAGATCTTTTTGCGATATGGTGTCCCAAGAAGATTAATAAGCGACAATGGACCACAATTTGTCAGCTCCATCATGCAAAAACTTATCTATTGTCTCGACATTAAACATGCATTCACACCTGTTTATCACCCAGAAACAAATCCAGTCGAGAGAAGAAACCGTGACTTAAAGACGCAACTCGGGATCTTGGTCGAAGATGATCATCGCTCTTGGGCGGAACGCCTCCCAAGCATAAGATATGCCATGAATACTTCAAATTGTCTTAGCACGGGATATACCCCAGCATATCTAACCTTTGGTAGAGAGCTAAGGACTTACGACGATGTCAAACATGACCTTCGACAAATAGCGTTATCAGAGAATTTCATACCCGAGATAACCCCTAAACTTATTCTTTTAGCAGAAACTTTTAAAAAAGCGAGAGAGGTACAAGAGCACAAGGAAGAATCAAGAAAGAACGCGGTAGACATGCGACGACGTCCTGCGCCCGCCCGTCTTCCGGGCGATCTCGTCATGGTGGCCGCTAATGTCCAGAGCAACGCAGCTCGCTATCAAACAGCGAAGCTAGCTTCACGTCGCGACGGGCCCTACGTCATCCTGCGGCAGCATGGGCCCTGCTCATATGAAGTCGCACACCCGGAAGACTGCAACACTCCGTTGGGTATTTATCACTCTTCAGCGCTGAGCCCCTACCAGGGCTCAGCCCTCCAACCACCTAATCCTGAGAGACCTTTGCGCAGACGCGGCAGACCACGAAAGCAGAAGTCAGATCCAGAAGCAGAAACTGGTCTCCTCGCCGGGTCGTCTTCGGGACCAGAGGGGGAGACTGTAACACCAAAACAACAGCGGCGCAGCAATAACGCTCCGGCGCGGGGTGAGCGACCGTGTGCGTCCTCTCCGCCCCGCCACACACGCCGCCGAGTTCCTCGGCGCCTTTAAAAGCCCGAGCACCAGCCAGTTGAAGCAGTTAGCGTTCGGTACGGTTCGGAGGCACTACTCTGCATCGACTTAGGTCGGTCAACTCCCCGCCCCCGCATCATATCGGACACTGGCTGAGGCAGCGTATGTTATTTGTTGTTTGTGTTGACTTCGTTAGCGAAACCGCACAGACGACTTATGGCATACGACGCTAATAGGGATTTAGCTTAGGTTCTTTAGATTGTAAATTAGAGTCAGTGAATATATTATAAATAAACCTTTGTTATTGTTCGTATCACGCGTTTAGTTTATCTCCTCACACACTACCCGTTACAAGATTGAATTTGTAAAAAAAATTGTAAAAAAATAGAAAAAAATCCTAGGTTTATATTTTAGGAGCTGTAAGACTTAAAACCCTATGGCCGCGCCATTGAAACGGTGAAAAATACGTTATCACCGATATCTCGCTGAAAAATCATCGCAGAGGTCTGAAGTTTTTTGTAAAACACAGATTTGAATTTGTCAAAACTTGTAAAAATACACAAAAAATCCTAGGTGTATATTTTAGGAGCTGTTAGACTAAAACCCCATGGTCGCGCCATTGAAACGGTGAAAAACACGTTATCGCCAATATCTGGCTGAAAAAGCATCGCAGAGGTATGAAGTTTTTTGTAAAACCTAGATTTTAATTTGTCAAAAATTGTAAAAATAAACAAAAAAATCTTAGGTTTATATTTCAGGAGCTGTAGTACGGTATTGCTTAGAAGTAAGTCGTGATTATTTATCGAAGAAAGTAAGTATTAGCTTGATTTTTTTTGTTGTAAACAAAACCTAATTTAGTAGAACTAACGATAATAGGAAAGAAAGTTTTTTTTTTAAATTAAGTATATAAAACCTGTAATAACGTTTTGAATGTTTCGATAGGGTTAACAATTATTTCTCAAGCATCCTAAATTAAATAAAAATGAAGAGTCGTATGTTTATTTCTTACAAATATAATTGTTTTTCTATCTTATCGTTTGACATCGTGTAGATCTACCAATCCGCACTAGGCCAGCGTGGTGGATTATAGCCCATTCCCTCTCAGAGGAGACCTGTATCCCAGCAGTGGGAACATTAATAGGCTGATGATGATGATGATGATCTTATCGTTTCATTTTAGTTTATTTTTTAATTATAAAAAAAAAACACATAAATCACATATTATTCAGTAAGGTGCTTTTTCAGCTATCAAGCAATGGAGGGGTCCATTGCTGAATAGCTGAAAAAGCATCTAAATTAAAAAAGTATTTGTTTTGAATTTGTCTAAAGAATTTGAAATATATGTAATAAGCCAGAAATAAGTGTCATTGCATAGTATTTCCAGAATGATTTGTTATGAGGATGGTAAAACCGAAATGCACGCAAGTTCTGAACAACCTATGACAATACATAATCTAACATAATTATGGTCTATAAATATATGATTAAGATTAAAAAAAAAAGAAAGAGTAATTCTAAACAAACCATATTTAACAGTCGTATTATAAAAAAAAATCTTAGTGTAGTAAATAATCTGTGATTTGTGATTTTGTCAGAAATGTGTAAGTTAGCAATCTGTGATATGTGATTTTTTAAGAAATAAACATGTTTTTGTATCTTATCATTTTAATTTAATTTAGAATCCTCGAGAAATAATTTCTAATGCAATAGGTGGAAAGTTTTCTGTAAGCAATAAGTCATGGTCACCCTATCGAAACATTCACAACGATTTGAAGGTTATACGCGATACCGTACTACTGCTCCTGAAATATAAACCTAGGATTTTTTTGTGTATTTTTACAAGTTTTGACAAATTCAGATCTATTTTTTACAAAAAACTTCAGACCTCTGTGATGCTTCTTCAGTGAAAAATCGGCGATAACGTATTTTTCAAGTTTCTATGGCGCGGCCATGGGGTTTTAGTCTTACAGCTCCTAAAATAGAAACCTAGGATTATTTTCTATATTTTTACAAATTTTTAACAAATTCAATCTGTTATTTACCTAAATTACAGGTCTCTGCAGCGCTTAGTTTTAAAGATCTCCGTGGCCACGTGGTTTTCCGCGTTTCGATGGCGCGGCCACGTTCAAACCCCTATAACTTTTTAACCATAACTTTGACTAATTTATGGTTTTGGGAATCAACTTTCACAAATTTTTACAAAATGTTGGCATAGCTTTTTAAAAAAAAAATGCCGTGGTCGCGCAGTCGAAACGCACACGGAATCGAGCACTAGGGGCGCAGCGGGAACTTATCAGGAGCAAACCGAAAATATAATAGTCCTGTCTGGTCTGGCCATTCTCGCGCCCCCCAGAGTCTACGCCCTGTGCCTGGGCACCGGTGGCACCGCTCTATTTACGGCACTGCAGGCTTGTGCATTTGGGTGCTGATTTAAGGAGCCAGTATTATACTATTGCACAATTCTTAACTTGCCGATACAAGTTCTTCACTTCAGGACTTGTTGCTCCATCAGCTACTGATCCTGCGAATACTTATCAATCACGTTGCAGTTTTTCTCCGCATCCATTATAATTTTATGGCTTTATGTTCGTCCATTCTAACTCGCGATCTTGACCCGTCTTGTGTACCTTAGTAGATACATAAGTAAGTACCTAGGACTTGTGCTACATACCAAGCATTGTTATCTGGCTGGTAAATCTTGATCTGTAACCCCTTGAACACTTGTGTATAAGTAAATAGTCTTGTATATGGCCAGTCTTATTTTTCTTCTCGGTTTGCAAAAAAAAAATTAAGCTTTTCTCTTTTTAAAATTAGAACAAAGCTTTTATTAAAATGTAAAATTGGTTTATCGAAATTGCACACGACTTATTATACAAGTTTCGAGTCCGCGCTATTAATCGTTGAGAAGTTCTCTCGTGAGAAGGCGATCACGGCTGGTGGATCATAAAAGGCATGCATCTGCAATAGCAGCAAGTGAAGTCTGTTGCCATTCCAGAGCCAGCTGAAATGTCTCATTTGTCTGTATATCAGTGGCGAAGAGTAAAAATTGAGTCAGGGGAAGCCGAGGAAAAAAATGAGAATAGGTAGATTTTTTTTTTTCGTTTATTTTTCTATGTTCATTTTGAGCTCATTTTCATTATCGGCGACCCCAAAAACCACGAAAACGATACCCATGAAGAAAAAACCGAAAATTTTCGTCGGCGCCATCTTGGGTTTTCATTTTGACCTCATTTTCATTATCAGCAACCTCAAAAACCACGAAAACGATACCCATGAAGAAAAAACCGAAAATTTTCGTCGGCACCATCTTGGATTTTCATTTTGACGTCATTTTCATTATCAACAACCCCAAAAACCACGAAAACAACACCCATGAAGAAAAAACCGATAATTTTCGTCGGCGCCATCTTGGATTATCATTTTCATCTAATATAAAAAAGTGATTTTATCCTAGATGTAAATAAGTCAACAAAATAAGTACTATAATTTTGTGTACCAAATCGACATTCGACATTATCGATCATTGCTAATTCTATCTCGTTCTCCCATAGATACTTTCTTTTTCTGCCCCTGTCGTAACTCGATAATCTTCGGCTTAATAAAACCTAACTCCCTACAAAACAAAATAATGTCATCAAGCATTGAACGATTTCCGATTCTATACGAAATTCAACGAGCGATTCCCATCTCGCTCACGCGCACGCATTTATTATTACTTTCTCTATGAATAACTCGGTTTGCGTCGGCTTACCAGAGTCCTAATATAGGCGGGCTGGCAAGTGATGTCATGACGTTTATTTTGCAAAAAAATGTAGCTGCCAAAAAGCCGATAGCGCCTGCGGGTTATTTCATAGCAATGTTGTTGAAGAGCAAATTTTTGTTGATTGAGTACGAGTAGGCGTTTCGTGATGCTTGTAAAAAAGTACTGATTGTGTCATTTTTCAATTATGGTAGAGAGTGGTTGTGTTCCAAACTTCTGAAGGGAAGCTGGTGGGAATCGAGTTATAAGGAGCCTGCGCCACTGACTGTATATAATTACCTACATCAGCACTCACAATCCACCTGATTATGTCTCAGTGCAGATCAAATTAGGGATCCCAAAAAGAGCTTTGATGTTGTGGCGTTTCCGAACGCAACCGCGCGCTGACAGAACGGGGAGCCAATGGGAGACGCGAAGGGGTTTAGCCAGGAGAAAACGAAAGTAACGAAACTCGAGCCGGTCGAAAAGACAATTCGAATCTGGGACTTACTCCTTCATGCTAGACTCTACGAATCTCTAGAGATGTAATACTGGACATCTTGCAGTACCTTGTGTAAAACAAGCAACCGAGATCCCGGGCGCTTCGATTTGGTTTTGTTCACTGCCTTGAATAAACTTACCTTACTTCAGTGAAAAGAACTGTGTTTGTGATATAACTACCCTGCTACTATCTTCCACCGGTTCCTCCAAAATGTCAAATAAGTTGAACTAATGTTTTATGTTAATGTTTTTAGATCGCATGAAATGAAAGTATGTATGTACTATTGTTATGATAATATTTTAAATGAAATTATAAATGTAATAATGTTTAATGAAATGTTAATAAAGTTTTTTAAATGAAAAGAAATAATAAATAAAATGCACTTATGTTTCATAAAATGTTAAAAATTTTGTATATATCACGGCAGGGAAAGCTTAGAGGAACACTGTCCCCAAATTATTGGCGCCATTCGCCACCATATTGTCTTTCAGTCATCACATCGCCTTGCGATACGATTCTTCATTGTTGATAGATAGGTAGATGGGTATTTGAAATCACACACAGCACTTGACTCAAATTCCAAACGTTTATTTCTATTAAACCATAAGTACAGAAACTGATTAACTTTCTAGAGTTGAGTCGTCCATTCGCAAATTATTATGGTTGAGGAGAAGAAACTCTTCACACTATTTTAAATTGTATTACAGATCGTTCACTTCATTAAACACTTAAAATTACTTAGTATTTCAATTGTTTTTGCTAATCGTAAGCTAACGTGACGGATCGTTGCTCCCTGTCTGTTCTGAGTGGGCGGAAGTCCTCCACACAGTACAGGTAACTCATTACATAATAAATTCATTAAAACTTACAAACAATACTAGAGTAATTCATAATTAATTATTTTAATAATTAAACAATACCAATATTCACAAATGCAAAGGTTTTATCAAGTTAAAGCTAATTAGTCGCTTCAATACTTTTTACAACAATATTCAATCTTGTTTTAAAACCATTTCCGGTAAATCAAAGTATTTAGTACAAAGAACACCTACGAAGTCTTTCACTAATAAATTGTTCTGTAAAATAATCTTGTTACTTTTTAGTTTGTAATTAAATTAGATAATCTGATTTAGTTGTAGTTTCAAATTATTAATTGATTTATTGATCAAATCGTATTCGGCCTGTAGTGTTGCCTCATAAAAATCTTGTGTCAAAATGAACAATAATAATTACAAATCCAATGTCATAAAATACTTGATCATAATTTTAACTATAGATTTAGCTAAAGACTTACTGAGTCTTTAGCTAGACTTTTGTTTAATAAATTACTATTTGAAACCACGAACTATCTAAGTGCTAGTTACGCCAATAGATGGCGCTTAACTCATTTGTCAAGTGATGTAATAACTGTACCACGAAGCAGAGATGGCAGGTTCATGGAATAGAATTATGAGTGTTAATAATTAGATTAAATCTTAGCAGATAGAGCCTCTTGCGGCGACACGGCCATTCTGATCGGCGGTGCGCGCTCTGCACCTGCCGTCGCCGTCAGTATGTGGAGTTTCGTGGTTGTTATCTGAAATAGTGGAGATTTTTGTCGGCAGATTATTGTTGCTTTTATTATTATCCTACAATGTTCATTGAATTGTAGGATTTGGTAATAGAAAGTGTCAGTCAACATAGAAAGCTAGTTATAGATCAGGCATCTATTCAGTTTTCCTTGTATTCAAAATTAAATGCGTTTATGTATCACCTAGACATACACACAGTCATAGAGTTAATCTGCTTGAAATTTTTATTTAATCTTTTAGTAGTGTTTAGATTGAAGCTGGTATGAGCTGCTAACTGAATAAAATGTTGTAGCCTGAATTATCAAATAACATTAATTGAATTGAGGTTATTGATTTTGTTTAATCAGCTAACAGCTGAATAAAATATTGTTGCTTCAATTGTCCAACAATATTCGTTGAATTGTTGTTTAGTATCAGTTAGTTTGCAAGCAGTTTTGCAACTTGTATTTGAGTTTGTTGATGCTAAAAGCTATTTGTTAAAAATAACAGCTTGGTATGAGTTTGGGTTTTTAGTTATCTTCAGAACCTTGTAATAGATCTACTGTCTACTAGATTTGTCTTAAATAAAATTATTGATTGCTTTAGATAGTCTGTAATTTGTATTTGTTAAGTGTAGTGTAAGTAGCATGTTTTTATTTGTTCATTCTCACGGGAAGGTAATGCTCTGTGATAGACACAAAGTCTTGGATTTGACAGGATAAAAGGATAGGATCAGGAACACCGCTCTGTGATAGACACAAAGTCTTTGATTTGACAGGATTAAAGGGTAAGGAGTTTAGGACCATTGCTCCGTGACAGGCACGAAGTCTTTGATTTGACAGGATATAAGGAACCAGGCTCTGGGCGTTAGTACGCCGTGGACCCAGCAGGATAACATGAGAGTATTGTTTATCAGTTGCCTCCACGGCTGCTGATAGGATCATTAGTATTGTTCATTATCAGTGGCCTCCACGGCTACTGATAGGATAATTTGTAGTGTTCATTATCAGTGGCCTCCACGGCACTGACAGTATTTGTTTGATTTGATGTGAGTGTTTGTATTACTCATTGCGCTTGTTGTTTCCTCCACGGATACCAATAGCTTGTGAGTTTTATTTTTATTTTCTTAGTTACTGTTAGGAGTACTACTATTTTGTTATTACTTTTGTAAATAGTTGCTTACAACTGGCAGGATTATAAAAACCATAATAATCAATGTGTAGGTAGGTTGATTGGGCTATTGTATTAAGTCTATTGTTGTAACACTGTAGGTATCAGTGGGGAAGTGTAAGAAGTAGTTTGAAAACTCCTCACCTTTTATGTTAGTTTATGATGTGAGGACACTGTAACAGTCATCCCTGGTTGGCTGTTCTCATGCTGTTCCCCATTTTATAGCTCCATAACTGGCGACACGGTCATCTGTTCACCAGGCTGCAGTCCTCGAAGTTGTTCATTTTTGAAATTGTTCATTGAGTCACATTTTTAAGTGACCTTGCTCCATTATCATTTGCTGGGGAAGCGGTTAATTCCAAACTTGATGTCTTCACTATCTTGGAGTGAATGGGTGCATAGAGTTTTAGAAGAACTTGAGTCTTCTTTATAGTTGCTCTCAATTTTGTTTCAATTTCTTTGATAAAAGGTATCATTTCTTCTATGATAAGACAATTGCCTGGAACCTGAAATGTGAGAAGTCATGCAGGTAAATAACATAACATCACGCATGTTGTCCCTGAAAGGTTCGGCTGAGGAATAACTAATGGTATGCCAAAATTTATTTTGAAGTCCCATGTAATAGGGGGCAAGCCTTATTGCCATCAACCAGGCACAAAACTGGACTCTGTGCCTGCTACAGAGAAATTCCTAATGGAAAAACCCAACAACACTGCCTGACCTGGGAATCGAACCCAGAGCCTTATGCTCAACAGTCACGCTTGCAGCCACTAGACCAACAAGGCAGTCAGTGCAAGTAAATATTAATAATAGTGTAATGTCTACACTAATAGTGAAGTGTGTAGGTACATAACATCACACCTGCAATCCCTGAGGGGTTAGGCAGAAGTGAAAATAATAAATCCACACTTTGCCCAAGCCTCTAGTTTAGCGATATGGCTATTTGCCATTCATATGATTGGCCAGCTACTGAGAAATTCCTGATGGAAAAACCCAATAACACTCCGACAGGCCTGGGAATCGAATCCAGGTCCTCATGCTTTAATAACAGGGCTCATGATCACTGGACCAACAAAGCAGTCCTACTATTGTTAAAATTAGTTGGAGTGATAAGTTATAGAGTCGGTAATAAGTTGTTTTGAAGAGTTAATTAAACTAAGATGGGAAAGTTAAACTGATCAGAACTATTTTAAGAACACTATTCATTGTGTAGTTGCACTGACAAAACATTCACATTTTAATAACACATCAAAAGCTTTGCTTCGTTGATACAACACGCTAAGATTTCATTGTCATAACTTGTTGAACTGAAATTTGTTTGACATTTCATAAGTTGTCTTGTTTTATAAATCAGTTTCTTAACAAAGTGTTTTTGTATGAATCTTGCAACATGTTGTCCAATACAAATGTTTTCAAATTTGCATAATTATTTGAAAAGCCCTCAACGTTGCACTTAACGCAAACAATATCTGATTGTGAGGTATAAACTTATAAGTGTGAATGAAAAGTCAATAACAACGTCTTAAATTTGTTACTACTCATTTATCTAATTACTTAGTAGTAATTAAAAAAGTTAATTCATGGTTTTAGTTTCTGACACATCATTACTGGTTATATTTCAAAAACCATTGATTGCTTATTGAGTGAATTAAATGGAGTGTTTTTATTTCACTTCCACAGGTGTCAAGTTACCATAACCAGCATGGGATGTGTTAAGTAATAATGTTATCTGTAAAAATTCCCTACAGTAACAAAATACTAAAATAAATGAAACAAAATACTTCCCGGGATTGATGATCCATTAGCAGGTTTATTTATTGATAATTATGCTTTCCCGGAGTCCAATCTTTGTTTATTCTGCTTCGGTCATTCTGTGCTGTACATGTTGGCAATTTTGAGTGCAATAAATGAAGTTTTCCATCACAACTTCATTCTTTGTTTACCAATATAAATTGCATTTTCAGAATGTGTTCTTATGATTTGTTTTGGGTCAAGTGTTGCAATAAATTATCATGTTGGTATCTGTCAGCCACTTGGATGAAAATGCAGCCAACTCTTTGGCTATCTTAGTCTTCCTAAGTATCTTCTTGTCTATCAGTTCATTGCCACTTAACACTGTATATTGGCTGTGGCAGCATAATAAGTCGCTCTCTCTTGAAAAGCTTCGTGGTGACCACTTCGGTGAAAAATTCTTTGCCACGCCTTCGGCCATGGTCACGACAGCAAGAGTTCTAGTTCGGTAGTTGCTTGTAATTGTTCTGGATGTCCGGCACTGTGAGCAGCGCGCAAGAGCTATCACCTCTTCTGATATCACGGCAGGGAAAGCTTAGAGGAACACTGTCCCCAAATTATTGGCGCCATTCGCCACCATATTGTCTTTCAGTCATCACATCGCCTTGCGATACGATTCTTCATTGTTGATAGATAGGTAGATGGGTATTTGAAATCACACACAGCACTTGACTCAAATTCCAAACGTTTATTTCTATTAAACCATAAGTACAGAAACTGATTAACTTTCTAGAGTTGAGTCGTCCATTCGCAAATTATTATGGTTGAGGAGAAGAAACTCTTCACACTATTTTAAATTGTATTACAGATCGTTCACTTCATTAAACACTTAAAATTACTTAGTATTTCAATTGTTTTTGCTAATCGTAAGCTAACGTGACGGATCGTTGCTCCCTGTCTGTTCTGAGTGGGCGGAAGTCCTCCACACAGTACAGGTAACTCATTACATAATAAATTCATTAAAACTTACAAACAATACTAGAGTAATTCATAATTAATTATTTTAATAATTAAACAATACCAATATTCACAAATGCAAAGGTTTTATCAAGTTAAAGCTAATTAGTCGCTTCAATACTTTTTACAACAATATTCAATCTTGTTTTAAAACCATTTCCGGTAAATCAAAGTATTTAGTACAAAGAACACCTACGAAGTCTTTCACTAATAAATTGTTCTGTAAAATAATCTTGTTACTTTTTAGTTTGTAATTAAATTAGATAATCTGATTTAGTTGTAGTTTCAAATTATTAATTGATTTATTGATCAAATCGTATTCGGCCTGTAGTGTTGCCTCATAAAAATCTTGTGTCAAAATGAACAATAATAATTACAAATCCAATGTCATAAAATACTTGATCATAATTTTAACTATAGATTTAGCTAAAGACTTACTGAGTCTTTAGCTAGACTTTTGTTTAATAAATTACTATTTGAAACCACGAACTATCTAAGTGCTAGTTACGCCAATAGATGGCGCTTAACTCATTTGTCAAGTGATGTAATAACTGTACCACGAAGCAGAGATGGCAGGTTCATGGAATAGAATTATGAGTGTTAATAATTAGATTAAATCTTAGCAGATAGAGCCTCTTGCGGCGACATATATGTAATGTTAAAAATCTTGTTTAATGTATTAATATACTATGCAGTTACTGTACTAATAGTGTTTACGTATAACTAAATAATTATATTTTTAAAGAGGTGAAATGTTAAACGTGTTGTTACATGTGATGTTTATTGTAAATGTTAAAGGTATTATTAAATGTAAGGTTTAGTGAATTGTATTGTAAGAAATGTAATTTTAAAGGCAAATAAAGGCTAAATAAATAAATAAATAAAAATTTATGTTTCGAGTGTGGGAAGTAATCTCACTGTTTTTCATTCGACAGTGAGTGGATTTTAGGATTTTTATGGAAAAACCATCTGACGTTGGAATTCTAGCCCACGACAGATTAATCCCAACAAAATCTAGCTTTTATTTTAATGTAGTGCTTTGTGTATGGTTACTCTAACCACCTTATTTATGAACAAATTATCAAAACACTTCTAAACGCATTTTAATCGTCCTTCAAAGACGTGTCAGCTATTAAAAAAAAAACAACGTAAAATCTAGATTTATAATACAATGCATAGCAATTAATGTGACCCACATCTAATTTGAATCGAGAGGAAACGCACAACGGTCGGATCAATCAAAATATATCAACATTTTTGTGAGCAATTTACAAATTCTGTTGAATAGTTATCGGGGTGAGGGTGATGTCCGATTTGTAGCGGGTTTTAAAGCGCTTAGCGGATATTGTAAGCGATTTGTTGGTCTCAACAGAACCTAAATTAGCAACTCTATTTGTGGTGGTTCAAACTGCAACCACCCTAAATAAACTGGGAAAAGGGCAGGAGAATGATGGAGCCAAAAGTGCAAACATTAATGATTTCTCGAATTGAAGGATTGTTTTCTAACAATCCTTAATGTAGAAATCATTAATGTTACACACACACACACCCCACACCACACCACACCACACCACACACAACACCTCACCACACGTAACACCTTATTGAGAACAATCCGGATCCGTAGTAAGAATGGGGGTACCCCAGGGCTCAATTCTTGGTCCATTTTTGTTACTTATTTATATAAATGACTTGCCTTACCTCATAAAGGATAATCATGACATAGTATTGTTTGCAGACGACACTTCTCCTTTATTTAAACTCAAACGTCAGCAGTTAGTTACGGATGATGTTAATAGCGCCCTGGCGAAAGTCGTTAATTGGTTTAATGTTAATAATCTACTCCTAAATGAGAAAAAAACTAAGTGTATTAAGTTTACGATACCCCATGTAAGACAAGTGGAAACTACTGTACTAATAAGGATGAAGAGTTAAAACCGGAAGATAGCACAGTCTTCTTAGGCATAACTTTGGATGCCAAGCTTCAGTGGGGCCCGCATATAGACAAATTGTCGAAGAAACTTAGCTCTGCAGCATTCGCCATTAGAAGAATTCGTGATTTAACTGATTTAGAGACAGCCCGTTTAGTTTACTTTAGTTATTTCCATAGCGTGATGTCGTACGGTATTCTCTTGTGGGGCAATGCCGCCGATATTCAGACAATATTTGTTTTGCAAAAAAGGGCAATACGTTCAATTTATAAATTAAGTCCCAGATACACCCTCAGAGAAAAATTTAAAGAGACTAGTATTCTTACTGTGCCCTCTCAGTTTATTTATGAAAACCTTTTGTACGCACACAAAAATATTAATTTATTTAAAAAATACAGTGATATCCACAACATAAACACGAGGAACAAACACAAATTTGTTGTTCCTGCAACGAGGCTTAAAAAAATAGGGGGTACGTTCAGATGCCAATGTATATACGCTTTTACAATAAACTTCCGAGCCAAATTCAAGCACTAAGCCTAAATAAATTCAAATCGTTTACAAAACGGAAGTTGTGCCTGAAAGCCTACTATCATGTTAATCACTATCTTGAAGATAAAAAAGCTTGGGATTAAGCTTAGGGTTGCCAACCATACTGTTAAAAACAGTATTATACTGTTTTTCACAGAATTATACTTTTTACTGTTGAACAAAAATAAAGTATACAAAATACTGTTTTTAACGTCCATCCATAAACATAGTTTTCAAAAAGTTAACAAAAATGGTATGCGTCATTTCATTATAGTGTAGCTGGCCTAAGCCCAGCCCTCAGCCCTCGTTTTTGAGATTGTTTCCTATTTTCTATCTGTTCCTGCCACTTCAGCATTTACAGAAAGGGGTTTTTTCTGTTATAAATGCAAAGTGGCGGGATGATAGAAATAGAGCCAGCATAGATTTGATAAAAATGAGATTCTCATTTATTTTAATAATAATAATAATAATTTTAATGAGGCTTAAGAAGCCTTCAAAAATGTTAGAACATTGATTAGTTATGCTAGAAGCTATGAGCTATGCTGTTATGTATTTAAAACTTTGAAAAAATAATTATACTGTTCATTTTTCTAGAATACTGTTTGTTTTCCTTCTCAGGCCTAAATATACTTTATTTCTTGTAAAAAAAGTTGGCAACCCTAATTAAGCTGCTCCAATGAAATTTGCTCTGTGAATGTCGAAATTTCGGACTTCGCTTGTTTATTATTGATTCCTTTCTTTTATACACTCTGACATTGAATTTTTTTGACATGTATTGTATTATTTTACTTATATATATATTTTTTAATTATTTTATGTGACATTTACTAATTTGACATGAATACTTATTTTATTAAGTACTTATTTAACTTTTTTTTTTATTAACATTGCGACACTTAATGATTTTTGTGATTTTTTTTACTTACATTCATTTGGAAAGAAGTTGTTATTAATTTTATTTGATTATTGTGAATGTGGGGACCATGTGGGTCACATTTTTATTTTTTGTTTGTTTTTTTCCCACAACTGTCTGGCAGTTTGAGTACTATAAGCGACCTACCCAAATGTCCTTTCTTTGGTATTGTTCGTCGTTTCGTTGAGCTCCTTGAGTTATAAGTCGAGCTACACGTTAATTGACAAATGCTTGCACTGACTGGACAGGTCCACTCAAATCTGTATGGTTCTTTCTTCAAAAGACCATCTCAGGCACTAATCTGCATAGTCCTCATGTGAATTGAGCAAGATTATGTCTGGACTTTAAAAGAGACTACGACCTCTGAGTTTGTTTCGGCTGTTTCTTCTCAGAGTAGTCAGGTAAGAAACACCGGCCCCATCTAGTTTTAAAAAATGACGTGTAAAAGTGTTTGTAAAAACCTACTTGCAAAATAAACATCATTTATCATTTATCAATAAGGTGTTACGTGTCACGACACGTGGCAAGTATGTTTGAAGTCACTGAAAGGAAAAATATTTTTTGTGAATGTAAATAATAAGTTCTAATCAGCTTGCACTACAAACTGGTTGTTAGTGTTACGTCATTCACTGCGGGCCGAATAGTGAGAAATTAGTGTTTTTTTGCGATTTACAAAAAATCTATTGATTGGACTAAAAAAATAAAACACTATCATGCTAAATGTTGCTTGTAGAATGATTTGCCAAAAAATCAGAATGATCGCATGTATTTTAGTGTGGTTTTTACTCGTTAAAAGAAATTTTTAGAGATAAGTTCGTGATTTTTTTTTAACGAGTAGATTAGTTGTATTATGTTTTCAAAACACTATCATACTAGCATAATATCCATCATATATTTTTCTGGTTTTGTTTATTGCATTGAATCATATGCTTTTTTGCATTATAAAACTCGCGTTTAGCTCCTGTAGTCCCCTTAACAGCATGGTTGTAGGTACCGGCGGCTTATACTAATTGCTAATTGATGGCATGTAAAGCCAAGTCGGACACCGGTTTTGGACGGATAATGTATATGTTAGTGTCCTGTGAGCGACTCTTACACACGTAGGTATCTCGTAAACAAGTCACACATAAACAAGTGATTTCTCGAGTAACAGTAATAACTTAAGATACGATTTTATTCTGTAGTTTGGTAATTGCTTGAAGTTGGAACTGTCACAAGTTAGAATTCTTAGCTTTACTTTCTTTGACGGTTCTCACTTTGATCAAATTATTGTCTATTGTAAAAAAAATGTCTGTTTAAGTTATTACTTAAACTCTAGTAATTAGGTACTTTAACTTGATTATAGATACCATCAGTGTTAAAGGAAATAGACGTTTCTTATCCGTTGCGTTAAATAATAAATAAATATAAATAAATATTGCTAGACATTACACACAGCGCCATCTAGTGCCACACTAAGCAACGAGGCTTGTGTCGTGAACACCAGATAGTTGATATACCTACTACATAGATACTTTTTGTTTGTAAATATATACTTATTATACATATAAACATCCATGACTCGGAAACAAATAACCCGCTCACAGTCGAACCTCACCCAAACCAACTTAAACCTTACCACCCGTAACTACCAAACACTCTTTCCTCGCCTTACGCCTTTAAAATAAGGTCTAAAATCGCCTATCACATGTTCCCCACAACGTTCACCGTAAAACCATGAATCAATCACCTCACACGCAGTGATTACAGTAAGACAGACATTCCCTCAGGGTGCGGGGTTCGATCCTGTGCGAGGCATCAATCAAAACTCGTCTATTTTCACATTCGTGATTTACAAATCGTTTGTTTTTTGTTTATTTTTGTTTGAAAATAAGTCTGATTTTGTAGAATACTAGTCGTAGCCTCGGGGTGAGCTTCTAAAAGATGTTTTTTTGTTGCCCTCAGATTTAATTTGGTGCAATAATTTTTGAGTGATGTATGTCCTTAAATTGAGTAGTTAAATATCTCCTCTGAAAATACCATTATCAGAAGCTTTAGCGGATGCACTTTTGTTATGCATCTTGATTTAGAAGTTACGAAGTACGATTGAAGCCGCCGCAGACGACGTGTCGTCGCTTTATGTTGCCGCGACACGTCGTCGCCGTCGCCGCCTCATGTCGCTGCAGTCATGATTTCGAACCCGGCATTTCAGCGTCAGCGACACTACTGATCTGCGGTCGGGCGACACTTGCGTCTGCCGCTTGACGACGCGTCGCTAGCTTCATGTCGCTTGCTTCGGAGGGAATTTCATAGAAATACATAGAAACCAGTAGTGTCGCTGCGACACGTCGTCTGCGGCGGCTTCGTGTCGCCCGCTGCCAACTTGCTCCTTAAGAAATATGTAGGTAAGTCCTTATAAATGCCAAGAAAACAACTTATGTGTATTCATAGTAAGTACCAGCTTTTGCTCGCGCGGCTTCACTCGTGTTACTGTCGGAATTTATCCCAGACCTTTTTAAATTATATCCTATGACATTCAGCGATGATGTAGTTTCCCATTACCTACATAGTAAAAGAATTTTCAGAATCGCATCGGTTGTTCCGAAGATTATCCCCTGTATCCAAACTTACAAATATTACCTCTTTATAATAATGGTAATCATCATCATCTGCCTAGCCGTTTCCTAACTATGTTAGGGTCGGCTTCCAGTCAATTCGGATGCAGCTGAAAACCTAAATTTTACATGGAGCGACTGCCTAGAGTACCTATCTGACCTCCACAATCCAGTTAGTACTGGGTAATACGATAGGTACCCCTCGGTAAGACTGGTTGTCAGACTTTTTGGGTCACTGACTACCTGTAACGACTGTCAAAGATCGGCTATGTCTGATCTCTTTATAATAATGGTATAGATTATTAATTTATCAGTTTGTGAAGGTCGCAGGGATTTGCTGGATTTCAGAATCAACGGACTGGTTGATGTGATGACGCTTGGGGAGGCCTATGTCCAGCAGTCTTTGAGAAAAAATATTGAAAACAATTATTATCAGGTTAACGTAGAAGCTAAAAAAGTTGCCAAAATTACTAACGGGCTGTACTTCAGTAAGATAAGTTCAGCCAAACATGCTATATTTTCAACAGCATACCTCTACATGAAAGACTCACCAGAGACCTTCATAACACAATATACTCCACAGGTATATCAAAACCATTTGCACCTAAAAATCAAAGATATTCCTTTCGTTTCCTTTGTTCGACTCGTGCGCATGTGCGTCACGAGAGCGTCGACCAATCAGCGTTGTTCGCGCCCGCGGCCCGTCACGATTCGACGCCTTCCATATTTGAATGCATGTCCTAATGTTCTGCTCGTTTTTTAAATGTGTTTGTGTGTGGTTATGTAATGGTATTGGTAAATAATATGTGAAGTATGTATTTAGAAGCTAAGTAGGTTAGCTAGGATTGTTTGGTTTCCTGTGGTCACAATTTTGCCTTATACCTAAACATATGTTGCATTTATCTACTTTAGTTTTGTAGTTTTGAAGAAAAGACAGAGAGCACTAAGGCTCGGTGCAAACGGGCCACCAACCACAGCCACCGGTGGCTGTCGCGCGCTACCGCGAGTCGCCGGCACTGCTTTAGCGAGTGGCCGCCACCGGCCACACGTGTGCGGCGAGTTCGAACAAAATGTATGAAAAAGCGTGTGACTGTGAACTGCTTGTCGCTGGCTACCGGTGGCTCGTTTGCGCCGAGCCTAAGACAGCCATGACAGGTGGGCTGCGCTAGGATGGACCACGTCATTATGTTAAGCTGTGCTCCCCTAATACCACTCTTTTTGTATAATGATGGCCGTTCAGTTCCTTCCTAATACCTGCAATACCTTAAGTTTAACATTTTTACAACACAATACAGGGTGTAAACGGACCGACGCTTCACGAAACCGTCAACCAAGCATTCTAAAATAAGTGACTCAACGTAAAAATTATTACTGAGAAACGACTATTTTCTTGGGGTAAAAAAATCTCGATTTACGGTAGGACTCAATGTAACGCAATCAAAACCTATGCTCAGAACATTGTGCTGATGGATTCATTGAATAGTACGAGAGACGTGACGGTATTTAAAGTAAAAGTTTAGCACGAAACACTTGTGGAGAAATTGGAACTTTGACCCCGAATATCTCCGAATATCTCCAACTTCAAAAAAACACCAAAAAGATCAAAAATTGTCTTGGTGTTTTTTTGAAGTTGGTTTTATTTTTTTGCAAATAAGTTTTTTATTTTAAATTGTAATCCTATAAACAATTTTTGCTATAGGTAGGTACATTTAGGTTCCCTTGTATATGTCTAAAGATCAGCATCAGATCTTCACCAAATTTAAACGGAACCACCGCGGTATATTATTCTACGAATTATTAACCTCCTCCTTTTGAAAGTCGGTTAAAATCTAGGTCTATAACACCTTTAACCAACCCTAAGATGTCAAATCTATACTAATCTATACTAATATTATAAAGAGGTAACATTTGTTTGTAAGTTTGTAAGTATGTATGTAGGGGGTAATCTCCGGAAGTAATGAACCAATTTTAAAAATTGTTTCACTGATAGAAAGCTACATTATTCGTGAGTGCTATAGGCTATATTTTATTCCCGTACTCCCACGGGAACGGGAACTACGCGGGTGAAACCGCGGGACGTCAGCTAGTATTAATTATAAAGAGGTAACATTTTTTTGTAAGTCTATAAGTTTGTAAGTTTGTATGTAGGGGGTAATCTCCGGAAGTAATGAACCAATTTTAAAAATTGTTTCACTGTTAGAAAGCTACATTATTCGTGAGTGCTATAGGCTATATTTTATACCTCTAGGCTCTACTCCCACGGGAAAGGGAACTACGCGGGTGAAACCGCGGGACGTCCGCTAGTTAATTATATTTTCAATTAAAAACAAAACAATAACGGTTATATAAAACAGCTGTCGTCAACACTAGCATAGTCTGTGATTAGGTGTGGTCCAACTAACAATTAAAACAATTATTTAATTAATTCGCAACCTACGCTATGGACTGCACTCTTGTGATTAAAAAAATATGGTTGTTACTGAGAAATACTTAGGTATAATTGAATTAACTGGAAAAGTCGAGTAAACTGTTTTATTTTTTCAAAAACCGATAAAATGAGCGATGACCTGAGAGTTATGTCGGGCAGACGAAGTGACATTAATTTATTAGCTACTAGCGGACGTCACGCGGTCTCACCCGCGTAGTTCTCGTTCCCGTGGGAGTACGGGGATAAACTATAGCCTATGTTACTCAGGGTGAATGTAGCTTTCTAATGGTGACAGAATTTTTGAAATCGGCGCTGTAGTTTTTGACACTACTACATCAGCCCATAACGTCCACTGCTGGACATAAGCCTCTCCCATGATGGAAGGAATTTGCCGTAATCTCCACGCTTGGCAGGCGGATTGGAGATCGCAGTGATGTAAGACTAACAGAAAACGCTGCTGCCCATTCTCTGGTCTACGGAGGCGCAAGGTGTTCTGCCTCAGACATTAGTCGCCATAAACAACACCCGTGAGTGTAATGGGTTGGTTCTATTCTATGCCGGATAACCGCCGGATGGTTTTTGACACAGAACATATAAAGGAGGTTTTTGACACGCAAAAATACAAATCTTTCCTCTTTATATAGATGAAATAATGTTCCAAACGTCAAAAATGTTTTGTATTGACGTAGGTAAAGCTATCGAATTCTGTTGAAAATCGTTGTAGAAATTAAAAATAAATAAGAGCTTGCATTCTCTACATATTTAGATAAGTATCATAGACAAAACAAAAATACCAACATACCATAGATAATGTTCGTCTATCCATCACAAAATAGCAACTCATTAATAAAACAAAAGAAATCTCCGGGATCACAGTAGGTAGTAATTAAATTATATAAATAATTACTGTAATAAAACTACTAGGTATTGCCTGCGGCTTTGTCTGAATCATAAAGATTCTTTCTATCATGATTACAAATTGTCATAATAGAAATAATCTCAATTGTCTCCGCCAGATAAGTAAGAATTAAAGGTCAGTGCTCTTTTCTTAATTTCTCTGCGTAGGTACCCCGACAATTCATTATGAATCGTTTTTTGTTACTAGAAAAAGTTAAGGATTAGGAAAAAGGTCTTTTCGGGACAAGTTTATGTCATTATTTCTGTTTTCGGAATTATGTATTTGAATAAATGTATGCGGGTTAGTGACCTTTAATTCTTACTTATTTGGCGGAGACTTAGATAGGTAGCTTTTATTACGTCCCAAAGCCAGATAGTGTTTAAAGAATGTATTTTTCGAGAAAATAGGATTACTTAGGTAGAGGAGCTCGGGTCGATCTTTAGGTTAAGCCGTGCTTGCTTAAGTTGGTCTGTGGATGGGTGACCACCCTTACATACCGAGTTTCCTCCGTGCCTCGGAAAGCACGTTAAGCTGTTGGTCCCGGCTGTCATTTGTAGATCTTTGAAAGTCGTTACAAGTAGTCAGTGGCCCAAAAACTCTGACAACCAGTCTTACTAAGAAGTATCGTATTACCCAGTAGGTACTAACTGGGTTGTGGAGGTCAGATAGGCAGTCGCTCCATGTAAAATATTGGTATTCAGCTGGATCCGGTTAGACTGGTAGCCGACCCAAATATAGTTGGGAAAAGGCTTACGTTACTATATAGGCAGATGATGAGAGGATTACTTAGGTATATGAAAATGTTGACTGCCTCATTGGTGTAGTGGTCGCAAGCGCGACTACTGAGCATGAGGTCCTGGGTTCGATTCCCGGATCGGGCAAAGTGTTATTGGGTTTTTCCATCAGAAAGTCAGTAGCAGCCACGGAGTCTGGATCTGTTCCCGGTTGATGGCAATAGGGTCACCCCCTATTACACATCACTGGCGAAATGTGGGTCTACTATTAGGTACACCTCTGCCTAACGCTTCCGGGATTACAAGCGTGATGTTATGTTATTATTCAACCTCAAGCGCCATTTAAATGATTAAAGTAACAATTAAAAACATATTAAAAGCCTACTGTGAGAGGAATGTTAAACACTTATAAATGATTAATTTAATATTTGAAGAAACAATCGTGTCTACCGTTTAATTAGCTAACATCACGACTGTATGCCCTGAAGGGTTGGACAGAGGTTTATAGAAAGAGGTAGGTAAATGCCCACATTCAGTCAATTCTGTTGGATTTAAATTTTCTTTGGGTTGACTCGTTACCCGTGGTCCCGGTGGGTCGACCCATTACCGGGTCCATTGGTAATTTTAATTACCCGTAGTTCCATGGCATTAGGGATTGTTTCCTAGACTTCTGAATATATCGATAAAAAATACAAATCCATAATAACAGCATATCATATCCCACCGGGACCACTGGTAACGAGTGATTGTATAATTTGACTACGGGTTTATTGGTTTTTTATTTTTATTTATCTACCAACTACCAGGAGACCAGTACCATGAAGAAGTATTTTCAACATTGCATACTAAATGATAGTCGAAATGTACATGGATTGATTATGAGATTCCTATTAAAAATATAATATAGCTCGTTTATGTTTCTGGCCGACACAATTTAGATTGCCATCGACACGCTAAGAAGAAGATGATTCGTAGTTGGTAGTAGATAAATAAAAAATAAAAAAACCAATGAACTGGTATTCAAATTATGCAATCACTCGTTACCAGTGGTCCCGGTGGGATATGATATGCTGTTATTATGGATTTGTATTTTCTATCGATATATTCAGAAGTCTAGGAAATAATCCCTAATGCCATGGAAATACGGGTAAGTAATTAAAATTACCCATGGACCCGGTAATGGGTCGACCCACCGGGACCACGGGTAAAGACCCTTTTCTTTTGAGTGTTTTCTCTCACTCATCACTTTGGGCCCAATCAGAATATCAGTCAGCGCTGTGACATTTCTTAAATGTTAAATTATATATACAATTAGGCTTTTGTTGATGTTAACAGGCAGCCATCATCTGCCTAATAAGCCTTTTTCTCAAATTTATTGGAGTTCAAACTCAACTCAAAGCATTTATTTCAATTAGACCATTACGGCACTTTTTAATGTCAATAATACAAAAATCAAACAAAGCTACAGTCCCAGTCACAAGACATAATAACTTGAGAAAGTACTGTAGTTGCCCATTCCCTAGCGTAGATTCTCAATGGTGAAGAAACTCCATGGACACTTTTTTAAATCAAAATATTGTTACAAAATCTTGGTTTCATCATTCATTTTGCCCGACTAGTACAATCAATTAGTTTGCCCCGATGGTTGTGGAGCAGGACCAGCATTTAGCAAAGCATTTTTTTCATCAATGAAATCCCCCAACTTAAATATGCTTGCCTACATAGTTTGCGTTTTATACAAGATTAAAAAATCGTCTCATTCAGTAGAATGAGTTGAGTCGGCTTCCAGTCTTACCGAATACAGCTGAATACCAGTATTGCCAGGAGCGACTGCCTATCTGATCTCCACAACCCAGTTAGTACTTGGTTTTACCCCCTGGGTAAGACTGGCTGTCAGACTTTCGGGCCACTGACTACTTGTAACGACTGTCAAAGATCTACAAATGACAGCCGGGACCAACGGCTTAACGTGCTTTTCGAGGCACGGAGGAAACTGATTATATAATGAAAGTTATCCATCTACATATCAACCTTGGCAAGCGCAAATCGACTCGTGCGGCTGTTATTACGGTTGTTGTTACGGTTTTGATGGCCCTTTCAGTAGCCTTGTAATGAGCAAACAACAGGATATTTATAGAACGCGATATGAATTGCTCGACCTATTGTCCACAAGGCTTATTGTCCAATTTTATTAGTCTTAATTAATTGGAACCGTTACAGTGTAGTCAAGCTAACAATCAATGAGATTTGGTTACTACGTATAGATTTGACTAACATAGCACTTAGATGTCAATCTCTTATTTATTTATTTAACACTTCAAGCACAAAGTACAGAGGCGGGCTTAAGGCGAGGCATCGTTCTAAAACCGGGCACGCGCGCATCGGGACTGAGCGGGGGACTGGGCGTCTGAGCGGGGCGAGGATTGCTAGCTTATAACTTAAAGGACGTAAACGACAAAATGGTTTTTGTTATTTAATTCAGTTGGGAACGATAATTTCAGAAATTCCTTCTATAACTTTAAAGAGTATGTATAGGCTCATCTACGGAGAAAGTTAAGAGGCTTAAATTGGTCCCGTTTGCCCATTAAATGTGAATCTCTTTTTAAAAAGAGGTATGTTTGATATTTTTTTCTCTGTTACAAAAGTTACCTAATCATGTATTGAAAACTAACAAAATAAAGGTTTTATCATGAATTATCAGGTCACCAACTTATATTTTCATTTGTTTTGTAATTACTGACAAAAATTGAGATCATTGACTACATGATTTCCAATGCGTCCTCTTAATGCAATATATCACTTTTACTTCAAAACCTCCTTTTTTTGAAGTCGGTTCAAAAACCACTTGTACCGTGAGAAAAACCTCTTTTCACTACAAATAACAATTAAAAACTCATATTACTTTAACTCCGCTGATTTCTTTACAAAAACATGTTATTATTGAATTACTGAAACCTGTATTTGAGATTGAGAAATGCTCTAAAACTCCCAGTCTAGGTCAATACATCATGTTTTTTAAAGTTAGAAAATAATTGAGACAGGGCGAAATTTTTAACTTTTTTTTCGATGTATGTCTAAAATAACATGCAATTCAGTTTTCATTGGTTTCGCGAGTTGATAGTGTAGGGTGGCCATCGTAAATCTCGATCATTCTCAGAAGATCCATTGGCCAGATCCATGATGGATCTAGTGAGAATTGTTTTTCTCATTAGATCCTGATTTCAAAAAATGGATCTACTGAGAAGGATCATTCTCAGAAGATCCATTGGCCAGATCCATGATGGATCTAGTGAGAATTGTTTTTCTCATTGGATCCTGATTCCAAGATATGGATCTACTGAGAAGGATCATTCTCAGAAGATCCATTGGCCAGATCCATGATGGATCTAGTCTGAGAGGAAGATCTTTCGAATTTCCAATCGTACCCTCAACTTTTTAGAATAGGTGACGGTGTACCTGTACGCACACCTACCTACATTTCGCCAGGTCTGTTTAAGTCCCATCAAGTCCCATGCAATAGAGAGCGATCTTATTGCCACCAAACGGTCACAAATCCAGACTCCGTGACTGAGAAATTTCTCCTGGAAGAACCCAATAATACTTAGCTCGACTTGGGAATCGAAAGACCACAAGACCAATGAGCAAGTCTATTGCTATCAATTGGGAAAAGGAATAATCAGAGAGGATTTTTCTTGTGTACACAGTACACTGTTCTGGGGTAAGATAAATTAAAGCTTACATTATTAGATAACATAAATCATAACTTAACATCACGCCTGTAATCCCAAAATGGTTAGGCAGAGGTGTAGGTACCTAATGCCATCAACCGGGCACAAATCCAGACTCCGTGGCTGCTACTGAAAAATTATTTAAGTATAGAAATCCCAAAAACACTTTGCCTTTTTTTTCAGAAGGGAAATCATCAAATGACTCCTCCCGCTCTGGGCGGTGCAGGAGGGAGTGTCAGACTTTTACTGACTAAAACCCATCCATATTCCTTCATCGCCCTTTGTGTTCCAGGGCCACGGTATCTCTTTCGAACAGTCCCGTAGCCAATAACACTTTGGCTGACCTAGGAATTGAGCCCAAGGCCATGAGGCCTTCAGCAGCCGCGTTACATTATTAAATATTACTTCGAACAATTCCCCGAAAATATCCCACTTCCCCCCACAGTCACCCTACTCCACACATCCACCCGTGAGAACAGGCCGGGAATCGAACCCCCTATAATCAACCAATCGGTACACCGCAATTAGTTCAGACGGACAGACGTACACTCCGCTTATGTATACATACATATTTGTTATATATAGCAGACGGGTTCAAAACCTGCTATGTATGTTCCAGACTTCAATTTCATAATTTCTTTGTTGTGTTAAGTTAGGATACCTCAGACTTTGTGGTTGTGGTGAAGGAAAAAATATTTAAAGATTATCTTGGAATGTGGCCAAATAATAACAGCCGCTCGGGTCGATCTTTAGGTTAAGCCGTGCTTGCTTAGTTTGGATGGGTGACCACCCTTTACATACTGAGTTTCCTCTGTGCCTCGGAAAGCACGTTAAGCAGTTGGTCCCGGCTGTCATTTGTAGATCTTTGACAGTCGTTACAGGTAGTCAGTGGCCTGAAAGTCTGACAACCAGTTTCATCAAGTAGTATCGTATTACCCAGTACTAACAGGGTTGTGGTGGTCAGATAGGCAGTCGCTCCATGTAAATTACTGGTATTCAGCTGCATCCGGTTAGACTGGAAGCCGACCTCAACATAGTTGGGAAAGGTCTAGGCAGCTTAACGTACTTTCCAAGGTACGGAGGAAACTCGGTGTGTAATGGGTGGTCACCCATCTACGAACCAACCTAACCGAACAAGCGCAGCTTAACCTGAAGATTGACCCAAGCGGCTTTTATTTTTAGATGTACCTGCACCTGCTAAACGTAAATCTCTGCCTTATGGCGTTATGTAAAGTAAGTTTGGTATAACATTTTGTAAACTCAACTACTATCTAATTGCTGCAGCACTGCTTACCCCGTTACGGCTCATAAGTCTGATGTTACGTATGTTTCAGTAAAAAGTGCTAACAAATGATGCATACAAAGTAGAGTTAGATTGTATCAGTTTGTCGGCTCATTGAGTTGGTAACCATGTTAGTGATTTGTATTGTTGGCAGTTGGATTCACTGCTCTCACTGCACTCACGGGTGTCGTATAAGGCGACTAATGTCTGAGGCAGAACATCTTGCGCCTCCGTAGACCAGAGAATGGGCAGCAGCGTTTTCTGTTAGTCTTTCATCACTGCGATCTCCAATCCGCCTGCCAAGCGTGGAGATTACGGCAAATTCCTCCCATCATGGGAGAGGCTTGTGTCCAGCAATGGACGTTATGGGTTGTTGTTGGATTCACTGCTGTCAGCGGTAAAGCAAAAATGTATGGTCATGGTATCCGTGTGTCACATTCAAATACATTTAACCCCTAAAGCGTGGAATAATAACAAGCAGTTAGATAGACAGATTCCAACCAGAGACAACCAGTCTTACCAAGGGGATCGTGTTACCCAGTACTAACTGGTTTGTTCATCATCATCAGCCTATTAACGTTCCCACTGCTGCGACACAGGCCTCCTGTCTATGAGAGGGAATGGGCTATAATCGACCACGCGGGCCCAGTGCGGATTGGTAGATGTCACATGTCTTCGAGTTTTTTTGGTTTTAGGACATGCCGGTTTCCTCGCGATGTTTTCCTTCACCGTTTATGAGAGCAGTGTTGATGAAATAAACTACACAAAGTAATACGACGGTATGGGTTCGAACCCACGACTTACTGTTCGTAAGTCGGGGCTGCCACCACTGGGCCACCGCTGCTCTACGTCTCTATGTTTTAATTAGTTTATTAAGTATCTAAAATTGTTAATTTATTTGCTAATTTTAATTTACTTAATTATGTTAAATTCATCTTGTACGAATATTTAATGCGGTTATGTTAAATTTGAATGTAGCTGTAAAACCTGTATTACAGATGTATTACAGATTACCAGACTGGTTTTAGGAATCCAGTCTCTTTGTATTGAAAATTAACGTAGTTACTGTTTATGATTACCAGAGAAATAAATGATTTATTTATTATTTTTAATAAACATAGAAAACAAATCATAAGGGGACTATATTTCTTGTCACCAAAATTTATATTTGTCATCAAGTTGTACCTAATAAATAGATCTATCGCCACGAAATATGTTCGTTCTCAGTTAAACAAAAAATTAATGTTAATATATGTGTAAAATAAGAGATGGATTACCAATAACATTGTAGTGCATTACATGAATATAAACTTCGTTCTTATAATAATAGTTTTATTACTTAAATAATAGCTTTGTGCTCAGAATGGTAGATCTGTCACCAAATAAATCGATTATAAACTAGTTTTGCCTAGGCCGACTTGGGGCACCCCGACACGGATAGATTAGGTTAGAAGGGTATGGCGGGGTCGAATGAGCGAGCGAAGCGAGCGAATAGACCCCGCCATACCCTTCGTGGTTATTTTTTTATAAACCATTCAGAAGAAACTTTATGAAATTTTCTAGTTATATAATAATTATGATTTATTGGTGATCTCTTTAAATTAGTTTGCTTAAATACTTATTAGGACAAACCTTTTATATTACATACAAAAACATTTATTTGGTACTAGACCCTATATCTTCATGATTTTAGGTGATTTATTGTGGAATTGATTTTATAATGTTTGGTGACTACATTTTGGTGACAAATCTACTATTTTGAGGGCAAACCCTATTATTTAAGGAACGCAAAACTAATTAAATTGGTGATAGCTTAAATGATACCCAAATCATAATAGGGAATATGCCAGAAATACAAAACTCTTTTTATTTATTAACAATGCCTTGTATTGGCGCTTAAAAGCATTATGGTGCAAGTGTTTAAGTTTCTAAAACATCACTTATTTTTCAATTTATTGTTTTTGGTGAAACGGAACGCACTCTCAAAACACGTCGTCCTCCATAAGCCGTCCATAAGCGGTAGTGACGTCAAAGTCTATGTATCAAAAAAACACTTTTATTTGAAAAGTAGTGAAAATTTCACTAAGATTTGATAATAATATCGTAATCGCAATATTTGCTTGAATAAAACACATTCAATTACTAAAATTACTTTATTAAGGCCAAAAAATTAGATGTAAACAAGGTAGATTAAGGTAAATGACGTCACATCATGGCCGCGACAGTCACGGATGTTTGAACTGTCGTAGAAAATTGCTGGAGTTTAATATTATTTTTGAGCGACAAGCAGTAGTTGAACTTAACTTTTAATACTTTTCTTGGGTTGTTATTAGTGTATTTTCTTGATTTAAGTGAAGAAAAAATTACATGCATATTCCCTTGTGTGAAAAATTTCACCATCTTCGCGGGCAATTCCGGGGCAAAAACCTAGTAAGTCATAACATCTTCCACATCACGAAGAAACTCGCTTTCAAAATAAATCAAAGCGCACTTGTCTGCAGCATGAGTTATGATAGCAACGTTCCAGGTTCGATTCCCGGCTCGTAATCTCTGCCCGGGGCCTGAAATTAGCCCCAATTAAGTACATCAAACACAGTTTTTATTTCGCATCCCAATGTTTTTCGTTTTTAGTTTAAATTTCGTTGTTTCTATGTTTTCTAATTGGAGGGCAATTTTTGTATTTTTTGGGATGGATTTTTTTAGTCTAATGTATCTTTTGTTTTTTTATAGAATAAACGATTACCTGTTTCTTATAGTTTCAAGAATGAAAGAAAAATTAAAACTCTGCAAAGCTTTTAAAAACGTCTTTCAAAAATGTTGTGAAACGCCTATCGGTACCTACCACAGTAGTGTCACACTTTATCATCAAACAAAATTGGAAAGGAATTAAAAAAAACCATGGCAATATTAATATGTTCTATTTGTCTGCTTATCAACAGACTGACAGACAGACTCATCGTTGACAGACATACTGACAGACAGCCAGACAAAAAAAAAAGAACACAATATTTTTTTTGGCATAAGTATCTACAGTAGGTAGGTAGGTACTAATATACTTTCATCAACATTCAGTAAAAAAAAATTGGAATAAAAAAAGGACACTTCAATTTTGTGTAGGTATTTGTATAGATTAGATCCATCCTCTAAAAAGTACAACATATACAAAAAACGTAACAGATAGGTTCATCATCTGCCTAGCCTTTTCCCAACTATGTTGGGGTCGGCTTCCAGTTTTACCAGATGCAGCTGAATACCAGTATTTTACATGGAGCGACTGCCTCCGCAACCCAGTTAGTACTGGGTAATACGATACCCCTTGGTAAGACTGGTTGTCAGACTTTTTGGGCCTCTGACTACCTAACGATTGTCAAAGATCTACAAACGACAACCGGGACTAACGGTTTAACTTGCTTTTCGAGGCACGGAGGAAACTCGGTATGTAATTGGTGGTCACCCATCCACAGACCAACCTAGACAAGCACAGCTTAACCTAACGATCGACCCCAGCGGCTGTTATTAATTTAGCCACGAGCTCCTCCTCCCGTCCTCCCGCTCCACGTGGCCAGGCCTCCTATGAAGCCATCAAAAAATCCGACCAAAATGAACGTGGCTTGCTATAGAGCCATGACGTAATAACGGAAAAAGTTGCCAATTCTTCCTAAAAATCGGTCATTTAGGTCGGTTTTCTCTGTTTCATTGCATTAACTAGAATATCTTCCTTAAAAATTGGCAACATGAGCCCTCAAATGTCTCTGTGGACAGAAACAAAAATTGTCAAAGTCAGTCCGTTGAAGTTGCGTCGCCGCGCGAAAATGTTTTCGTTAATAAATTGATATTTGGTGAAATGTGAGTGTTTGTGAGTGAATTAGTGATTTATTGGGTTAATTACATTATAGTGAATGTGTGTGCAGCCGGGTTTCAACCAGAGGTACGTATATTTCAAATTCTGAGACAGTTTTTTTGGGTCACGTGACGTAAACAAATTCCCGATTTTGATATGTAACTAATTGTTTCATTTTTCGATGGCTAGTGAATACCATGTGTGATACATCATTGGAAAGGGCATTTCCTGTGAAAATAAGTTATATTTACTGTACTTTTTCACTCGAAACTTCACTGAACAAAAAAAGACAACAAATGCTAAGTTCGTTTTTACGTTAGTCGAATTCCTTCAATCAATCCCATGTATTTCTGTATTGGATAAACCTATGAACTTAATATTTACACATAAGTTCCTCTATAAATGTAGCTTTCAGATAGTAACTTTAGTTTTATGTTTCGTGAAACTGTATAGTCGTAAATAATAATTTAAATTTATTGAAAAAAAAAAATCCCCGTCGGAAAATGTTTTGTGCCAGTGTTATGCCTGTAAATATATATTTTTTACTATGAAATGTGTTTTTTTTTTGTTTTCGTATGTAGATAGAACCCTTCCACCAATAAATGTCATAAAATATATATGTTATCGATCTACTTTACGAAATAATCTTTTTTTAAAGTTCACATAATGATATTTTTCACAATAGTCGATGTTTACTGCTCAATATAAAATATTACAGACGAAACATCAACAAACGATTGAAACTATTCGAATGACTCATTCATAAGCTCTAACAAAAACATCACTTGAGACGACGCACGTGCCCGACGAGTAAACAAAAAAAGATTGTGTTGAGAGCGGCAATCTGGCGCGCCGCTGATAAGTGGCGCCGCGCGTTTAGGGTGTTTTTCCCGCCAATGTTCTGCGCGCTGGTGAGCGGCTAAACAGATAGGTTATACATAGAAAAAGTAGTACATACTCCCTTCCCCCAATGACGTAGCTTATGTATTATACTTACTGTTAAGGAAAAATGAGATAAATTACAACGTACAGCAAGAAGGCATGTATTACCGGCGATGTAGGGTAGGTTCTTGAATAAATTATGACATAATTCCTACCTTTTAGGGGTCCGTAAGAACCGGCTGCTCACGTCTGGAAAAAGAGTGGAACTTTTTTTCACAGTTTCACCAACGTTGGCTTGTGGAACAGTGTTTTCTGAATAATAATCTGAATAATAAAAGATAAAAAAAAAATATTTATTGTCTAGATAAAGCATACATTACAAAAACGTGTATGATAAAAGGTGCCATGTTGGAAAGTATTCATTTGGGCGTGGTGTTAAACTGATCAGCAGTGATAGGAATAGGTAGTGCTTATTAGCCTAAACTTCGAAGAACAGAGACAAGAATCGGAGACTTCCTTAGACCACAGAAAAGATAATAGTACTTGCTTAGACTGTATTTTTTTCCGGGACATCACTTATGTACATCAAAAATTAATGTTATTTGGAATAAGTAATTGGCCTATGTTTACCTAAAGTTTGCGACTAGACATAACATAACACAGTCATTACAACCATCAAAATTTCTGAAAGTTTTCTTTTTTTAAGAACATTTTGGAAACGACTTCTCCATCATAAAACTATGAAACGCTATCTTTGTCAAGGAGCCGTACACGTTTTGAAGTAAATATCTACTTTCTAGCTCACTCTCGGCCACGTTTGTTGAAATTTCTAAAGTTCAAGTGATTTATTATTTCAAAAACAAAAGGTATTTGGATTTTATCTTACTAAAATATATTTCTGAAGTATATTTCAAAATTCTAAAATAATAGCCGGGTTACATTGTTTAGTAACACACTTAAACTTTAAAAACATCATTTAATCTTTATTGCAACGAAAGTACAATGGGCGGACTTTTATGGCTGCGCATTTAGTTATCTACTCTTAGAATTTACAAAAAAAAACTCGTCGTGGTCGCATAATAAAATATAGTCTAAGGAAGTCTCCGATTCTTTTCTCTGTTCTTCTTTGAAGTTTAGACTAATAAGCACTACCTATTCCTATCACTGCTGATCAGATAAGTTTTTAAGGCAAAAAAAAGCGAAACAAAATTAGGATACAATTTTATTGTATTGTCACGAATGGTGTTGTGGTTTCTATCTACCCCCTCCAGAAAAGGAAGTGGGTTTATTTATGTGTTTATTAACACATATATTCAGCATTTAGTATTTTATTGAGACACCCTGTCAGTTATCATTTCAAGGAGGATAAAAGCCTTCACTTTATTAGATAGCTTCTGCCAGCGGCTTCGCTCGCGTGAAGTTGGATAATTGTCCTACTTCCAGAATAAAAAGTATCCTATGTGTTAATCCAGGTTATAAACTATCTGTGTGCTAAATTTCATCCAAATCCGTTCAGTAGTTTTTGCGTGAAAGAGTAACAAACATCCATACATCCATACTCACAAACTCTCGCATTTATAATATTAGTGGGAATAGGAAAATTCCAAGTTGTGTCCTCAGCAATCGCGCTTGCGGCCACTAATACAACAAGGGGGTTTCCATAAATCACATCAAAAGTGCCTTGTTCAAGTAAGTGTTGCAAATTAGAGTTACTAACACCCGTATCTTTAGTCAAGTTAAAGAAATTGCTTGAGTATAAGTAATTACTTATGCAAATACACAACATTTAAACGAAGTAAGAATCAGTAATAAAAGGAAAGCTAAGAATTGTAACTTTTGACAGTTCTAACTTTAAGCAATTACTAAGTACAGAATAAATATCGTATCTTAAGTTATTACTTTTACTCAAGTAATCAATTTAGTTGACGTGTTAATACGGGCGTGTCCTTAATACAAATTAAGTAATCCAATAAAGACGTACGGAACCACCATCACAATTCAAACTCGAACTGCCCCAGAACTTTTCATTTCAAAAGTTAAAAGCGGCGGTTTGATTTAAGTGAATTACTAGTTGAAGTAATAGTTAAGTATTAACTGTACTATGGTTACTAACTAACAAGGTTCAAGTCTTTTATTTCCGATTATTTCGGATTAGACGAGTGCATCAGCTGTTGATTTCACATGACATTTTATTGCTGGTTTTTAATTTATAGAATGGGTATATTAGATATTGAGTGGCTTTATTGAGGGTTTACGATTTAGGGGCTATATAGCCCTCAAATGCATGGCTTTTGCATGGCATGCAGCATTAATTTAGAAATAAATATAATATGGTAAAGTTGAGAATTAATGCTAGGTTCTATGTGTGACGAAAACACGATTCCATAAACTTTTCTCGGTAGAAAAAAAAATCCAAAGTTACCTCCAAATCGAACAATAAACCGCTGGTATTCAAAAAGTACTACAAATTAGATCATGAAACTTTGCATACTAACTGAACTAACTATAAAGCAGGTCTTATGTGTTTTATTTTTCTAGTCCAACATTGATTGGGCTAAAAAAATAAAACACATAAGACCTGCTTAGGTATCAGTTCATTTTGAAAAAGGGGTCTCTTGCCCAAAATAGTTTGTAATCTCAATAGATTCAATAGATTACAAACTATTTTGGGCAAGAGACCCCTTTTTCAAAATGAACTGATACCTCAGACGGGGATAGCAAAATTACTATAATAATCCTGTATATCGTTTTTTGACGTGACAACGTCTTATAAATTGGTTTGCCGGGTGACACTTCAAGAAACTGCGTTACGCTCCGCTCACGTTATGCGCTCACAATGAGAGCGAGTGAGAGGCACGCGTCCTTTCCACTCGGGCATGGTTAGCCCGCCTAAGAGCGAGAGAGACAGACATAAAAAAGTTTATTTTACCACTCAAAGTCGTTGTCACGTAAAACTTTCGCCCGTATACCGACTTTACAGGCAAACAATTTTTTTTCCTATTGATACAAATACTTCACCAATTTAAGCGGTTGGGTGAGTAAACTTGACATCATTTTCTCATCAAAATTTAACAAAATTAAAACATATAAAATTCAGTAAATATACGAACTTGTGCACGCTTATCGACTTGTTGAGTTTTTTAAAAGCACAACAATATTATACTTCTTACTAAAATATTAGTCATTCTTGAAAGGTTCAAATAAGAGCTTGGGTCAATTAATAGGGGTCGATTTTTAGACCTCGTCGAGCCCCAAAAACAGTTTTCGTTTATCGACCCCAGGGAAACCAATATCGAAAACTTTAGGATTTAAAGCTTATGGGATTTTGGCTTCTTTGTAGGTTTCATACTAACCCTTGATACAAAGGAATGCAGTGCCAAGTTAGAAATATCATTTTAATTAGAGTAGCTACAAAGTCCTTTATTAAAATAGATAATTCGAAAAGTGAGCCGATTTAAATGCAGATTTTATATATTAACATTTTAAGAAAAAGTTTCTCTAGGTCCTATCAATTTCTTTTATGTTAAAAAATTTTAGAATTTGTCTGGTAGTTAAGCACGGTTGTAAAATGGGGCATTTTTTGTCTTTTTGGAGGGTCATATTTTCTTAACTTATAAGTTGCTGAAAAAAAGAAAATGACAGGGACGTGTGTACTGTAGACCTTGATTTTATGAAAAAAATTGCTCTAGATGCATTCATCATCATCATCATTTCAGACGATAGACGTCCACTGCTGGACATAGGCCTCCCCCAAGTTTCGCTACATTGACCGGTCCCGTGCGACTCGCATCCAGCGGATCCCCGCAACCTTCACCAGTTCATCAGTCCACCTAGTGGGAGGCCTTCCAACGCAACGTCTTCCGGCTCGCGGTCGCCACTCCAGAACTTTTCGGTCTCATCGGCCATCCGTTCTGCGAACAATGTGCCCTGCCCACTGCCACTTAAGTTTGGCAGTTCTTCGGGCTACGTCGGTAACCTTGGTTCTCTTGCGGATGTCTTCCTTCATTTCAGGCAGGCATTATTCAGGAAGACAAAAGGGGAACACATTTGTGTGGAGAATCGCGCCTCTATATTCCCTTTTAAGATGTTTACAAAGATGAAAAGATGTAAACAAAAACAAGGCAAACCTTACAGATTTACTTTTAACCCAAGATCTGTGCAACAGTACAAGTTCAATTTCTACAAAACACATCGAAAGTGAGAAACTTTAAATGAAAAGTGTAGTTGAACGTACTTTATCTACGTACATCTGTAGTTACAATGGGCGATTGTTCTGTTTCGTGCAACAATCTACATTGATACCTATCTCTTAGTAATTCGATGTTTTTCTGTAATTTTGTGTTAAACCTGTAGTACAAAAAAACTAATTTTAAATTCGATTTAGATAAACACTGTAAAAAGCTATCACGGTTTTAAAATAAACTTACATTTTGTCACTTACGGGATATCTTCCGTGATTGTCATTTATTTTGAGTTCCTGATATTCCAACTCAAAACACAAAGCAAACTCAAAATAAATAACAAACACGGAAGATATATCCCTTAAGTGACAATATAAGTTCGACTTAGATAACGTTTTGACGGACATGTGGCGGAGATGAGAATGCTAAGGGGAATGTGTGGTGTAACGCAAATGGATAAAATAAGAAATGAGTACATAAGAGGAATATTGAAAGTAGCGCCGCCGCCGGTGACTGAAAAGTTGTATGGTAATCCGTTGAGTTCCTGATATTCCAACTCAAAACACAAAACATACTCAAAATAAATAACAATCACGGAAGATATATATCCCGTAAGTGACAATATAAGTTCGACTTAGATAACGTTTTTAGGCATGAATGAAAGGCATGTGGCGGAGATGAGAATGCTGAGAATAGATAAAATAAGAAATGAGTACATAAGAGGAAGTCTGACAGTGACTGAAAAGTTGTGTGGTAATCGGTTGTCGTGGTATGGGCATGTGATGCGGAGGGATGAGGAAAATGTCGTGAGGAAAGTTTTGAGTATGAATGTGGATGGGTATAAGAGTAGAGGAAGACCAAAGAAACGATGGATGGACTGTGTGAAGGATGATATGGGAAGAAAGAAGGTGTCTGATGTGATGACGAGTGATAGAGAAGCGTGGAAAAAGAAGATAATAATATGCTGAGAATAAGTCTAGGAGAAAGATGGTGCAGAAAAAGTTTTATGTTTCTTGTACAAAATGTCTTGATGATTTTAGACTAGTCCGCTAGGGATGTGGTATTATTTTGACATTGTTAAAAGCATAATAGTAGAAAAATAAAAAACAAAACAAAACAGCCAAATAATAACAGCCGCTCAGGTTTAGCCGTGCTTGCCTAGGTACCTGGATCTGGTGGTCTGGTGGTCTGTGGATGGGTAACCACCCTTACATACCAAGTTTCCTTCGTGCCTCGGAAAGCACAGCTGTCATTTGTAGATCTTTGACAGTCGTTACAGGTAGTAGCCCAAAAAGTCTGACAACTAGACTTACTAACTAGGTTGTGGAGGTCAGATAGGCAGTCGCTCCATGTAAAATACTGGTATTCAGCTGCATCCGGTTAGACTAGAAGCTGACCCCAATATAGGAAAGGCTAGGCAGATGATGATGAAAGGCAATGATAGTCACTGACCTTATTGGTGATCTGTAATACAGGTTTTACCTAAAACAGACACCAGTCTCTTTGTAGTGAAAATTTACTTTGTACTGTTTATGTTGATAAGAGAAAGAATTGAATTATTATTATTATTGATGGTGTTCTTCTGAAAGGTCAGAACACGTGTTTACCTAGTACTCGCAAGCGTACTTGTGTGACCAGATCAATGAACGTGGACGAAGCAAAAGTTGCATGTAAAGATCATAGCAGCTGGCTTCCAGTTATTTATGATTCATCATTTCAGCCTGCAGACGTCCACTGCTGGACATAGGCCTCCCCCAAGTGTCGCTACATTGACTGGTCCCGTGCGACTCGCATCCAGCGGATTCCCGCAGCCTTCGGTCCACCAGGTCGTCGGTCCAACTAGTAGGAGGCCTTCCAATGCAACGTCTTCCGGTTCGCGGTCGCCACTCCAGAAATTTTCGGCCCCATCGGCCATCCGTTCTGCGAGCAATGTGCCCTGCCCACTGCCACTTAAGTTCGGCAATTCTTTGGGCTACGTCGGTAACCTTGGTTCTTTTGCGGATGTCTTTATTTCTGATTCGATTGCGCAAGGAAACTCCGAGCATAGCCCTCTCCATTGGGTGACTTTAAGCCTTCTGATGAGGCCCATTGTGAGCGACCACGTTTCGGTCCCGTATGTAATCACTGGCAACACACACTGGTCGTAGACTTTCGTCTTGAGACACTGCGGTAGGTTGGACGAGAAGATACCGCGCAACTTCCCGAACGCTGCCCAGCCGAGTCGGATTCGACGATTGACCTACCTAACTGGACCGTTTCTGTCTATTTATGCCTACCTCCATCGGAATAGGCGTAAGTTTATGTGTATGTATCATAATCTACCTAGCCTTTTCCCAACTATGTTTGGGTCGGCTTCCAGTCTAACCAGATGCAGCTGAAAGTATTTTACATGGAGCGACTGCCTATCTGAGCTCCACAACCCAGTTAGTACTGGGTAATACGATACCCCGTCATATTATGTATGTATGTATGATAGCTTTTAAATCTACGTAACAAATAACATCACGCCTGTTATCCCCAAAAGGTTAGGCAGAGGTGTACCTAATAGTACACCCACATTCCCATGTAATAGGGGTGAGCCTATTGCCATTAACTGGACACAAATGCAGACTCCGTAGCTGATACTGTGAACGCTTTAACTACTCGACCAATGAAGCAGCCCTTTTGAATAATACTGAATAAAACCTGATCTTAAAAATCCGAAATGATTCACAGATATTCGCAGTGAACAAGCGTACTGCATGTCTCTTTCCATCTCTGTTTGTTAAGAGTTTTTATCTGAAAACCCCTATTATTCTATTATTTTAAAGGCGAAACTAAAATGACCTAATGTGTTTTGAAAATAACATTCAAAAACTTATCAATATTTAAAATAAACATCAATATTTTTTCATCGTAAAACACATCAGGTTTCCGCTACTCGATAATAGATGGCGTTAGCAGCGCCACTGTAATAAGATTATAATGTGAGCGTTTAAATTGCTTGTAGTAAATTGCGCAGGTTGTATGATTAAAGTAAAGGCCAAATCATCTTCACTGGAGGATCTTGTAAGAGTTCAAAGGTAGATGCATTGGTTTTGGAGGTTAGATGGGTGGGCAGTAGGTAGGTAGGTACCTACAATACTTCAGCTTCATCCAGTTAGACGGGAACTTGACACCGATAAGGTTGGGAAAAGCTTAGCAAAAGATCAGGTGCACTGGTACCTATTCTGTAATCGCAATAGTCCTAATTGCAAACTCACGATTCTAAAGCTTAAGCTTTAGAATCAGAATCAAAATTGGAATTGAGATTGGAATTCATTGGAATTGGATTTTTTTGGATTGTTAAATTGGACCATTGAATTAAATTTTGTTTGTTTAAATTGATTTTAATATTATCTTGTGTAAAAGTCGTAACATAGTTCTTATGTAACGACTAACTACTTACTTACATAAATGGACTCTTGTTCGAAATAAATTATTTGGTTGATTGATTGATTGAAAATATAACATTTTAATTCCGCGAAAAAGATCCAAGCCTGGATGCAGGATGCAGAACGCCCTCACACCCTCAAAATGCATTGCGGGAAAAGCAATGGAATAATTTGTAATCTCCATAGTTACCTAGACTTTCATATTTGGAGAATGGTTTTATGCCTTGGTGAAAATATAAGACACTTACGGCCTCAATAACTTACTATTGCCGGTCTCGGTAGGTTGCTATCTTTGTTTGTTTGACATTACTGGACGGTTAGAAACAAAACGTCGTCAAAACAGAAAAGCTTTCTTTGATTTTTCTATGAATCAAGTGACAGGTAGGTGAATAAGGTGTACTAGTGAAAATAAAACAATTACTTTTTGAAACAATGGTTTACTTTTTTTATTAAAATGACCTTTACACAAGAAACTGGTAAAAATCCCTAACACTGAACACACATTACAATTACTAATACATCACAAGGCAAAACTATACTAAACCATACATAACCTGTTAGCTAATTTAATAAAGATTCCAATGATATAACTGGTAGCGAGCTAACTAACGTAATTACGGAGATATTGTCGTTTTAATCAGGCGTGCCGAATCGTAAATAATTGGAATATTTTTGGACGAACGTGGTAGGAGAAAGTTGTGACCTTGGACGGATGGGGGGATAAGGCGACTAATGTCTGAGGGAGAACACCTTGCGCCTCCGTAGACCAGAGAATGGGCAGCAGCGTTTTCTGTTAGTCTTTCATCACTGCGATCTCCAATCCGCCTGCCAAGCGTGGAGATTACGGCAAATTCCTCCCATCATGGGAGAGGCTTATGTCCAGCAGTGGACGTTATGAGCTGTTGTTGTTGTTGTTGTACTAAATATTCATTTTACTATTTTTGTACCAAACGTAAAGTTATAAGTAGATACTTAAATATTTATTTTACTATTTTTATATTACAGGTCCACAGTAGACAACACAGGAAAATAACATACACCTATTTGAGTGCAAAGGTATTGCTTATTTCTTAAAAAACTTCTGCCCGCACCTGCAAAAGGAGAAATGAAAACGAAATGTATTGAACTCGCGTGGACGACAGTTTTATGTGGTTTAGTGTTCATTACAGCTTTAAGACTAATTTCAGCTGACTCTTGTGGATATGCATCAGTAATGTGTTATGTTGTATTAAGTCGGTTTTGATTCTCATTGTCCATAAATTGATTTGTCTACTAAAATTCATATGCAAAACAGCGTTCATTATTCCAGGTGATTGTAATATTAAAAGTAGACAACCGACTAGGTGGACAGACGACATCATAAAAGTGGCAGGAAGAAACTAGATAGCCATGACACAAAACCGCCAAAAGTGGAGAGATTTGGAAGAGACCTACACTCAGCATTGGGTGACCAAGGGTTGAAGAAGAACTGAAGAAGAAGAAGAAGAAGAATCCATCTTTATCTTGGCTGACATCGTAACCGCTAAATGTGCCTTATAAAATGCTACACGTTTTCTTCTGTCACTTAATTTTGTTTTTCTAGGTATTATAGCTATATGTATAGCTATTCATCATCATCATTTCAGCAGAAAGACGTCCACATTGACCGGTCATCGGTCCACCTAGTGGGAGGCCTTCCAACGCAACGTCTTCCGGTTCGCGGTCGCCACTCCAACACTTTTCGGCCCCATCGGCCATCCGTTCTGCAAGCAATGTGGGCTGCCCACTGCCACTTAAGTTTGCCAATTCTTATAATTATTATTCTTTGGTACCTATTCCTCACAAAATTCAAAAACGTATTTCTTTTCAGTCTTCCTCTCCCTCTCCATCAATTATAGGAAATTCATCATTCTTCTAGTTACATGCAAAGTCCTCTGCAACTCTTCAATGACCAATAACTTTGGTTACTAAAAGAATTATCTTTGATTTCAAAACACTTCCTCCAGCATACTTCTACATATTATCTGTGCTTCTACATACTCTCTTCTACTTCTTTCATTACAATATTACCTGCACAGTCTCTATGTAACCTATGTACCTACAGCTAAACCTCAATACCTACTTACCTGCTTGCCCCATAGGTACCTACCTACCTTGAAGATACGCCTTGCGTGTCAGCGTTGCGTGTTTGAAAGCAATTACGTCCCTCGGCGGTCCACAGTTGCTTTTCTTTTATTTGAATTGCCACAGTCTTTTTAAGTCTGAGATATTTTATGTTAATATTTGTATATTTATGTATACGTAGGGAAATATATTTGTTGAGGCTTCTTATGTACTTTGGTGGAACTAGATACTTAGGTAAGTACCTAAGGTTTCTGTGGGCCTTTAAGTTCGTTGCATTTCTTCTTGTCCTCCGTGGTTATAATTCTTTCTTTTGTCGTTCTTTGGACATGACTGTAAACTATGTGGTACTTTTGTGTATTTTTCTGATCGTTTATGTAGTTCATGTTCAGTTGTTGTATCATAATCTTCTTACCTAATCTACCTACTTCCTACCTTGTCCTATGTTACTTGGGGTCGGTGCAACACGTTTTTTTTCTTCCAATCTCGGTGTCACGTTATCATTAAAATTTACTCAATAAGTACTAGTAGTTACTTCAAAGCTCTGAAATCCTCTAAGTACAATGCTACCACAGACTTAACTGCACTATGAAACTCACTGATTCCTTGTCAAGTCATGATACTTTCATTTTTAAAGAGTAGGTCCTGACGTCCTGTACCTACGTATAAGTCAGATTATATCAAACACATCGCTATAATAATCATCATTGGCCTAGCCTTTTCCCAACTATGTTGTGGTCGGCTGCCAGTCTAACCGAATGCAGCTGAATACCAGTATTTTATATGGAGCGACTGCCTATTTCACCTCCACAACCCAGGTAATACTGGGTAATACGATACCACTAGTGGTAAGACTGGTTGACAGACTTTTTGGGCTATTGACTACCTGTAAGGACTGTCAAAGATGGACAAATGACAGCCGGGACCAACAGCTTAACGTGCTTTCCGAGGCACGGAGGAAACTCGGTATGATGATAAGGGTAGTCACATCCACAGACCAACCTAAGCAAGCATAGCTTAACTTAAATATCGACCCGAGCGGTTGTTATTATTTAGCCACGAGCTGCTCTACCATAGACTTACTGCACTATAAAAACTCACGGTTTCCTTGTCAAGTCATGATATTTTCATTTTTAACGAGTAGTAGTTACCTACGTATTAGTCAGGAAGAACTTAATCCGTATAAGAACCCAGTGAACTAAATAAACATGCCAAAATATAATTAAAACATATAAATAAAAATATAAATAAATAAATAAATATCGCTGGACATTACACACAGCGCCATCTAGTGCCACACTAAGCAACGAGGCTTGTGTCGTGGACACCAGATAGTTGATATACTACATAGATACTTTTTTGTTTGTAAATACATACTTATTATACATACACTACACACATACATACTACATACTACATACTTATTATATAAAACACATCGCTATAATAATCATCATCGGCCTAGCCTTTTCCCAACTACCAATGTTGGGGGTCGGCTTCTAGTCTAACCGGATGCAGCTGAATACCAGTATTTTATATGGAGCGACTGCCTATCTGACCTCTACCAGCCAGTTAGTTACTGGGAAATAGGTAGGATACCTTTTGGTAATACTGGTTGTCAGACTTTCGGGGTCACTGGCCTATAACTACTATCATTTGTAAATCTTAGACATCTTAACGGGCTTTCCGAGGCACGGAGGAAACTCGGGGTGTACTAAGTGGTCACCCATCCACGGACCAACCTAGGCAAGCTAGGCTTCACCTAAAAATCGACCCTAGCGGCTGTTATTATTTAGCTACGAGCTATAATAATATATAGGTATCATAAAAATGTTTTTATCAATGAGGAAAAACTGCATCGAGGAAAAATATTTTAATCAACGCAACAAAATACCTTAGAAATAGCTAAGTCAAGAAAAAAAAACAGATATATTCTTAGAACAAGAATATACTTTTCTTGATTGAAGGATATCTTGCTTTGTTAAGTTATTTTCACGATACACGTCGTTCGTAGAATACTTTTAGACCGCTCTTCTTTAACACCAAAATATAGCCGTAATTTCGACCTCAAACTGTAAACAGTTTTTTCCATTTACTTTTGAATTGTCAAGGAGTTAAGTCAAAATAAAAGAAGAGCAGTGGTGGCCCAGTGGTAGCGGCCCCGACTTACGAACAGTAAGTCGTGGGTTAGAACCCAGGCAGGCGCATTACTTTGTGTAATTTATTTCATCACCACTGCTCTCAAAACGGTGAAGGAAAACATCGTGAGGAAACCGGCATGTCCTAGAAAATTCGAAGACATGTGACATCTACCAAACCGCACTGGGCCCGCGTGGTGGATTATAGCCCATTCCCTCTCATAGAGAGGAGGCCTGTGTCCCAGCAGTGGGAACATTAATAGGCTGGTGATGATGTGATGATAAATCAAAATAATAAAAGGGATTGGTTGGTTGGTTGGTTGGGGTTGGTTGGTTGGGGTTGGTCGACCAATCCCTACTGATGGCACCCGTTCAGGAATATTACACAGAAAATGGTGCTGCCATTTTGAAAGGAACTGGTTGATTCAATACATGCGCCAACATTTGCGAGACACTAAACTGTGAACGTTTATTTCCTTCATGCATTGTGTACTATGACAACGAACGAAATCTTGCCACCGATACGGCTCTTTTTGTTTGCAGCATCCGGCCGCTATTGAAGCGCTTATGTACGCTCATTAACCAATAGCATTCCAGCATCTGATCCCTTGTCTTTGTTAATGAAAAAACGGGTCGAAAGAAAAAAATACAAAACAATACGGGTGGTAAACAGATGTGGTCATCGTGTCCACAGGATTTTGTTAAAAATATGGAAAGATTTAGTAGTAGTATAAGGAGCTATTGGTGCCGATTCCCTTGTTTACAAACTAAACCAAATTTAAGTTCAGTGCATCTTTTTCTTTCTATTTCATTAAGAAAAGGACAGAAGATAAATTTTAGTTATGTTCTGTCAAATTAATCAGCGCCATACAAGTTTTAGACGCGATTAAAAAGTTGACTACTAAAATTACATCAAATTACGTCAGGTGCTGACTAATTTGACAGGATTAAACTAATATTTATCTTCTGTCCTTTTCATAATGAAATAGAAAGAAAAAGATGCATTGTTTGTGAACAAGGGAATCGGCACCATTAGCTAATATTCTGAGGGGCTGGTGCCTGCGTCCCTGCAGTAGGTTTAATAATAATGTATACAGGTTAACATTTGAGCAAGGACAGTAAAGTTAATTTATTAGATATTTTTGTAAATTGACTATTGGTATATTTGACTCATAACGCAGTTACTTCGTGACTCTTTACAAAACGCAGCTTTTAATGCTAAACAAAAACAATTTTGACACCGTGACCTAGCAAGCAGCACACAAAGAAAAACGGCATTTCTGTTCAAAACTGACAAAAAACTAAGCTATCGGGATTAGGATCAATAGTGTATGGTACGTTTAATTACTATGTGGCATTATTGGGTGTAATAATAGAGTAGGTTTCCAAACCACAGATTTATTGGAGGCAGTTGATTGATAGATGATCGATTGGAAATGGAAAGCAGTGGAGCTGTGTTAGGTTGTTAAAATTTTTGGGTGCTCAAAGATTGGAAGAAGATGGAAAAAATAGTAAAGATAACAATATAACAACAAAATATTATAATTTTTTCATTTGTTTATTTTATTTGTTTTGATTTTCAATTCTGAAGAAATGCGTTGAAAAGTACAATAAATTGTCTAAAGTCTCAGCAAGAATTTCCCATTTTATAGTAGAATTCGAACTATTACAATATAATATTGTTATTAAATTGGTGATCCTGTTTTACACAATTGCATAAATAAAAATTTAGGTTTGATCATAATAACACACATTCGTTGTGGTAGCCGGGAACTCTTGGAAATCGGGGAAATTCTAGGATTTCGTGTAGTGTAATTGGTCAGCATTTCAGCAAGGAGTCCATCTGTTTTAAGTAAGCCGGTGTTCTGAGGAGACAGTCACTTTCAATCTGGCGGTCCTTTCAATCTGTTATCCTGTAACAAAAAAAGAAAAGTTTTTTTTAGATAGAATCGGTTCCCACGTCCATTCTCTTCACAATTTCACGACGACCCGATTGGCGCAGCGGTAGTGAGGCTGCCTTATGTTCTTAGGGTCTGGGTTCGAATCCCGGTAGGAGCAAATGTTTGTGTGATGAGCATGGACATTTGTTTCCTAGTCATAGATGTTTATATGTATAACTAGCGGACGTCACGCGGTTTCACACGCGTAGTTCCCGTTCCGTAAGAGTACGGGGATAAAATATAGCCTATGTTACTCAAGGTGAATGTAGCTTTCTAATGGTGAAAAAATGTTTGCAATCGGCTCAGTAGTTTTTAAGTTTATTCATTACAAACATATACACACACACACACACACAAAAATACAAATCTTTCCTCTTCATTAAGTACTAGCTGACGTCACGCGGTTTCACCCGCGTAGTTCCCGTTCCCGTGGGAGTACGGGGATAAAATATAGCCTATAGCACTCACGAATAATGTAGCTTTCTACCAGTGAAACAATTTTTAAAATTGGTTCATTACTTCCGGAGATTACCCCCTACATACAAACTTACAAACATACAAACTTACAAACAAATGTTACCTCTGTATAATATTTTTAGTATTAGTATATTAGTATTAGTATAGACTAGCGGACGTCCCGCGGTTTCACCCGCGTAGTTCCCGTTCCCGTGGGAGTATAGGGATAAAATATAGCCTATGTTACTCAGGGTGAATGTAGCTTTCTAATGGTGAAAGAATTTTTGAAATCGGTTCATAACTTCCGGAGATTACCCCCTACATACAAACTTACAAACATACAAACTTACAAACAAATGTTACCTCTTTAAAATATTATTATATTATAGTATAGATGTATTTACAAATAAAAAAGTATCTATCTAGTATATCAACTATCTGGTGTCCACGACACAAGGCTCGTTGCTTAGTGTGGCACTAGATGGCGCTGTGTATAATGTCCAGCGATATAAAAAAAAATACAAAAAAAAGATATTTCTGGTCCTGTCCACTTTATTCAGGATAGTTTCATCTATAAACTAATCTTTCAAAAAGTTATAGTCCACCTTCTCTACAGTTTTCCCAATTAATATTTTAATTGATGCATCGTTACCCCCAAGTTTTATTTTCTGTATTAATGCATGTTTTATAATCGACGGACGATGGGTTTGATTTACTGCCTGAAGCGTCTGATCCTTTGGATTCACGACTTGATGTAGAAGTGACGCCAGACATGGCTGTGGTCTGATGAATTAAAGTTAATTGATAACCCGTATTTTGAGGATGAAGATAGATGTGTTGTTGTAAATACTTATATCATGGGAGTACCTATAGTAGGTGAATTTTAGTTCTTAAAAGGAGAAATCTCGAGAAATATGGCATAACTACTACCTCTTTAGGGAACTGACTTATTTATGTGGGATTTGTTCGATTTATACCAAATAAAAGCACTGATTACTTTATTAAACTTGAATTTTATTTTTACACGTCTTCGTAGGTAACGTCTTTCGTCTTACTCCCAGTATTCCAGTCTCTCTCCTTTCACCTTGTTTAACATTCACTTGCTTTCTCCTTCACTCCTAGACTATTTCATACTTTCATCTCTTTCATTCAACATGCTTCACATCTGTCATTCATCTTTACGTTTCATTCCACTCGTCTATCATAACATTCCGTTCCTACATTTGGTTTTATGGTCTGAAAAACCCCAATAACACTGGCTCTAAGAAACTGTGTCTAATTTCGCTTTTTCTTCTTGCCCTTTTTCCAAATTACTAACACCCGTATGTATAAACAAGTCAAAGTGATTACTTGAGTAAAAGGATACGATTTTTTATTCTATATTGTAGATAGCTTGAAGTTAGAACTGTCAAAAGTTTGTATTCTTAGCTCCGCTTTCTTTGACGGTTCTTACGTCGTTTAAATTCTTGTCTATTGCATCAAAATGTTTGCATGGAATAGGAAACATGCATGTAATTTTTTTGATTACATAAATCAATAAAATACAGTACTATCAACCCAAAAAAGTATTAAAAGTTAAGTTCAACTACTATGCTTGTCGAACAAAAATAATATTAACCTCCTGCAATTTTCTACGACAGTTCAAACGTCCGTAGCTGTCGCGGCCATGATGTGACGTCATTATCCACAATCTGCCTTGTTTACATCATTTTTTTTTGGCTTTAATAATTAAAAAAAGAATTTTACTTATTGTATGTACTTTATGCAAGTAAAAATTGCAATGACAATATTATAATAAAATTTTAGTGAAACTCCAAGCACTTTCAATGTATTAGAAACTTAAACAAGTGTACCACAATGTTTTTATGCGCCAATACAAGGAATTTTCATTAATAAAAAGAGTTTTGTATTTTATGCATATACCCTATTACTTAAATTCAAGTAATTACTTAAACTTTACTATAGATACAGGTGTTGTTGTTAGAGTGAATCGCCATTCTCTCAATATTTCTATTATTAAAGAACCCATGTAACTTCGTTCTTGCGTCCACCTTGTCAATATCTGATCCGTGAGGTGATATCACACGGCCGTGATATGATTGACTGCATATCATTAAATTGTGTGAGTTGAGAGCTGCAGGCGATGTAGAGGTATTCTTAGAATCGTGACACATGTTCGATCTTTAGTTGACATTCAGGCATTTGGGTAGTCACTGATCCTTTGGTAGTTGGAACTTGGAAGCAAAGATATATCTAAACTAGCTGACGTCCCGCGGTTTCACCCGCGTAGTTCCCGTTCCCGTGGGAGTACGGGAATAAAATTTAGCCTATAGCACTCAAGAATAATGTAGCTTTCTACCAGTGAAACAATTTTTGAAATTGGTTCATTACTTCCGGAGATTACCCCCTACATACAAACGTACAAACAAATGTTATCTCTTTATAATATTAGTATCTAAATAAAGGCTCGGTGGAGCGACGATTTTTGCAGGGTGCAACTCATGGATGACAGTACATTTATAAGTTCTGTGTTTCCCCGCCTACACAAATAACTTCGTTAAAGTGTATCAATCTAACTTCCTAACTACCATAGTACCAGAGGGCCTAGTAGGCAAGGAGATTCTTATTTATTAGGAACATAAAACAGTTACATGCTACAGAAAACACAAAAAAAACCTTATAAACCAAAGATCACAAACATGTAACCCACACCAAGAATAACAAACTGTGGTTTCAATTAGATACAGTGTACTCTGTGGGTAGATTTTACAGAATACAAAGCCTTCTGTGACGGCTGTATTTGATGTATTATAAATTAATTTAATTCATTTATTCCCATTCAATTCAGTTAAGCTTATCTTCATTTCATTTGATTACATACAAATTATTTTAATTCCATTAAAAAATTGTTTCCATCATTTCGTTTGGTTTTGTTTTCATTTTCATTTGTTTGTGTAATGTTTGTTGCTTAAAGCGCTATTGATGACGAAAAGGCTTGATCGAAGCGAAAAGGTAAAAAAAGGATTGCATTGTTAGGGGTTACCGAAAAGCTTTTGTAAATCATGTTGAGAGTTGTTGTTGAAATACGAAACGCTTCAAAAGCGATTGCCATAGAAGATAGATTGATATATAATAAATAAAATAAAAAAGCCTTTATTTCCCATTACCCTTAAAATTACGTTATAAATGTATACAATATTTTATTTCTTTGTTAGTAGTTTTATTTTTCTCTTAATCTAAGTTAGTATGTTCTCCGGGATATGGGCCCTGCCTCGGGTGAAGGCCTCCTCCAGTTTCTTCCATTTGTCCCTGTCCTTTGCAATATTCTGCCAATCGTTTCCTGCTGTATCTATTAAATCGCCAGCCCACCTTCTCTTTGGTCTGCCTATTCTTCTTTTGTTTTTCTTCCATTCTCCACTATCAATCGTCACGCTATCATTTACTCCTTTTTCCCCTCATATCATTCCTCACACAATCCATCTATCATTTTTTTGGTCTTCCTCTCATTCTTCATCTATCAACATTTATGTCCATCAATCCATCCTTCCTCATTGCAAGTCCATACCAAGTCAAACGACTTCCTTTCAATTTGTCTGTAACAGACACCACTTTCAAACATTCCTAACTTTATCCAAGCTTCACACATCCATCTCAACATTCTCATCTCCGCTACATGCAATAGTTTTTTTATCCATCTCCCTTACAGCCCAACATTCTGATCCAGACAGTACGACAGGTCGAATCAAAATCAAAATGGTGTCTGCTCAATGAAAATGCAAATTTTAATCACAATCAACCTCTGCAACAGTATATAGAAAAATAGGTACCGTAAAATTACAGGAACTCGAATCTAATAAACCGTAACTTTAAACTTATACGACTTTTTAATGTTCCTTTAACGTAACATTTTTCGTGTAAAAATAGTTTAAATAAAAAATTCTGGACTCTAAACAGACCGACGAAGGTAGGTGGTTTTTTATTTTATTTAAAAAGATAACGTTCTCAAAATGGCCGCGGGCTGTCGGCAGTAGGAGTATGGATAGCAGACAACTATGTTGTATAATATTTTAAGGTGAAAACAGGAAATTCTGAATTAATATTTCTTTATCTTTACAAAGAAAGAACCTTAAACTTAATATATTTATCTTTACTGTCCTTAATTTTTCTATAGTTTTGCCATGTAAGGGTTGTATTAATAACCTTCTTTAAGATCTGTATTACTATAATCTATACACCTTTGTAACCTTTTTTATGCACTATCCTATGAAATATAACTCAGTATTATTCGAGTATTCGTTGGTTTGATTTACCATCAACACCGCACCTTACATGGCGACAGGGCTTAATTTATTAGATATTTTTCAAGCATGATAAAATCAAGTGACAGGTCCTTCTGATAAAAAATCTGTCATTCATTTAAAGTTCATTATATTTTTTTAAATAGTGCTTGTTCAAGATAAGCAGCTGTAAGCTGAGTCCTAAAGGCAATTGGATTTCTGCCTTCCATTGAAGTCGTAAAAGTGTATGAAAATACTAACAAACAGTAAATTCGGTAGGTTTCATTATTTGAGATCCCATTGCCTTGCATCCTATGCAACAAGGAAAAGAGTTTTACTTGTTTTACTGATGCACTACAAAAAATACCTAAAAATGTACTGAGATTATACTAGGTTACTACCGTTTTCCTGGATATTACCCGTGAAATTAAAATAAGCTTGATATAAATATAGACACCCATCATTATCTTTCTGCCATTGTTTTTAACACTTGGGGTTCCAAAAATAACTCAAAAATAAATAGGTAATGTGGGCCCACATAAAAGCTACCGCAAAGCTCGGTAATGGTAGCCTACCCTGAAACAGTGAGACAGGGTCGCGGCAGACCACGAAGGAGAACTGGACTGAACTGGATGTCTTCTTTGAAAAATGGAAATAAGTAACACAAAATCGTGACAGGAATGCAGGGAGGTCTTTGCCCAGTAGTGGGACAGTATGGGCTAGCTTTAATAATAATTATATAATATACTAGCGGTCGTCACGTGGTTTCACCCGCGTATTTCCCGTTCCCGTGGGAGTATGGGGATAAAATATCTTATGTTACCCAGTAAAGACGTGGCTTTCTAATGGCGAAAGAATTTTTGAAATTGGTCCAGTAGTTTTTGAGTTTATTAGTATTGATAATGTTAATTATTGAAAGCACTTTCATGGCCTACCTTGACTTTTTTTCTACCACTACCATGTCCAGTACTTAGTAAGGTAGGTCTGTACGTTATTTTCTTTAAACTAAGATTATAATAATTTACGAAATTTGTAATTACATTCCGTGCTACCGTATTCATAAATAATGTTTTAGCGACGCTGTTCAATAAATGCTTGTGATAAAACGGAAATTGCATTTTAATTCAATAATTTGTTGAAAAAAATCATAGGAATTAAAATGGCGTTGACATATTGATTGATTTATTTTGTTTTAAGTACTTAATTTATTGTTGACACTGTCTGTAGTCATTGCCTGGGAATAGAAAATGTCGTATTTTCCCGCGAGTATTTAAAAAAGTTGTTCGAATATTGCTTTTTATGTAATACTTATAAATAATTTTTAAAATCAGCTAGTTTTTGTTGCTTTAATTACAGGGCTATGGCTTCTTCATCATCTGCCTAGCCTTTAACCAACTATGTTGGGGTCGGCTTCCAGTCTAACCGGATGCAGCTGTATACCAGTATTTTACATGGAGCGACTGCCTATCTGACCTCTACGACCCAGTTAGTACTGGGTAATACGATACCCCTTAGTAAGACTGGTTGTCAGACTTTCGGGCCACAGACTCCCTGTAACGACTGACAAAGATCTATCAAATTGGTTATTAGATAATTGTTTTTATGACATTGGCGGATCTATGGAATATAGTAACAATCCAAGATAACATGTACTTAAACACTGTTTTCCCGTAAGTGACAATATAAGTTTTGACATGTACTTAATTTGGACATTGGTTTAATAACTATAATTATAATAATATTAATTCATGCTGGACTTATTGTATCACAAATCTTGACATTTATTGTACTTAGTTTTATGAATGACATTTTATTATTTAATATTTGAACACCACATATTGTGGTAGAGTGTACAGAATATAAAAAAAAATATAATACCATAACATCATAATAAGTAAAACTACATTCTTACAAATAAATAAATTATAATTATAATTCTATACATGACTACCGGGACCAGCGGTTTGACGTGCTTTCCGAGACACGAAGGATGGGTGACCATCGTGTTGAGACCCTTGCCCAGCGGTCGTTTTGATCAGACTCACGTAACCTCCGCAAGCCCATTTGAGCCTGGCAGTATTTTTGCCTACGTCTATAATTTCTGTTTTTTGAGCGCAGCGTAGTGTACCGTATATAGGTAGACACAGGAACAATAATTTTGGCGTATAAAACAGTTTGAGTTTCTCAAAGTAACCATGCCCTGTCTTCTCAAACCATATCAATCTTAAAAAATCTTCGGCACATAAAATACGAAAAAAAAGCGATTTAAAAAGTGGCGTCGGAAGCCGAAAGAGGCTCCATTTAATACCTCCGTACGTAACCGATAGATTAATACGATAAATGTATGTTATAACGTATAATTATGATTTTTATTCACAATATAACCTTCATGGGTGTTTTTTGAAACATTAGAAACTTTAACAATTTATTGGCTGGAAAGAATGTATGCGTCAGACGTGTTTTTTTAGGTAAGAATCATGTTTGATAGGATCATAGGATATCCTAACGCCTGGAGCAGAAATATTTTTAAACATTATAAGTTGATAAGTAAGGGTAGGAGCAGATCAAAGAAACAATGGTTGGCCTGTGTGAATGATGATAAATTATTAAGAGGTGGGTGATTTCACGGGACATTGGGACGAACTTCAGATGCTTCTTCCTATCCTTGATGACGTTATTCCTATCATTTAACACATTGTAAATTATTCCCTCTTTACTGGCTCCTTTCCTTCTCCTTGGATGAAGACTTAGGTTTTGCCTCTTCTTAAAGTTTCAAATCCCTCTTGAGTATCCCAGTTTCGTCCAATTTCCATCCTTTAAATCCTGGTCCAAACGCCTTGAAAGTGTTGTTAATAGTCAACTATCTTATAATTGCTTTTCTAATAGCCTAGTCAGTTCATAATTGTCTGGAGCACTGTATCAGCCTTACTTATGATGACATCCAATTGGCCATAGAAAACGACTCCTTACGGTGTTGGTTTTTTGGACTTCAGTAGTGCTTTTAATTCAGTTGATTTTGACATCCTCTCACGTATCATTTCCTCTCTAAACATATCTCCTCCTACTGAGACCATGTACTTGGTTTAATTCATATCTTCGGGGTCGCTCGCAGTCGGTTCACTTCAGTGAGGCTTACACTAATTGCGCGATATATCTTCGGGTGTCCCTCAGGGTGGCGACTTTTCTCCTCTTCCTTTCTCCGTTTTCATTAAAGCTTGTGGAGGTCAGATAGGCAGTCGCTCCATGTTAAATACTGGTAATCAGTTGCATTCGGTTAGACTAGAAGCCGACCCTAACATATTTGGGAAAAGGCTAGGCAGATGATGATGAGTTCAACCTCTAAGTAAATTACAGTTTTAAGTAATAACGCGTCAACAATGTCGTATTACTATTATTTAATTCAATCTTGATACGACAAGTAAATTATACAATAATGTGTGTATGCATGTTAAAATGTATCCACACTTGAAAGTAACCGTTCATTTTAAATCAACTGAAACTCAACTTTAGTTTTATGAAACTAAAGTTGATTTTCCAACAAAAAAAAGAAGAAGTGAGATATGACGTTCTAGAAGTTGATCCCACAGCGGTCAAAGACGGGCATAAATTATTACAGAAAAAAAAACAGTCAATAAGTCTTGAAATTAACGAAGCAAAATGATCTTAAATGCCTCGGAATAAGACATTAAATCATTTAAATGTTTAATTAAGCATGTTCATTGACTAAAATCAAAATGGTGTATGTTACATTTTTTATATAAAAAACTACTTAAAAATGGAGGTATTAAAATACATTTCTGTTTAATTTTTTTGTGTTGTTGACTGCTACCTCACTGGGGCGTAGGTTCGAGTCCTGCCTGAGGCACATTATGTACCGATTCACCAGTTATCGGTATTCATGAATGATTAATTATTGTTTTTATTGTCAGTTTTACAATGTCATCGAAGTTATATTGTTGTTTCACTAAATCTGGAAGCTGGGGGCCCCGGGCCGGTCAAAAAATACCTCGGTTGAATAATGTTAGGTATTCTTTCGAGCCATTTCAAAAGTATGACAAACGTTTATATTTTTGGGTCAATTTGTCCTGTTCTGATGATTTCTAGATTAAGAAACAAAGCTTTCTGTACTACCTTTAAAAGACGAAAGAAAAATCATTTGAATTATACATCTTTACCTACCTACAATAAGAAACCTATTACCACAAAAATTTGATCTATTTTCATTAGATTTTCAAAGCAACAAAATTTTGAATTTTGAAATTCTTAGCGAGCAGCGGCGGCCCAGTGGTGGCGGCCCGGACTTACGAACAGTAAGTCGTGGGTTCGAACTCAGACAGGCCCATTACTTTGTGTAAATTATTTCATCACCACTGCTCTCAAAACGGTGAAGGAAAACATCGTGAGGAAACCGGCATGTCCTAGAACCAAAAAATTCGAAGACATGTGACATCCATCAATCCGCACTGAGTCCGCGTGGTGGATTATAGCCCATTCCCTCTCATAGAGAGGAGGCCTGTGTCCCAGCAGTGGGAACATTAATAGGCTGATGATGATGATGAAATTTTATTTAGCCGTTTGCGAAATCAAGTAAAATTGGATGCTACGCCGAGATTTATTAAAATTTATTAGATTTATTTATTTAAAAAAAAGGTATAGACTATCATAGTTTTTCATGGGACTGACTATTTTATGAAAAAGTCATTCAAAGGATAAAATTAAAGAGGGTTGTACTGATACTTTTACTGATTAAAACTCATTAGAGGCATATTTGTTACTACCTCGAATCATATTTTATTTAATATACAGCCTGATATTGACCTGCATATTGCAAAAAAAGTAAGAAATTTTGAATTGCCAGGCGTCTTACTTTGCTGCAATGTGGATGTCACCTACCCACACGCAAATCTTTCCATATTCTTGTAGTAAATGCAGAGGTGTCTGCTTATACCCCTTAGTAGAATAGGTGCAATCGTGTTGTTTTATCCCATACAGATGAAACTCCAACGATTAACCTTACCACAAATCTAAAATCCCAAAAAATATCTATTACACCTAACAACACATTTAAAAAACTGAACCAAAAACAAAACTGACCAGAGAGAATATCTTTTTATTTCCCTCTGGTTCCCAAAGTTATCTGTGGCCCATCTAATCACGGTAGCCGCAGATAATAAAAGCTGCCGGTTCCCCGAAACATTGGTCGTAATTATACCACTGGTACGGGGAGCCTGCGGCAATGTCCGTGCGTTTTCCATTGGCGGGTTTTAGAGCGGTTCCGACACAAATTGCGAAGTTATGTTGTAAGGAGTTTGACTGAGTTTTAACTATGTAAAAAAATCTTAAAAGTTAAATTTGACCCACGTCCCGGTTTCCGATTGAGCTAAAATGTTGCATACATGTTTAGATTGTATGAAAATGCTTTATCATCATCATCATCATCACCAGCCTATTAATGTTCCCACTGCTGGGACACAGGCCTCCTCTCTATGAGAGGCAATGGGCTATAATCCACCACGCGGGCCCAGTGCAATGAAAATGCATATTTAGTTAAAATACGTCATTTTAAATCCATTAGGGCGGACTCTCAAAGATGGCGGACTAGTTATGTTTTATGCAATCCCATGATATGGATATCAAATAAAAGGGTTAGCTGAGAAAAATACTAGAAATAAAATGACATCACTGTAAAGCGTGTTTTTTAGGTTTTTTAAACTATAATATTTGGTTGGTTTATACGGTAACTTCTTGTGTACTAGCACCCACCCTTTCTTCACTTGCTTTTCATGAATTGACAAATCAACGAGATTTTTTTAATATAAGTAATGTAAAGTTTAATTGAAATTACATAAAACTTTACGGGAAAAAATCTATAAAACCAAATAGCGTTGTTTACAAGAATCCCATCGGATAAATTGAAGGATTGTGTTACGAAAGAAAAAGGAGTAACTGATAGCATGACAGAGGAGAATGGAAGAAAAAAAACGTGTTGCGCCGACCACAAGTAACATGTGACAAGGGCAGGAAGAAGATGGTGATGACAAAAATCACACCGGACAAACACGGAAAGCGACTAAGTTTCATGCTTTTTAATAATAAATATATATAACAACGGAAAATGTTCATGTTTTAGCATACAATGTCATTGTTGGATTCAGTTGTATAACAAGAGCAGGCGTTAAAATTGAAACTTTTCTTTTTGAGCGATTTCAATATTTTAATTTTCATTTTCAGGAACAACAAAACAACGCATACACAAAGTTACAGAAGTATACCAATTTAGATAAAATGCCTTATTTTTATCTAAATTGGTATACTTCTGTAACTTTGTGTATGCGTTGTTTTGTTTGCGGCTATAAAGGAACATGTGGAAAACCGCGTCTGCACTCCAATCCGACACAAATATGTCGTACCCAATGGAATCCGCACCTCATCTCGAAACTCCTGGACTTACATGGAAGAATACACCCACGCCTCTAGCCCAGGTCACGCCAAACGAACTACATAATATATAATACAATATAATGACCATTCTGTTTACCGTCATTATAACATGAGGACCTGTTTACAGCTGATACGAGGCCATTGAAAGTCGTTGCGATATAAACCTTTATTGGTTAGTTTGTGGTTTTTATTTGACTAAATCATATGTTTAAAGGATCTTGGTTTGTGGTCTCTGCCTAGGTTTATTGAAAAATGGTTAGTGTAAGTAAATTGTATTGTAAAATAATAACAGCCGCTTGGTCGATCTTTAGGTTAAGCCGTGCTTGCCTAGGTTGGTCTGTGGATGGGTGACCACCCATTACATACCGAGTTTCCTCTGTGCCTCGGAAAGCACGTTAAGCTGTTGGTCCCGGCTGTCATTTGTAGATCTTTGGCAGTCGTTACAGGTAGTCAGTGGCCTGAAAAGTCTGACAACCAGTCTTACCAAGGTGTATCATATTACCCAGTACTAACTGGGTTGTGGAGGTCAGATAGGCAATCGCTTCATGTAAAATACTGGTATTCAGCTGCAGCCGGTTAGACTGGAAGCCGATCCCGACATAGTTGGGAAAAGGCTAGGCAGATGATGGTTAGTGTAAAATTGTAATAGTTATTTAGGATAACGTAGCTCGCGAAATTGAGGCGAGAGTGTTATGGGGCCGAGAACTGTATTGATAAAAGTCAAAGTTCATATTTTTTTGTGAAATCCTTGTGATTTATCATTAAGATTTTTTTTTTTATTAAAGTTATCACTCATCACTCTTCTCAGGGGTATTGTAATACCCCGTGCGATATTTTCCACGGCTACGTCATATAAATTGCTTTCACTATATTAAACCCTACTTTTTAACATGAACTCTATGAAAAAGCACTGAAAATTAAACGATAAATTAATTTAATGGCTTAAGCGCCTATAAACAACTTTACTCTATAAATTGTTGCAAAAATTCAATTTGCGTTGGGATTAAAATTCAAGATAAGAGGAAAAGTCATGTTTTAGGGCGGTACCTAATTAAACCAACATGTTGGTGTAATTTTTGCGAAACGCACTTTGGTATACCTTGGACGACTGACACCTTAATAAGGGCCTAAATAAAAACTACGATTCCCAACTATGCTGGGGTCGACTTCTAATCTAACCGATTGAAGCTGAATACTAGTATTTTACATGGAGCGACTGCCTATCTGACCTTCACAACTCAGTTAGTACTGGGTAATACGATACCTCTTGGTATCGACTGGTTGTCAGACTTTCGAGGCACTGACTACATGTAACGACTGGACTAGGTAATACGATTCCCCTTGGAAAGACTGGTTATTCTTCGTAACTACGCTACTGTAAGTCGTGGGTTCGAACCCAGACAGGCGCATTACTTTGTGTAATTTATTTCATCGCCACTGCTCTCAAAACGGTGAAGGAAAACATCGTAAGGAAACCGGCATGTCTTAGAACCAAAAAAAAATCGAAGACATGTGACATCTACCAATCCGCACAGGGCCCGCGTGGTGGATTATAGCCCATTCCCTCTCATAGAGATGAGGCCTGTGTCCCAGCAGTGGGAACATTAATAGGCTGATGATGATGATGATGATGACGCTACTGGATATTGATACGGTTTCCACCATTATTTAGAGAATTTAAGCCAAAAGATTTTTATGTGTATAACACATTGATTTAACACTAGGGCCATGGGGTCCGACAGCCAACAGCACAGCTGGTATTTCGGGATATCACCTAGTGGTTGGTCGACTCTTCACGGGACGGTTGGCCTTTTCAGTAAAAGGCCAACCGTCCCGTGAAGAGTCGCCAGTGCCAAAGAATCAGCATTCATCCATCCAACGTGGCAATGCTGAGAGTCTTCTGTGCATTTTTCTTATACTGCCTATCTGACCTCCACAACCCAGTTAGTATGATATGGGCTCAGCGCAGACGAATGGTAAATACCCAGAGTAGTTGTAGGTTGTGCTGTGGGCGACCTCGTAAGAATGAGGTCCATGCTGTCACAGGACGCAGTAGGGCCCGTCGCGACGTGGAGCCAGCTTGCCTATTTAGTAATGAGCCGAGTTGCTCTGGACAATAAGGATGATGACTGACTAAAAAAAATATAATTCTGTTTAGTCCGTTAGTTAGATTATCGAAAAATATTGGATACGTGTTTTTTGTTTTATCATATTTATAAAAATTGACGAAGATAAAACGTGTCAAAGAGTGGGGGGCCTTGTGAAGCCACATTTGAGTAAACAAATTACTTAAATGTGACGTCACACGAGTTTTCGACGCACTGTATCGTCTTCATTTTTTGTTTACGTGAAAAAAGAAAAAATATGTGTCCTATTTTTTTTGGAAATCTAACTGACGGAATAATTAGTTTTTTTTTGTCATCTACCCTATGGCCGCAACCATGGCGTGGTAAGTAGGTAGGAGTTGGACGCCGATTGCATCCGCTGTCTTCTTCCTCGTTTCTTCTCCGTTCTCTTGCAGTTCCCTCGATCTGTTAAATTGATGTTTCTGTTAAGAGTCCTATTACATTTTTTAAGCAAATTTTTGATTTTGATTCCTGGATCAAATTATTTCGGTCGGCGTACACGAGTCGATAATAATAGCGATATTCGGACGATTGTATATTGATATTGACGAATATTAGAGACGAGACTGACATGAGATTAAGGAGCGAGCTGCATTGAGAATTATAGTAGGTACTTTAATTTTATTTATTGTATTTTTGTCTTATTATATTGACAAACGAAAACTAATGAAACTTATTCATTGTAGATCAAAGATTTATATCATATTAATTTGTTTGATAAAATTGAGTTTATTTGGAATATAATGGACGCTGAATTAAGACATTTATGGCTTAAATTACTATTTCTTTACGATTTTTTCCATGAAAACTCAAGGAATTTAAAGAAATTCTAAAACTCCAATAAACAAGTAGAACGTTCAACTTATCTTTTAGTAATTTTAGCTTTTGTAAGAATTGAATGTGACTATGTGAATTTGAGCGTCAAAGTTCCATCGTCGACGGTTTTTCTTGCAAACTGAATTCGTAAAATATTTATAGTAAATTACACAAAAAGAAAAATGAAAATGTGTAACTCCAACTTACAAGAACAAGAATGGCACTATCGTTATTCTTAAGAAAATAATTAAAATATCTTACTGCTGCTGAGAATGACTGCGTGAAAAATCATGAATTTGCCTAAAAAATGTAATAGGACTCTTAACAAAAATGTTTTGGGGTTATTTCGGGAAAAAAATCTGATAAGACTATCTGATGAAGGTTGTGTTGTAATATTATCTTAGGTCTCAACTCCTTATCATTATCAGCCTATTAATGTTCCCACTGCTGGGACACGGCCTCCTCTCTATGAGAGGGAATGGGCTAAAATCCACCACGCGGGCCTAGTGCGGGTTGATAGATGTCACATGTCTTCGATTTTTTTTGTTTTAGGACATCCCGTTTTCCTCACGATGTTTTCCTTCACCGTTTTGAGAGCAGTGGTAATGAAATAAATTACACAAAGTAATGCGCCTGTCTGGGTTCGAACCCACGACTCACTGTTCGTCAGTCGAGGCCGTCACCACTGTGCTACCGCTGCTCTCAACGTAAGATATAATACTATGGTAAAACCCCTATATTTCAGCATATACTACCTATTTACGTGATTTTGAGTAAATATTTTCTTCACAAGACATACTTAAATCACTTTTAAAACTTTCCCTTCTGCTAAATTATTTATTCTATGTCCAAACAAAATGGCGGCCACCACACCGTGGTTTTCGGGGTTCTAATTAACGACCAGGGTTTCAATGTCCCCTGTCACATCACATGCAAATTATATGGGGATGTATTAAAAACGTCCCCACCCAACACTCACTCATATTTAATTTAAATATTTGGTCAGTTGTAGGCAGGTATGTGTTATAAAACGAGGGTAAGGGGAAAAATAGATAGCCTAGTTGGCTTGCCTCGTTGGTCTAATAGACGCAAGCGTGACTGCTGACCATGAAGCTCTGGATTAAATTCCCAGGTCGGGTAAACTGTTATTGAATTTATTCATCAGGGAATTTCTCAGTTCGCAGCTGGGACCATTGGCTTAACGTGCCTTCCGAGGCACGGAGCAAACTCAATATGGATGATCACACATCTACGGATTGACCTTGGCAAGCACGGCTTAACCTGAAGATTGATTCGTGCGGCCACGAGCTCGTCCACGAAGTCTTGTTGTGTTGATAAACCACTATAAAACCAGAAACTTTCATAGTTTCTGGTTTTATAGTGGTTTATCAACACAATAAGACTTCGGCTTTATCATATAGGTTTATCCTGTCCAATATCATCATAATTTTAATTATTAACAAACCAATTATAATTATTTTATGCAATTACTCACTCCATCGAATACCTAACCGTATTGAGTTATTATTACGACCTTTAGGTACCTATATGTATATATAAATAACCATTAAGTATATTATGAGACCTTTTAGTAAATTAATGTTTTTCGATGTCATTGTGCTAACCCCCGTTTTACATAATTACTATAATTTAATTATGGGTTATGTAAAGTATATTTAATGTTATATACGTATTTTTTTTTGTGGTGGGTATAGGTACTACTAGGTACCTACATACACCTCTTTTTTTTCGGATGGGAAATCATCAAATGACCACTTCCACTCTGGGCGGAGGTGAAGGGAGCGTCAGACTTTTACTGACTAAAACCTATCCATGTTCCTTCTTAGCCTTTTGTGTTCCGGGGTCACGGTCTCTTTCGAACAGTCCCGCAGCACTAGGCACACCTCTGCTTTACCCTTTAGGCTTACAGGCAAATATAACATATCATCACGATATGTTAGAGAGTACTATAATATTATAGTCCGCCCTTGCTTCGATCGGTTTTTAAGATTTGAAAGACATGAAGGTTTCTTTAGTAAGTTAAATATGAACGAATCTGCTTCGAGTCTTACCGGATGCAGCTAAATATCAGCATTTTACTTAGAGCAACTGCCTATGTGTCCACCACAACCCATTACCATGGTCCCACGATACCCCTGGTCACTGACTACCAGTAACGACTGTAAAGGCATACCATAATCAGCCTATAATGTTCCCACTGCTGGGACACAGGCCTCCTCTAAGAGAGGGAATGGGCTATTATCCACCACGCGAGCCCAGTCCGGGTTGGTAGTTGTCACATGTCTGCGAATTTTTGGTTATACTGTAAAGGCGCCATTCATTTGTTACGTACCTATTTAGGGGGGGGAGGAGCGTCGACCATGTTTTATTTTGACTTACAAGGAGTAGGAGGGAAATCTTGATAGTTCTTGCATAAGATCACAAAAATGCCCAAAGTTAAGAACAAGTTTGAACAAGAATTTGTGTGGACACTACAACTAAAAAACCCGACTACTAAAAAATCACGCCGTATCTAAATCGGGATTTACAAGGTAAAATCGACTCCTCCTATTGTTGAAGAAAAATGTAGCTTATGTTAACCAGGCCATAATAATGAATCGATTGACACCTTATTCATCAAAATCGGATGAATAGTTTAGGCGCTACGGAGGAACATATGTTAATACAAACACATACATACATACATAGGCTGCTAAAATCAGGACCCTTCCTTTTGCGTATAGGTAAACGATTTCCATGGCAACGGAAAAAAAGCTTTGAAAAAGAAAAATAAAACATTAACAAACCAAACGTGTATTCATTGTTTCCTGCAGATTCTTACCAAAAAATATTAAACAGGATCAGGGGGTCGGCCTATTCTTATTTTTTTTATATAGGAGAGAAGGGGTTCAAAATCTAGCAAAAATAATCTCACGTAATAAATGAATGGCGCCAAATCTATACTAATATTATAAAGCTGAAGAGTTTGTTTGTTTGTTTGAACCCGCTAATCTCTGGAACTGGTCCGATTTGAATGATTCTTTCAGTGTTGGGTAGTCCATTTATCGAGGAAGGCTATAGGCTATATAACATCACGCTGCGACCAAAAGGAGCGGAGCATAAATGAAAAATATTGCAAAAACGGGGAAAAATGTATTCCTTTTGTGAGCTGTTTCTCTTTTATGTGACGCAGACGAAGTTGCGTGGGTCAGCTAGTGATCTATAAATGACAGCCCGTTCCAGTGTCTTGACGTGCTCTCGACGAACAGAACCTGGATAAGTTAAATTAATATAAGTTTTCACACATATTTTGGAAACCCTGACAAGAATGATATAGGGTAACATTTATTTTTTTATGTACACACAAAATACATAACAGGACTTTACATTAATATACAAGAGCACAAAGGTACTGATTATTTCATAAGAAATCTCTTCCAGCAGACCTGCGAGAGGAAAGTTGGCGAATAGTTTTTATTAATTTTTTCCTTTATTGGCCAACCAACAATTGTTTACACTGTAAATATTTCGAGTAATTATCTACCATTATCTGAGGTTAGTGTAACAATTTCTTACAGGGTAGCACCGCAAGCCCCATAAACATATTAGATGTGCCACAAGCACTGTACCCTGTACTATAAAATTGGTGTCTAATTAACTAAAATGAACAAATTTAAATTAACATTATGTGAAAGAATATAAAACTATTAATATAATAGTAATTCATCATAAATATTTTTTAATCAGTTACAAAGTTCCCATTTGCAATTATTTTTATTTTGTGTAATACGGATAACTCAATATCATCTGCTACTGTTAGCGTTTTCCCAATTATGTTGGTATCAGTTTCTAGTCTAACCGGATACAGCTGAATACCAGTATTTTACATGGAGCGACTGCCTATCTGACCTCCACAACCCAGTTAGTGCGATACCCCTTGGTAAGACTGGTTGTCAGACTTTCGGGCCACTGACTAACTGGACTGTCAAAGGTCTAAAATAAAAATGACATCCGGGACCAACGGTCTAATGTGCTTTCAGAGACACGGAGGAAAATCAGTAAGTTATGCGTGGTCACCCCATCCACGCACCAACCTAGGCAAGCGCGGCTTAACCTGCAGATCGATTCGAGCGGCTGTTATTATTTATCCGACGAGCTCCTCCTAATACGGATAACTCAATAATAATAGTCTAGTACATTTAAATTGGTAACCATCCATAACTTTACCGTAATCATCATTATCATTATCAAGCCACAAGAAATGTTTTAGTTCCACTACTCCATACTAGATGGCGCTACTAGTACCTTCAACAACATCTATCATTTTAAATTGTCATTAAATCATTTTAATTTCACTTAAAACGCATATAAATTAGCCAAGTACACTGCATTGATGTCTGTCAGTCTGTTTTTGTCGAATGATATCCGAAACACGCGGTAATCGCAGTTTGAATTGAGTAATTATGAAAGATTGGCCCATTAGTGTAGGAGATTGAACTGTTGGCTGGTAGATTAGTTCGTCTTGTTTATTTAGTGTTTATTGTGTAATTTCTTTGTTTATTCGTGAATTGTGGTGATATTTAAGGGCAAGTGGAGTAGCTGATAAGCTACTATAATTAAGTAGGCACCTATTTTCTTCAAAACTGTTAAAGAAAACATTGTGAGAAAACCGGCCATGCCTAAGAACTTAAAACTGGAAGACCAAACTTACAATCATTAATGGTTTGCAAATTTTCTGTACCTAACTGGCGCTACTGTCAAACTTCCTCTAATATACTCATTCCTTTCAGTAAGAATGGATATAGATCCAATCTAACTTTTTCTTTCATGTGTGGAAAAGACAACATAGCTAAAACATGCGAAAGTTTAGGAAAACATAACATAAACACAGGAAGGGAAAACGCACCATAGACGACTCGTCTCAACAGACTATACTGCCCTCGTTCACTTCAAAACAAGTAAAACACACCCATATTCAAAGCAGACTTAAGAAATAAACTAGGAATATGGCGGGACGATGAGAATACATGAATTTAAAGCGCTACATGCATAATGCAAGAGCATGTATATGTATGTATGTCGCTTTTTCTCAAGCGGTTATCTATCTTTAAAGCGCCGCTGTGGGTCTGCTTGGCCACAAGATGCACGTTCAAGCGGCAAGCTTGTTCTGACAGCGACTGCTGATAAAAACAAATGAAAGAGCATGCAACAGCTCACCGCGACGCAACTTGCAGAGTACTCACGCGAAGGAACAAGAGTCGCGCGCGTCGCAATCGCATCGCTTGGGGTCGTTGACACGGCAGGCCTAAGCAGCTTCATTCTACAAAGTAATGCTGTTCTGTTCGCACCTTTGGGATGAATCATCTAAGTACCAGCTGCAAGAGTTAGAAGTATATTGAGCGACGTGCCAAGAGGATCATTGACAACGTCTCCCTTGTCGAAGCCAAGCTCCAAAGCCTTGAGTTGCCAGCCTATCTGCTTATTCTGCAGATCTGGTAGGGTCGAGTGACAGGTCGTTGAGCTCCCTAAATTGTGGTTGAGCTACACGATGACTGATGCATGCGTGCCGTCTGTCGGGACAGGTCAACTCAAACCTGCTATGGTTCTTTCCTCAAAAGACCATACCAGAGAATGCCTACATGATCACACTCATATTGATACCATTTCAAATACTTAATAGTGTCTGGACTTTAAAAGAGACCACGATCCCTGAGTTTGTTTCGGTATTTCTTCTCAGGGGTAGTCAGGAAATGCCGGCCGCCAACGTTCTCTTAAAACAAAATAATGACGTGTAAAAGTGATATTTAGTATCCTATTTGCAAAATAAATAATTTCATTTCAGTTACATTTTGTGCTTTGGAATTACACAATCTAATTCCCCCATTCTATCATCGGATAAGCAGAGATACGACGAATCGTCACCGTTATATAGTGAAGTTCCACGGACCTGAACAAAGCGCTTTGCTTCCACATTTTATTGTCATTTTATTGTGCGAACCGCCAGTCTGTGAAATTCACTGGCTTCTTCTCTGTTTCCCAATCATTGTAATCGGGGTCTCTTCACAGTTCGAGTGAATCGGTTTCTTCAAGGCAAACGTGCTCCACTCTAGGTCGTGTCAACGCTTAACATCAGGTGAGTTGAGGTCAAATGCAAGCCTCATCATCATCTGCCTAGCCTTTTCCCAACTATGTTGGGGTCGGCTTCCAGTCTAACCGGATGCAGCTGAGTATCAGTATTTTACATGGAGCGACTGCCTATCTGACCTCCACAACCCAGTTCATACTGGGTAATACGATACCACTTTGGTAAGACTGGTTGTCAGACTTTCTGGGTCAAATGCAAGCCTTTTAGTGTAAAAAAGTAATGCAGTAAGATTACAATACTTTTTTACACAGTTGATCTGCCTAGCCGTTTTCCCAACTATATTGGAGTCCGCTTCCAGTCTAACCGGATGCAGCTAAATATCTGTATTTTACATGGAGCGACTGCCTATCTGTCCTCCACAACCCAGTTAGTACTGGGTAATACGATACCCCTTGATAAGACTGGTTGTCAGACTTTTTGGGCCACTGACTACCTGTAACGACTGTCAAAGATCTACAAATGACAGCCAATAGCTTAACGTGCTTTTCGAGGCACGGAGGAAACTCGGTATGTAAGGGTGGTCACCCATCCACAGGCCAACCTAGGCAAGCACGGCTTAACCTAAAGATCGACCCGAGAGGCTGTTATTATTTAGCAACGAGCTACTCAATACTTTTTTACACAGCTACTAACAAAAAAAAATGTGAGTAATTTCTAAAACTGGTTCCTATTACCTACCTATCTACTAAATAGGCCGACGGCTTAAAGATTTGAAGAAAAGCGTTTACACTAAGATGCTTTATATAACTAACGTTGAATTTGTAAAATACCAACTACGTAATTTAAATATGAGAAGACCTAACACTTGTGTCTAATTAAACTCAAGTTATAGTATAACTAGAATTTGGTGAGTAAGTAATTCAAACTTTTGACAGTTCTTCTTTCGTTTCGTTCTCTTAATTTCAAGCAATTATTAAACTTCAGAAGTACAGAAACATCGTATCTCATGTAACTACTTTTACTCATGAAATCACTTTGACTTGCTAATAGATACATGACTTTAATAGTTTGTAATGATGTCACAAATAATTTTACGCTAGATTCTTTTCAGTATGATTTTCAGAAGTCTTGCAATCGGGTGTATTGCAAGACTCTTCTGAAGATCATACTGAAAATAATCTAGAGTAAAATTGTTTGTGACGTCATTACAAACTATTAAAGTCATGAATATTGTAACCACGGTAACAACCTTGAACACCTCACTTGTTAAGTTGATTAAGTGTGTGACAAAATAAGTTAGTGTATTTCTCTATAATTTTAGTAATTACTTCGGAATATTTCGTAGAACGCTCCGTACAGCAAAGTCAAAGTTATATTCTGAAAGCCTAAAATACATTGAACAGCCATAAGCTTACCTTTACCTTACTTCAATATGGTTAAAAAAAATACTTGAAAATTAGACAGAATTATCAAAACTGTGTAGACATTACTAACTTTGCTGTCTAACCAACCCAACATAAAATAACACTTCTTACAAACATATAATACAAATAATTTATTTTCTTTCACAAGTTATGTACTACATGTAGTGGTTGAAGTGACCTTTTAGACAAAAATTGCCTGTGTTAGGTCACTTCGCTCTTCCAATGCTTAAAGTTACGTGGTGTACCAACAATTTTAAATCTTATTGTCTTAGGAAAACATTTCAAAGTATTTTTACAAAAAGAAAAAGATATGTAAGATTTTGAATCTGCATTTAAGAATAAAAATTTACGAAAGCAATAGTAAGTTAATTAGCAGCGAATAATACTCATATTTACACATGTATATAGTGTAGTAGTGGTGTGTGTGTTTTGTGGTAAATGAGATAAGTCAGTGGGGTGTGAGTGTGATGTATGAGAGTGATGTATGTGTGTGAGTGAGGAGTGTATGTGTTTTTGTGAGTAGGTGTTCATGTGTATGACAGTTACATATATAAAAACATAAACTCAACACGTTTTTTCCAATGGGGGTATGCAGAAACGCTGTACAGAACGCCACCTCCTCGACTCATCCACTTACAATACATACTAACAACCAACAACCAACCAACCAATCAACCATTTCTGTGCGTTCAAGCGTTTTTGCCGTGCCTATTATTGGAATCAAAAATATAACAGCTCATAATAGGCTAGTTTCCACCATCAATAAATTGCAAATCTATTTAGTCCGTCAGTTAGAGTATTGTAAAATAATGGACACGTATTTTTTGTTTTTGTAAATCAATGAATATTGACAAAGATAAAACGCATCAAAACTCGAGAGTGGGGGCTCGTGACGTCACAACGCACTAAAAATTATAGCACACACACAAAAGCGTCGTATCTTCGTCAATTTTGGTTTACGTAACAAAAGAAAAAACACGTGTCAAATATTTTTTGATAATCTAACTGACGGACTAATTCGATTTTTTCAGGACACAAGCCTATTGATAATATTTATCCGTGGCAGCTGTGCTTACCCCCGTTGTAAACGTCCCTTTGTGACTATTGGCCTGTTTTCGTTCTGTCTCCTGCTGATATGAAGAGAAGTAAAAGTTATATCTTTCCTACTCCTCCGCCATTCATTCAAGACAGTTCAATTGCTTCTCTGGGACTTCGTCGTCCTTCATTATCTTGGCGTTTTTCTGGTTGTCACCACTGTTGATTCTAGCTTTCAGGAGTTGCAGTGGTTTGGGGATAGTGTTGCGGGCTTGTACCAAAAATAAAAATAAAACAACATAAACGTTCTCACAGCTGGGATACCCACGTGGGGCCAGTACTGGTTGGTACTTGATTAACTCATTCCAAACCTCCTGACCTGATAATCATATTCATATTCATATTCATTTTATTTTGCGTTCCATAAGTTTAAAAAGATGTTACAATGGGCTTACAGCTAAGAACAATTATTATTAATCAGCTCTGTTACTACCAAAATCCAGTAATTTTCAAGACATAACTTGTACAGAACATACTACTTAAACTTACTTATTTATATATAAAGTAAAATTACTTTTTTATGTCGGTCTGTGTGACCGTACTCAACTAAAGTCGTCATCTGACTGACTTTTCCCAACTTGTATATTATGGTCGGCTTCCAGTCTAACCGGATGCAGCTGAATACCAGTATTTTACATGGAGCGACTGCCTATAATATCTGACATCCACAACTCAGGACTGAGTAATACGATAGCCCTTGGAAAGACTGGTTATTCTTCGGAACTACGGTACTGGATATTGATACGGTTTTCGCCATTATTTAGAGAATTTAAACCAAAAGATTTATATGTGTATAACACATTGATTTAACACTAGGGCCATGGGGTCCGAAAGGCTACAGCCCAGCTTGTATTTCGGGATATCGCCTAGCGGTTGGTCGACTCTTCACATGACCGGAGAGCTGGCATTTTATTGATTTTATTGGTCAAAGAATCAGCATTACCATCCAACGTGGCAATGCTGCGAGCCTTCTGAGCACTTTTCCTATTGACAGCAATGTGGACGAATTTTTGGACGCTCTGTAATTCTTTTCCCATGTTCCCAAGGTTTTTTAGTTTAGACCTATTTGTAGTAATTTTGTCGTCATACAAACCATGCAAAGCAGGGCCAAGTTACTAGTATGACTTATAAGCGCACAACAAATCGAATTTTCGAACGTTGGTCAGTGATTTTAAAACTTCGTGAGTTGAACGTGAAAAACTGCGAGAGCACCTTCGGGCAAAAACCTCGGTCCGCGGTGCGTTTGGAGCGAGAGAGATAGCATGATGAGAGAACGAGAGGGGGGAGAAAAACTTGCGACGGCGCAACCACGCTCGCATATCTGGGAAGTGGCGGGCAAAGAGTATGGTGTATAGAGAGGTGGAAATGATTTTTGTTTTCATGCATAAAGGAGTTTGACAGTAGAGGTTTAAATGATGGATTTGTCAAGTAAGGAACAGATGACATGTAAGTTCGAAGATAAACTTAAACAGTATCTGCATACGCAATGAAAATATCCCTTGTTCCCATTAGGACAGATTCGCTTTAAGCACATTTAAACTTGCTTTGATTTGAATCCACAGCGTCCTGATGAAGAAGCGAGACCTTAACTATTGAACCATTGACAAACTTGAGCTTTAAATAATTGCAATCTTATGACAATGGGACAGAGTTTAAAATAATGGCGTGTTATCCAGCAGCATTTCTTCAGATGTCGTCTAAAGATAGGTTTAGAGTTTTACCTGATTTCAAAAAAGGCTTTTGTTTTGTTTTTACTGCAACTTCCAAAATCAGAGATTTATCATACATCAAAACTAATATGAACTCACGCTTTTATCTCACGAGGGTAGGCAGAACCTACGTAACGACACCTACTACGTTTTTTAATATGCACTTTCGCCTCGTCCACATTCATACATCTAGTCATTTACGCATATCGGTTGCGATTACTACGCACTTCACCTTTCTGAAGAAAGACATCACCAGGGCCCGCAGTCTCGACAGAGATCATCATCAGCCTACTAATGTTCCCACAGCTGGGACACAGGCCTCCTCTTTATGAGAGGGAATGGGCTATAATCGACCACGCGGGCCCAGTGCGGATTGGTAGATGTCACATTATGTCTTCTTGGTTCTAGGACATGCCGGTTTCCTCACGATGTTTTCCTTCACCGTTTTGAGAGCAGTGGTGATGAAATAAATTACACAAAGTAATGCGCCTGTCTGGGTTCGAACCCACGACTTACTGTTCGTAAGTCGGGGCCGCCACCACTGGGCCACCGCTGCTCTCAGTCTCTTACCGCTCGCAGGCTCTCAGTCTCGACAGAGGTAACGACAGAATCGCTAACTTCCAATTGCTAATTACTAACGAATAAATTCGGTTACAATAATGATGCTTGCGAGAAACGCATCTTGCATGTAGAGACTTGCGTTACTCGCAAACATCATTATTGCAACCGAATTTATATGCATTTCTCACAAGCATCATTATTGCAACCGAATTTATTCGTTAGTAATTAACAATCGAAAGTTAGCGATTTTGTCGTTATCTCTGCCTGCCCAGGGCAGGCAGTCTCGACATAGATAGCGACAAATTCGCTAACTTTTGATCGCCGATTACTAACGAATAAATTCGGTTGCAACAATTATGTTTGCGAGAAACGCATCTTGGACGCTGAGATTAGCGTTATTCGCAAGCATCATCAATGCAACCGAATTTATTCGTTAGTAATTAGCAATTGAAAGTTAGCGATTTTGTCGTTATCTCTGTCGAGACTGCCGGGCCCAGTAAGGTCTGAGATTTCTCGCAGGTTTTATACCTATTCCACCATCTGGGTTAAACCATCTAACCTGCACGTCGCTTCGCCGTAAGTTGCTTTTGATGTAGCGCGCAAAAACAGGCAGGTACGAGGTACGAGCTAGTCCATTCAACACCTACATTTGCTTATAATTAATTGACATTTTTATCTTTTTGCTCATAGGACACACGCTTTTGAGGTTTCCGTTGACTTCTTGTGTCGTTAGCTGCTTTAACAGTTAATCGCTGTCTTAATAAGAGCCGTTGGTGCCGGGTTGCTGGCCATCATTTGTATAGACCTTTGACAGTCGGTAAGAGATTTCAGATGCGCAAAAAAAATATCACCCGGTTTCCAAAATTCAAACTCAAAGCATTTATTTCAGTTAGACCATTACGGCACTTTTGAATGCCAATAATACAAAAAAAAAAAAAACTACAGTCACAGTCACAAGGCATAATAACTTGAGAAAGTACTGTAGTTGCCCATTCCCTAGCGTAGATGTCTATGGAGAAGAACGGGCAAGAAACTCCATGGACACTCTTTTATCAAAATCTTGGTTACATCATTAATTTTGAGATTATACATATATACCACACATCAAAAAAAGTTTGCGATCACTTTGAAAAATCGAAATCTTTTTCGATAAGGAAGATTATTTTGTGATTTGTTCTTCTTTTTAGATTCTTTATTTAAAAATATAGATTTATATTTTCTATTTAAAGAAAGCACACAACAAATATTTTTTCATAATAAAGTTCAATTTAAAAATTATATCAGCTTTTGCTAGACATCACAAACTTTTTTTGATGTGTGTATGTGAGAACGATGTAGAAAGATTAGATCAGCAATTAAAAAATAAAGTACATTATTAGGCGACCCGAATGGCGCAGTGGTGGTGAGACTCCCTTACGTTCTTAGGGTCCCGGGTTCGAATCCCGGTCGGAGCAAATGTTTGTGTGATGAGCATGGACATTAGTTTCAGAGTCATGGATGTTTTTATGTATAATAAGCATGTATTTACAAAAAAAAAAAAAAACTATGTAGTATATCAACTATCTGGTGTCCACGACACAAGCCTCGTTGCTTAGTGTGGCACTAGATGGCGCTGTGTGTTAATGTCCAGCGATATTTATTTATTTATTAAAATAAACCGTGGCAGCTAAGAGATGACCAGTCCCAGCTGACAGCACCCGTTCACGAACATGACGCATGTACCCTTCAACTCAACCATATTCATCATCTGCTTAGCCTTTTCCCAACTATGTTGGGGTCGGCTTCCAGTCTAATCGGTTGCAGCTGAATACCAGTATTTTACATGGAGCGACTGCCTATCTGACCTCCACAACCCTGTTAGCACTGGGTAATACGATACCCTTTGGTAAGACTGGTCTACAACGACTGTCAAAGATCTACAAATGACAGCCGAGACCAAAGAAAACTCGATATGTAATGGGTGGTCACCCATCCAAAGACCAAGCTAGGCAAGCGAGGCATATTTTTTTTTTTAAACTATCCCATTCAATGCCTCCTTTCACGACCCAACTAGACCATCTACTCTACCCTTATTTCCAGTTAGTTGACCCTCCCATGTTGACGTCAGGGCACGTGGCTCTTCGCTTGACTTCCCACTTTGCTCATTGATTAGAGGGCATTGTGTGTATTGACTGGCCATTATGTACAATTACCTTATGTTATGACCTGATTATTTTGCGATGATAACGCAGAGTTGCTTTGGCAATAATTTTGTTTTATTATTTGCAATTTTTTTCATTATATTGCTTTGAGAATTAAATAATAGAGCAACCAAATTTAAGGAGAAGTCCTTAGGTTTTTAATTCTACCGACATTTTTATTGGAACAGTCATATAAGTATGTACTTAATTATTTATTTTGAGTTCTCCAAAATGGTTGTTTTGAAGAAGTGTGTTTTTACCTTTCGATGTTTTTAATTGATTTCGATTTTAGGCTTTAACGGTAGAAATAATCATTACTAATTTAATAATTATGCTATACGTACTTGTTTGATGAGGGGCTCGTTGCTAACTAATAACAGCCGCTCGGGTCGATCTTTAGGTTAAGCCGTACTAGCCTAGGTTGGTCTTTGGATGGGTGCCCCTTACATACCGAGTTTCCTTCGTGCCTCGGAAAGCACGTTAAACAGTTGGTCCCGGCTGTCATTTGTAGATCTTTGACAGTCGTTATAGGTAGCCAGCGGCCCAAAAAGTCTGACAACCAGTCTTACCAAGGGGTATCGTATTACTCAGTCCCGCCCAGTGCTAACTGGGTTGTGGAGGTCAGATAGGCAGTCGCTCCATGTAAAATACTGGTATTCAGCTGCATCCGGTTAGACTGGAAGCCGACCCCGACATAGTTGGGAAAAGGCTTGGCAGATGATGACGTAAGTAGGTACTTGTTTGATGTCAATTTTATACGGAGAAAAACAAAAATAAACAACATAATAAATGTTAGGATTTCAATTTTGCAACACCAAAATACAAATAACAAATAGAAACGAACATCATATTCCCACACCACAAAACAAATCTAAACGCATCAAAAATCACTCTCCTAGACTAAAATAACATAATCAATTCACACTTCTGAATAACTTGATCCGTTCCCATCCATTCGTATGGAATAAACCCATAGTACCCCAATAACCCCACGTATTGGGGACGTTATGAACTGACCCCGGGGGCGAAAGTGTCGGGGTGAAAATATATCGGGGTATTAATTTGTTATGTTGGTGTTAGTGGTGAATTGATTTGATAGTGGTTAGGTGAAGATTTAGGTGACATTCTCGATGCAATTCGAGTATGGTTTGATTCGTAATATTTTAAGGTTTCAGAATTTATGATTGTAATTGGTTTTGTATTTTACTAATTATTTTTCCGAGTCAAAGATTTGTTTACATTCAGAAGTGTAAAAAAATATAGTTTGATTCGTAATATTTTAGGGGTAATGAATACTCTGTTATTCAAGATATCTCAATTTATGATTTGTGTAACTGACTTAGTATTTTACCAATAATATTTTTTGAGTAAAAGATTTGCCTAGATTCAGAGGTTTAGTGTAAAAAATGTAAATGTATTTATTATAATATTTTAGTTATAAATATTTTCTAGTGTTTTTTTCTGTTATTGCGCCTACTGTGAATTGTCTCTGCATCACCCTAGACTGGTAGAAAATGAAAATTCATCTTTACTAATATTGTAAATGCGAAAGTTTGGATGGATGGATCGATGGATGGATCTGGATGAAATTTGGCACAAAGATAGATAATAGCACACAGGCTACTTTTGATGTGAAAAATCTATAGGCGCGGGTAAAACCAAAAAATGTCGTGGCGATTGTCAAATTGTCAACCCGGGCCGAACATTACCGACCTGTTGAAGCAGCATAAGGTCTTGATATTCGCCACGGTTTACAAAAAGTCAGCTGGTCTCGGGGCACAGCGCTGGGTTACAATCTCGTGACTTCGAGTACGATCCCAGCATAAGGATTTTCTCTTTGTGAATCGATTCATTTTATTTTTATTTTCCTTTATTTTATTTTATGTGTTTATTTTTTATATTGACTTTTTAATTTTTGTATTTAATGAAAATAAATGATTATTAAATAAACAGTCATCATTTTCAGGGAAAAAATTGTAATAAATGATAAATGATGTTTATTTTGCAAGTAGGTTTTTACAAACACTTTTACACGTCATTTTTTAAAACTAGATGGGGCCGGTGTTTCGTACCTGACTACTCTGAGAAGAAACAGCCGAAACAAACTCAGAGGTCATAGTCTCTTTTAAAGTCCAGACAATCTTGCTCAATTCACATGAGGACTATGCAGATTAGTGTCTGAGATGGTCTTTTGAAGAAAGAACCATACAGATTTGAGTGGACCTGTCCAGTCAGTGCAAGCATTTGTCAGTTAACGTGTAGCTCGACTTATAACTCAAGGAGCTCAACGAAACGACGAACAATACCAAAGAAAGGACATTTGGGAAGGTCGCTTATAGTACTCAAACTGCCAGACAGTTGTGGGAAAAAAACAAACAAAAAATAAAAATGTGACCCACATGGTCCCCACATTCACAATAATCAAATAAAATTAATAACAAATTCTTTTCAATCATTTTTTTTTACTTACATTCATATGTAAGTAAAAAAAAAAAACACAAAAATCATTAAATGTCGCAATGATAATAAAATAAAAAAGTAAAATACTTAAAAAAATAAGTATTCATGTCAAATCAGTAAATGTCACATAAAACAATAAAAAATAAAAAAATAAAAGTAAAATAATAAAATAGTTTATTTTTTCACTAAGCCTTATGCATATTAATTGTACAAAATAATTCCGATGTTTCACATATCTGCCAGGCGTCCTGTGACGGCTCACAATTTTTTTGTTTCTCACTATACGTACCAAAATTTCCACGCGAACGAAGTCGTGGGTAACAGCTAGTACAAACATAAGCTTACGCTTTTTCTACTTTTCTTACATACTCTTTTTGCTTCATTTTTAATTCCTTCCATCTGATAGAAAACGAAACATCATTCTAATAATTTACTGTATCCCATCATCATTCAACAATTAACATCTATTAACAACATTTTTACAACACTGATTACTACTATATTGTTCAGTGATGAGCACGTAATCTGGGGGTGTTAGGGGGTGAGCGCACGCGCAAGCAGCGGGGGTGCAGTCACACACAGTCACAATATTGTGCTAGGCCGTGTGATCTGGCTTTAATCGGATAATCGCTCTATTCGGTGCGAGGGGCACGGATGAAGTGTAGTGTGTATTGTGGATGCGGCATATTTTGAAAACATAGTGAGATTACTTCTCGTTAGACATAAAAGATAATTTTCGTGCCAATTCGTTAATCTTGTATGCGAAACTGTCGAATATTAAGATCTTAATGTACCACATATCTATTCAGAAATAAATCTTATCTATCTATTTTATTGAACACTATCTGAAAAAAAACAAACTCATAAACTATAACACATTTTTCGTTTGTTACATTTTCATTCGTTTCTCAAAGTATCCGGTATTTGGAAACGTGCAAATATTTACTTTTCTTAAAGAATAATACCTGATCTCAGTATATTTTGAACTAGTTCTAGAAACTTGGCTTGACCAAGTTTCTATAAATTAAGAAAGAGGCATTGTAAAATGAAATTAAGTCAACGAAATAGACCACCAAATAATGTGGATTACACTAGTAGTTGCTATTCCTCCACCACCACCCTGGAGCACTCAGACTGCGCCTTCATGGTAGACAATGAGGCCATCTACGACATCTGCCGCCGCAACCTCGACATCGAGCGCCCCACCTACACCAACTCTGAACCGTCTCATCGGACAGATCGTGTCCTCCATCACGGAAACCAATAGACCGAGGGCAACTTTGTAAAGACTTTAAGTTTTGTATTTATAAAATGTAAACGAAACGACGAACGACGAACGGCGAAGACGAACGTTGAACGACGAACGACGAACGACGAACGACGAACAACGAACGACGAATGACGAATGACGAACGACGAACGACGAACGACGACGATGACATGACGACGACGACGGCAACGACGACGACGATGACGTGTGTTGTGTTTTGTATGTTGAAATTATGCTCTGCAAAACCGCGTTAACCACAGTTTATACACAGTTAACGCGGTTTTGCAGAGCATAATTAACTTATACCCGCGGCTTTGCGTGCGTGGAGTTTGGTAATTGGCCCACAGTATAGTGCTATCGGAATTAAATTATTTCAGGTGTTAATCTGGGCTATAAACTATCTGTGTCTATACATCCATAGATCCATCATCACAAGCTTACTCATTTATGATGTTACAGTAAAATTACCGCATCCGATACTCTGGTCCACATCTTCTCACATGGAGGCTTGTGCTAATTGTAATAGGCTTATTTGCACATATCAGTGCCCGGCGTGTGACCGTCCTTTGTGCTCTCGTAATGACCTCTAATTTGTTTGCCCAGAGGGTGCATGTGCACGAAAAAATGTGCATTACTTTGTATTTTGGGGAGAAAATGAGATCATTTTGTCTTTACTTCTGTACAGTCGAGCCATGAAAGAACTTTCTAGTTTGTCATCAGCCTATAAAGGGTGTAAAACACCTCTTAACGAAGCTGAAAGGCACTTGTTCTTCTTGTCATTGCGATCATTGTTTTGTTCTACACGAGGGTCAAAGTTCCAACGTTTGACAAGTTTTTTTTTAAATACAAGTTTTTAATGTAAGATTTTTACTTTAAACACCTCCTCAACCCCCCGTACTATTCAATCCATCAATCAGCACAATGTTTTCAGTGCGTTTCATTGTGTTCTACCACAAAACATGATTTTTCACCCCAAAAAGTCGTTTCCCAGCAATAATTTTTGCGTAAAGATACTAAGCCGTCAACCAAGCATTTTGTACATCAAATGTACAAAATGCTTGGTTGACGGCTTCGTGATGAGGTCTTTTACACCCTGTATAATGGTTCCCACTGTTGGAACGCAGGACAGGAAGCCTAACACACCTGGGGCCCATGCAGAGGGCTCTATGAGAGGGACTGGCCGATAGGCCCAGTGTGGAAAGGTCTCGGTAAAAATAAATCTCTCGGTAAATCTCGGTACTAGTCCGAATCTACACTAATATTATAAAGAGGAAAGATTTGTATTTTTGTGTGTATGTTCGTAATGAATAAACTCAAAAACTACTGCGCCGATTTAAAAAAATCTTTCACCATTAGAAATCCACGTCTTTACTGAGTAACATAAGCTATATTTTATCCCCGTACTCCCACAGGAACAGGAACTACGCGGGTGAAACCGCGTGACATCCGCTAGAGTTTAATAATTGTATTGTCTACAATTACTTCCTTCACTCTTTCTTTCCTAAAATTATCGAAAAATTTGTACAATAATATGATTGAAAATAGAATATACTTCATCGTTCTTCAGACCTTATTCCAATTTATTTGCGGTCGGCGCAGCATGAATATCTTCTATACTTCTCTAAACTCTTTTCTTCTCTGACTTGATACATTGAAAGAAAAGCGCCAAATACGGAAAGAGAGACCTAAGCCCTCCTACACCTACACCTATAACTCTACCGGTCAACTCTACTGCTTAAGTTGTGACCGGATATTTAAGAGCAAATTCGGTCTGGCCAGCCATTATAAGGGCACACGCACGGAAGTAGTTCCAAAGGGTTGCCGTTACCGAAATCGGTAAGGAGGACTATTTAAATTACTCGTCATCTCAGCAACCACGTCCTCCATAGCCATGTCATAGAAATACTTATCATCTGCCTAGCCTTTTCCCAACTATGTTGGGGTCGGCTTCCAGTCTAACCGAATGCAGCTGAATACCAGTATTTTACCTAGAGCGACTGCCTATCTGACCTTCACAACCCAGTTAGTACTGGGTAATACGATACCCCTTGGTAAGACTGGTTGTCAGACTTTCGGGCCACCTATAACGACTGTCAAAGATCTACAAATGACAGCCGAGACCAATGACTTAACGTGCTATCCGAGGCACGGAGGAAACTCGGTATGTAATGGGCGGTCAAACCCATCCACAGACCAAACTAGGCAAGCACGGCTTAAACTAAAGATCGACCCGAGCAGCTGTTATTATTTAGCCACGGGCTCCTCATCATATCATAGAATATTAATGAACGATAAATATTTCACATGTCAAAACAAATTAACAGACACAATTACGACCCGTCGCAACATATCACTTACATAACTAAAATTCTTACCATTTAAACGAAATTCCATGCAATCGTAACAATACAATACATTTTCACAACTACCCTCCGGAACATAACAATTACGAAATCTAATTGGCTCATTCAAATTTCGAATTCTATCATCGCGAGTCCTGATTGGTGACGCGTGGTAGGTCTTCTTTGGAATAGCCAGTAATTTTGTGCATTACCTATTCTGACAGCCATTTTGAAATGACCTGTCACAAATATGGTACTTAGTACTTTTCAGAGTTATTTCGATTCTGTTTGTCGCCGTATTAAGTATTATTAGTAATAATTGTCAGTTATTTGTAATAAGTGGGTATTTTAACTAAAAAGACGTAAATTAGTGCCTTTTGTTAGTGTAATTTGCTGTTACTTAGCAGGTAGTTAGCTAAGTGATAGCATTTTCATTTGAATTTTGATGAGGGCAGTTTTAAAATTTCATATTTTCACTTGTGAGAAAATTGGAAAATGCAGTTTAGGGTCAGGGAAACTAATACTTAATTGTTTATCAAATTTAAATAAGGCCGTTGATTTAAATGTAAATTTTTATGTTTAATATATTTTTAATATAATTTCTTTAATGTAATTTATCATTTTTATTTTTTTAATGTTTTACTATTTCAATGTAACAAAGTTTTTTAAAGTCGTTTTACTAACACGTTATGGACTAATGTCTGAAATAAAAAGCTTTTATTTTATTTCTTTTTTATAATATTTTTATTTTTATTATTTATTAAATCACGACTGTCATTGGTCCAGTAGTTGGAAACACGACTGCTGAACATGAGGTCCTGGGTTCGATTCCCGGGTCGGGCAAAGAGTTATTGAGTTTTTCTTTTAGGAATCTCTCAGTAGCAGCCACGGAGTCTGGATTGTGCCCTGTTGATGGCAAATAGGCTCACCCTCTATCACATGGGACTTAAACATAACTTGCGAAATGTGGCTGTGATTAGGTATACCTTTGCTTAACCGTTCGGGGATTGCAGGCGTGATGTTATATTATGTTATAGAAATATAAAGGACATTTATTAAAATAACATAATATTACTCATTCGTTAGCTTGCCACTTGGCCAGTGTAATATATTAATAGGAAATAAAAAGCCTATATGTTACGAAGCAATTTTATTATTATACGTAATAAGCCATGGAAAGAAGGACTTCACATAATAAAATATTCTACACTAATTAGGAAAATGCTACTTTAAAAAGTTAAGGTAGTGTTACATTATACTGGTGATACTAATTTAAAAAGAAAGAGAGAGAAAGAATTGTATAACAACACACAGGACAATATACATAAAACAAAAAAAAATGGTGATATTAAATATAAATTAAAAAAATTGAAAAAAAAAACAATAATGACGATGATTAATATAATGTTATGTTAGGTAACTTGTCGTTGGTGTTTTTTTAGTAGGTACTTCTTTACTAATATTAGTTTGTATGTAGAGGGTAATCTTCGGAACTACTTATCCGAATCCGAAAATTCTTTTACTAACGAGAAGCTATATTATCCCCCAGTGTCATAGACTACATTTAAAACGTTCCCGTGGGTTAATGTCCGCACATTACAAGAGCGAAGCCGCGAACAAAAGTTAGTCTACACTAGTATTATAAAGAGGAATGATTTGTATTTTTGTGTGTATGTTTGTAATGAATAAACTCAAAAAGTACTACGCCGATTTCAAAAATTCTTTCACCATTAGAAAGCTACATTCACCTTGAGTAACATAAGCTATACTTTATCCCCATACTCCCACGGGAACGGGAACTACGCGGGTGAAACCACGTGACGTCCGCTAATGTTCAATACGTATATAAAGGTTCTTGGTTGAAGAGGCCAAGATATTGAACAAATACTTATCTGTATCTGGTTAAGCTGGAAGCTGACCTCAGGTCCAACATACCTTAGAAAAAGGTTGGGCAGATGATGGTGTCAAAATAGACACAACACAGTAATAAGACAGCTTATTAAATGTACCGATAGGTATTTTTAGTAGACAGTTTTTTATTCAGAAAACCATTATACCTATAGACATTTAAAGCCTATAAAATTATGTTAGTTGTTGTGAACAGTGATTGGTTGGCCGAAAATATCACTTGCAGGCCCAAAGGCACAGGAAGGGGTCCGCAAGGACCGATGCCAGCCGGGGTTGCGGGACTGTTCGAAAGAGATACCGTGGCCCCGGAACACAAAGGGCGATGAAGGAATATGGATGGGTTTTAGTCAGTAAAAGTTTGACACTCCTGCTCCGCCCAGAGCGGGAGGAGTCATTTTATGATTTCCCATTCGAAAAAAAAAAAAAAAAAGGTCCTAAAGGCACCAAAGAAGCCGATTCCTGCCGGTTTTCCTTTGAGAATAAGGCGCTCTCACTTGAGAAGTAGTTTGACATTGCTAATACACTCTTTTTCTTGGGCAGTGGTGTAAAATTTACGATACGAAACATCATTTAGATACCAGTGAAAGCGTAGTGGTGTGACCGTCGGCGGACTACCAAGTCAAAGTATCAAGTTTCGAATTCAAAAGAAGACCTCCACCTCCGATTTTTCGGATACTGCGCATGTGCGTATTGTATAATCATCACTTGCTTCGGTGAAGGAAAACATCGTGAGGAAACCAGCATACCTGAGAGATATTTCTCGACGGCATGTTAAGCCAAGTCAGAGGCCCAAGGGTGGGATTAAAACTCTGACACCAGGTTAGCTACTAACTACACGATAAAGAAAGAATCATTATTGTATCATTGTTATGCACTTTCCCTCATGTTTTTTTATTTAGTTAAATTATATTTGTCATACCAAAAGCGTCGATATCCACCCTGTAGTGTAGAGACAGCCTAACACTTATTATATCCATACAATGAAGCGATGAATTTCCCCTGTCCACCCTATGGCACAAGGCTAGGTCGAATTAATTATTCATTTAAAAAATCAAGTCTTTTCTAAGAATTTTAAATCATTGCAATACTTGGTTCCCTAGAAGGAACTATTTCCATTGTTTTGATAATTATGTTAGTTGATTATGCAACTAAAATAGCTAGGTGTGTTGGCTTATAAAGGGTGTAAAAAACTCTTAACGAAGCCGAAAGGCACTTGTTCTCCCTGACCTTTTGACAAGTTTTTTTTTATTACAAAATGTTATTGTAAGATTTTTACGTTAAACACCTCTAAGACCCCGTACTATTCAATCCATCCATCAGCACGATGTGTTGAGTGCGTTACATTGACTTCTACCACAAAACATGATGTTTCACCCTAAAAAAAAAAGTCGTTTCCCAGCAATAATTTTGGCGTAAAGTTTCTTAGTTTGATGGGCAGAATGCTTGGTTGACGGCTTCGTGATTGTTTGAAAAGATACAAAAAAGCAATAAATTAGTAAGTTAGAATATCATAAAACAAACTTAAGCCACGCACGTTTAGACTCGTTAGCCCTTTGTCCCAGCTGTCATTTGTAGATCTTTAACGGTCGTTACAGGCCCGAAAATCTGACAACCAGTCTTACCAAAGGGCATCGTAGGTATTACCTACTACTAAGTTGTGGAGGTCAGATAGGCAGTCGCTCCATGTAAAATACTGGTAGCTGGTGACTGCATCCGGATTGACTGGAACTGATCCCAACATAGTTGGGAAAAGGCTAGGCAGATGATGATGAACATAGTAATTATAACAACTACGGGTTTTTTTACAATCAATGAAAATTGAGAATGATTGGTTAGTGAAATTATGGCTTGAAATCGATCTTTCTAGATTTGAAATGGGTAGCTGGTGGCTGCATCCGGTTTGACTGGAACCAACCTCAACATAGTTGGGAAAAGGCTAGGCAGAAGATGTTCATAAAATAAAACAAAATTAACAAAACGTAGGTCCTTGTGGCTAAATTGGACTTAGCAACCACAGTACCGCACTTGCCAGAGTGCATCCGTTGATGGGTGACGATCTTTTAGATATCGTAACCACTGAAAGAAATGGAAACAAAGGGAGGAAGCAAGACTGCACAGTAGGTGGAACAAGGTGATGATGAATAACAATAGGATGGTTTCCACCATCAATAAGTTGCAAATCTATTTAGTCCGTCAGTCAGTTAGTAGAGTATTTGAAAATAATGGACACGTATTTTTAGGGTTCCGTACCCAAAGGGTAAAAACGGAACCCTATTGCTAAGACTTCGTTGTCTGTCCGTCTGTCCGTCTGTCTGTCACCAGGCTGTATCTCATGAACCGTGACAGCTAGACAGTTGAAATTTTCACAGATGATGTATTTCTGTTGCCGCTATAACAACAAATAAACTAAAAACAAAATAAAATTAATATTTAAGGGGGGCTCCCATTAGGAGGGGTATCCATCGGTGTCGAGTCGACTTTGAAGTACCTAGGACTCGTCCTCGACAGCCGGTGGAACTTCGTGGAGCACTTCCGACGTTTGGCCCCCAAACTGGAACGGACTGGGGCTGCCTTCAGGCGTATCCTGCCCAACCTGGGGGGGCCGAACGCCTCCTGCCGGAGGCTCTACGCGGGAGTCGTGCGGTCCATGGCCCTTTACGGGGCCCCGGTGTGGGCGCGTTCTTTGAGTTTCGGCGTGCCGCCCACTACCTGAACGCGCCCCAAAAGGTGGTAGCCGTAAGGCTGGCCCGGGGCTACCACACGATTGCCCGCGAGGCGGCGAGCCTCCTTGCCGGATTGCCGCCATGGGATCTGGAGGCGATAGTCCTCGCGCGCCTGCATGAATGGCGCGCGGAGGCGCTACGCCGGGGGGAAACTCCGCTGCAGCGACAAATTGTCGCTCAGCGGACAGACTTCCGGCGGGATCTCATGGCGACATGGAGAGAGCGACTGTCGCAACCCCGTGCAGGGCACGCCACAATAGTGGCGATAAATCCCCTCTTTGAGGAGTGGCTTGAGAGATGCCACGGCGTCCTCACCTTCCGCCTGACGCAGGTCCTCACACGGACACGGAGTGTTCGGGAGGTTCCTGCACCGAATCGGGCAGGCGGAAACGCCCGGGTGCTTCCATTGTGAGGATCGACCGGAGGACACGGTGGAACACACGGTGGAGGTGTGCCCCGCGTGGGCGGAGCACCGCCGTGTCCTCGAAGCGGCGATCGGCGGCGGCGACCTCTCGCGTCCGGCCCTGGTGCAAGCCATGGTCCGGAGCGAGACGGAATGGGACGCCGTCACCTCCTTCTGCGAAGCAGTAATGCTCGAGAAGGAGGTGGCGGAACGTGAGAGGGAGAGAACCTCTCAACGTCCCGGCCGCCGCGGGAGACGCCCCGGGCGTCGGGGGCCACCACCACGTGGCCCCCGGCCACCGTAGGCACGGGCCTGTGCACGGTGGGCTATGGGCTAGCTCGCCGTCCATCCGTCTCATGACGACAGGCCGTGTCGACGGCACGTTCGTGTTCAACGCGCGCCTCAAAGAGAGTCAGCAAAAGGGAAGGGGTCCGTAAGGAATGATGCCTGCCGGGGTTGCGGGACTGTTCGAAAGAGATACCGTGGCCCCGGAACACAAAGGGGGCGATGAAGGAACATGGATGGGTTTTAGTCAGTAAAAGTCTGAAACTCCCTCCTGCTCCGCCCAGAGCGGGAGGAGTTATTTGATGATTTCCCATCCGAAAAAAAAAAAACGTGATTTTTTTGCCGTTTTGTCTAATGTATAGATAATGGTACGGAACCCTTCGTGCGCGAGTCCGACTCGCACTTGGCCGGTTTTTTGTTTTTGTAAATCAATGAATATTGACAAAGATAAAACGCATCAAAACTTGGTGAGCTCGTGAAGTCACAACGCACTAAAAATTATAGCACGGCGTGACGTATTGAGAATTTTAAAAGCGTCGTATCTTCGTCAATTTTGGTTTACGTAACAAAAGAAAAAATACGTGTCAAATATTTTTTGATAATCTAACTGTCGGACTAATTAGATTTTTTCAGGACACAAGCCTATTCTGAGACACCATTTTCCGCACACAAACACGAGGTGCGTATGTAACTTTGTGTGCGGACAAAACGAAGACGTAACGTACAAACAATGGAGACTTCACATATAAATAATATTGCAGACAGTCCGTCCACCGCCTCGCATTAGCAATCATTATATACCCTCCATGTCTTTATTTATGTAAATTGCTCATTAATGTTACATATACGAGTATCTAGGATTTAGAGACACGTTGGTTGAGTTTTAAAGGGGGTTCAAAAATATGGAAGTGTTATTTTAGCTGATTAATTTTCTAGAAAAAAAAGAAGAGTGAAAAGAAAGAAAAAAGAGAGAGAGGAAGAGAGAGAGTTAGAGAGAACTCAAAAACCACTCACTAAAATAACGCACGGCCAGAGAAACGGTCTCAAGGATATCTAAACTAATTTTAAGAGGAAAGATTTGATTTTTTGTTCGTTTGTTACGATTTGACTTAAAAACTATTCAACCGATTTTAAAAATTCTTTCTCCATTAGAAAGCTACATATTTACCGAGTAACATAAGCTATAAATTATATTGATATCAAGCAAATTAGCCGAGTTATCACAATTTTAGTGGACGAAGTCGCGGGCTAAGTGATAGTTGGACTATGTGATAACAGAAACTTGGTGGTCTGCTTTTACGTTTCAAGAAAGTTCAGAATAGACACTTCAAAAGTTGTGAAATTGACCCCTTAGTATGGGAAAAGCAGTCACAAAATCAGCCCGAGTGAAGACATCATGTGCAATAGCAGATCAATGCCTTTGAAGAGAGAAGAAGATTGCAATAAGATTCAAACCGTGATAACCTTAAAGCTAGACCACCCATAGCTGTCACTACAATATCGTCAATGGTGTTCTGCTTTGTGCTCGAAGTTTTTCGGCCAAAGTTGGATATGCTATAGTCACTTGAAACAAAGAAAGAAGAAAGAAAAAATATTTTTTTGCCGCAGGCACGACGTGCAAAACAGGTACAAAGCATAAAAGACGTGACACACACACACACACACGACGACGACGACGACGATGACATAGACTTGAGAGCACATGAAAGAGCAGCACACCAAAGCTCTCGACAGCCACCCCAGAAAGTCATCCGACGATCGGCTAAATGGCATCATTTATATTCATGGCGATAACGGATGAGGCGTCAGGGATAAATTAATTATTATCGGCAGATTTGAATGAAAGAAGACAACAAAATTTAGAGAAACGGCAGGGGAATTATGATAAGAAGGTTTTACGAGCATTATTTTCGTGCAACTTTATTCTGAGGTAAATATTTTTAGGAGGTCCTAAACGAAAGGCCGTGTGGTATCCGGCAGAGTAGAATAGAACCAACCCATTACACTCACGGGTGTCGTATAAGGCGACTAATGTCTGAGGCAGAACACCTTGCGCCTCCGTAGACCAGAGAATGGGCAGCAGCGTTTTCTGTTAGTCTTTCATCACTGCGATCTCCAATCCACCTGCCAAGCGTAGAGATTACGGCAAATTCCTCCCATCATGGGAGAGGCCTATGTCCAGCAGTGGACGTTACGGGCTGTTGTTGTTGTAAACGAAAGGAAATCGCACCGCTTTCCTCACGATATTTTCTTTCATTGTTTTGAGCTCTATATGCTTCAAATAGCATAAGTATAATTAGCTATTAATAGTCCCTCTGATGGGAAACAAGCCTCCTCTTTGAGATGGCATGGGCAGTAATCTATCACGCGGGCCCAGTGCGGGTTGGTAAATTGTCACATGTCTTCGAATTTTTGGTTCTAGGACAAGTCAAAAATACGTGAGGCGACCATCACTTATTTTCCTTCACCGTTTTTGGAAACAGTGGTGATAAAATAAATCACACAAAGTAATACGCCTGTTTTCCAGTCGACGCCGCGACGTCATCATCATCTGCTTAGCCTTTTCCCAACTATGTTGGGGTCGGCTTCCAGTCTAACCGGATGCAGCTGAATACCAGTATTTTACATGAAGCGACTGCCTACCACCATCCCTAAATTTGAATGAAAAAATAATCTCATTCAGTCAGTCCTTTCTTTGCCAAAAATCAATTTAAACATAGGCCGGCCATCACAACCATACCCTGACCACACAATTAAAGTATTCTAAGCAATTTTGATTCAGAAAAAAAAAATGGCGTCGGGATTTTTTGTTACCGTGTCCAAAAATGACACTAAACTTGCCGAAAGGTCGTCGGGATACAAAAATTCAGAAAAAAATACTAAAAATTATATATGTCTGTAGTACCAACCGTATAATTTGCCCCTATAATTCGGTGGGACATCGTTTTTTTTTTGTTGTTTGCCGTAATTACGTTTCGGGTCTCTGTTTGTGAATCTTTCCGGTTTTTTTTACGAGTCACTTTCCGTCTTTTTTTGCTTTGTCGGTTTTTGGTGATCATCTTTTGGACGGCACGCAATGCGTGGAGTTTGATGACTTGGTCAAGGTGTTAGATGTTATTACCCGACTACAGCGAAGCTAAAAGGAAGGGTAATGATTTTAGCATTATAATTATGTATGTAAGTATGTTTGTATTTAAAGTTCCTCCGTAGTGCCTAAACTAAGCATCCGATTTTGATGAGTGTCATCCTGAATTTGTATAATAAATTATATAATAATAATATAAAATATAAATAAAATCATCAGTCTATTAATGTTCCCACTGCTGGGATACAGGCCTCCTCTCTATGAGAGGGAATGGGCTATAATCCACCACGCGGGCCCAATGCAGATTGGTAGGTGTCACATGTCTTCGAATTTTTGGATTCTAGGACATGCCGGTCTCCTCACGATGTTTTCCTTCACCGTTTTGAGAGCAGTGGTGATGAAATAAATTACACAAAGTAATGCGCCTGTCTGGGTTCGAACCCATGACTTACTGTTCGTAAGTCGGGGCCGCCACCACTGGGCCACCACTGCTCCAAAATATAAATAAAATACAGTTAATGATTTCGACACGGTCTCAATTTCGAATAACAATAGTTCGACTAGTCATTGCTTCGACAGCACACACCTTCGAAAAACACTACTTCGACAGATCCCCTCTTAGATATGCGCTTGTTCGACGGATTCCTATTTCGAAAGATCATACCTCGACATATTCGCTCTGACACTCGATTTCTATGAATAAGGTCTCAACTGATTGGTTATTAGGGCCCGCGTAACATAGGGTACTTTTTAACCGACTTCAACAATAGGAGGAGTTAACTTTTTCAGTAGTAACTACTAGGTACCACGATACCTATAGGAAAGGACTGTCAACAGATTAATGTCCTTTCCGCGGCACGGAGGGAATTCGGTGTGCTTTTATAGCAATGGTCACCCATCCAGAAACCAACCCAGGCAAGCGCGGCTTAACCTGAAGATCGACCCGTGCGACAGTAATTATTTAGAAACAAGCTCCTCAGTTTCTAGAGTCCTGTCAATTAACGGCCGTTTTCTGTAACTTACTTACGTATAACTGTTGGTTAATGTGCCTCTTCCGTAACTATCGGTGTTTCTATAAACAAAGAATATCCTATATGTGTCACCTACCTGTCACTTGATTCATAGAAAAATCAAAGAAAGCTTTTTTGTTACGTTTTGTCTCTAACCGTCCGTAAGCTAAATGTCAAACAGACAGAGATAGCAACCTACCGAAACCGGCTAGTAAGTTATTGAAATGGCCGTAAATTACTAACATAGTTGCTTGTCCTCAAAAAAACCGGCCAAGTGCGAGTCGGACTCGCACACGAAGGGTTCCGTACTATTGACTATATTTAGTATTTGTTGTTATAGCGGCAACAGTAATACATCATCTGTGAAAATTTCAACTGTCTAGCTGTCACGGTTCATGAGATACAGCCTGGTGACAGACAGACGGACAGACGGACAGACAGACGGACAGACAGCGAAGTCTTAGTAATAGGGTTCCGTTTTTACCCTTTGGGTACGGAACCCTAAAAACTAAAATGCTTATTACAACGTTATGTCTTTTTAACAGCGCCTATAGCAGTTTTCAAACAATAATTAATAACAAAACATAGAACACTTACATACCTTATTAATTTCTCACTATGTAGTGCGAAAACTAGGTAGGTTACACATAAACTCACGGCTTCTTAGGGTTCCGTTGCAAAATGGCAAAACCGGAACCCTTATAGATTCGTCTATCCGTTTGTATGTTACAGCCATTTTACTCCGAGAATGTTTGCACCGCACAGTTGAACTTAAAGTACTTACATATCCGTGATTTTCTTTAAGTGTAGTGAAAAACCGTGAAAGTCTAAAACAGCACACAGCTGAAATTTAGAGATTATGTGCCTTCATGAACCGCTACACAAATAATGATATCATGTAATCTTTATATAATATTAAACAAAGTCGCGCCCGATGTCTGTATACGCTTAGATCTTTTAAACTACACAGCGCAGTGATTCAGGAGGAAGGTTTTTATGTATATGCAAAGTGCATTTTTTGACAATTTTGGTGGCGAAATTTATTATTTCAGTTTTCGTGAAAAATAAGGACCTGGTATAACAATAGATAGTCCAAGCTTAAAGAATCTTCAACAGGCCCATGAATATCTTGATAACTTTTTGAGATATTTTAGTTTAAAGTGTAGACTGGCCACCAAAATTGAAAATCACGCACCAAAATCGAAAGTGACAACAAAATTGAAAATCAGTGGCATCAAAATTGAATATGCATCGCATATGCTACATTGACCAAAATTTAATAACAATTATCATACATCATTATTTTTTTACTATTCATGATTATTTTGTATCATTTTTTATCTTATTAATTTTTTTGGTGCCATGAGGTAAACTCCTTGTGTGCAAGTTCAACTCGCCCTTAACCGGTTTTTTCCGAAAAAAGCAGAAACTGCAAAACGCCACCTGCTACGATCCCTATTTATACTCCTTTTGATAATAAAATTGTAGGTACGCAATAAAAAACAGTAAATACAGGTAAAGTCGGTTAATCTATAAAACCTAGCATTGAATTGGACAAAAAGTACACTAGTTCGGAAAAGTGTTCATTTTATTTTGCTTGATTGTACTCCTGTAAGAAGAGCATTGCGACTGTCATCAATACGTGAGTACAGGTGAGTGCAACGATGTTTGGTGACCGTAAGATATTTTGTTTAAGAGCATTGTGAAGAGATGGAGGCTTTACATGCAATTTCTATTTGATCCGATAAACTAAACCGGTAGTTAATGAAGATGATGGCCGATACATGATTTTAAAATATGTTTGTAAGTATATCAGACTTCAGTGTTGGTTTTAAATGAATCATCTGTACACTAGTATTCAAAATAAATACTCACATCATCACCATCATCATCAGCCTATTAATGTTCCCACTGCTGGGACACAGGCCTCCTCTCTATGAGAGGAAATGGGCTATAATCCACCACGCGGGCCCAGTGCGGGTTGGTAGATGTCACATGTCTTCGAATTTTTGGTTCTAGGACATGCCGGATACTAAATACTCACAATCTTTGTTAATGGCAATATTGGAGGGCGATTTTGGCCTCGAAATTAAATACACAGTAACTTTAATGTTATAGTATTCGTAATTAATTTTACTATGATTTCAGTTATGACCGCAAAATAGTAGATGCATTAATGATGATCAATAGCCTATGGTGGATACATACTTACAGGACGAAAATTTAATCTGAAAAAGTTCAGTGTTGTAAATGTAAAAAAATCTGTACAGGATAATAAAGGAGCTCCAATTTACGAGAAGAAGAAGAAGTAAGAAGAGGGAGAGAAGAAGCGGAAGGAAGGAAAGAGGGGTGTGAGGCAGAAGTTTTTTTTTTTAAGGTGGGGGCCACCTTTTGTAGGCATGACATTTTTGAAGAGAGAAGGTATAGAAGATCTCACTCTAAATCAGAAAAAAAAATTCTGTACAAAACAAAACATGGCAAGAAAAACGAAACTTTAAAAATTCAAAAGCATTTTCTCCACGACTGCCCCCAAGATGTCACTGAACACAAATTGCTACTAGACCACAATATTCACTGAACTAGCAACAGATGGACAAAATTATATGCTTTGTTATTACATAGGGGACCAGACAGGGACGGAGCTATACCTCTCCTATCTACCACAATGAGAGGGAAAGAGAGGTAGAGATTTATAGAAACAATGTCGGAATTAGGGCGTATATCGATACGGTCTGGTTATTTGAGGGCTGCTGCAGTCGAAGTAGGGAAATAGTGACGTTTGAGGCACGTAGAAATAAATGTTAGGTTGTGGGTAAGCAGGCAGTTTTAATCACGGGTGTCGTATAAGGCGACTAATGTCTGAGGCAGAACACCTTGCGCCCATTCTCTGGTCTACGGGACCAGAGAATGGGCAGCAGCGTTTTCTGTTAGTCTTTCATCACTGCGATCTCCAATCCGCCTGCCAAGCGTGGAGATTACGGCAAATTCCTCCCATCATGGGAGAGGCTTATGTCCAGCAGTGGACGTTATGTAGTAGGTAGTTATAGTAGGCAGTTTTAATTGTAAGCTTATTGGAAAAAGAAATACTGGAGAGACCGTCTTTCAGAAAGCATCCGGAACCGGATATATGAGGATTTATTTGTAAAGCTGCGGTGGCCCAGTGGTGGCGGCCACGACTTACGAACAGTAAGTCGTAGGTTCGAACCCAGTCAAATTCTAAGAGAAACATTCGGAAACTATATAAAATGACATTAATTTACTAGTTATTAACAATATGATGTTAAAATACCTATGTTACTGCCATTCATGTGTGTGTGTATTTACCGCCAGCAATTAGGCAATTGAATGGAACTATGTTTAAAAAAAATTGAAAAAAAAAATGTTAATTAATAATGTATTTTATAATCTGCATGAGTTTGTTTGATAGGAAATAATGTTTTTGGGAACTTAATTGCTTAAAATACTATTGCATACCTGACTTGGGTGGACTGTTGAGACTGGAAATGTAATGTTTAATATTAAGAACTTCATGTACACAGTTACGCAATAAATATATCTTTATCTTATCCAGACAGGCGCATTACTTTGTGTAATTTATTTCATCACCACTGCTCTCAAAACGGTGAAGGAAAACATCGTGAGGAAACCGGCATGTCCTAGAACCAAAAAATTCGAAGACATGTGACTTCTACCAACCCGCACTGGGCCCGCGTGGTAGATTATAGCCCATTCCTTCTCATAGAGAGGAGGCCTGTGTCCAGTGGAAACATTAATAGGCTGATGATGATGATGATCATTTATACATCTTTGACAGTTGTTACGGGTAGTCAGTATTTCGACTACACCGCCCCGCCCCGTTGGTCTTGTGTTACTTGAAGCGACCTACCCAAATGTCCTTTCATTGGTATTGTTCGTGGTTTCGTTGAGCTCCTTGAGTTATAAGTCGCGCTACACGATAACTGACAAATGCTTGCACTGACTGGACAGGTCCACTCAAATCTGTGTGGTTATTTCTTCAAAAGACCATCTCAGACACTAATCTGCATGGTCCTCATGTGAATTGATTAAGATTATGTCTGGACTTCAAAAGAGACTATGACATCTGAGTTTGTTTCGGCTGTTTCTTCTCAGAGTAGTCAGGTACGAAACACCGGCCCCATCTAGTTTTAAAAAATGACGTGTAAAAGTGTTTGTAAAAACCTATTTGCAAAAATAAACATCATTTATTTTAGACCAACAAGGCAGTCGGCAACGAGGCACATAAATAAACAATTAAAATACTTGCCTAAGATTATTACAATTAAAATAAATATTATGCATAAAGGTTTATAGGTACTAGGAATATGCCATAAAACCGTTACCAGAACCATTCAGAATTCATTTAATTTTATTACCTACCTGATTTAATAGTAGGCATTAAACAAGGAATTAATAATACTAAGTAATTGTCGATTTCCTCTGATTTTATGAATATTGAATATTATATTGCAGTAGAATTGGTGTTTGGATTTGTGCTCAATTGATAGCAGTAAGCTTATTATTCACTGTTACAGATGACTAGGTGAAAAGGCTAGGCAGATGATGACCTGCCTAGCCTTTTCCCAACTATATTAGGGTCGGCTGTCTAACCGGATGCAGCTGAGTACCAGTATTTTACATGGAGCGACTGCCTATCTGACCTCCACAACTCAGTTCATACTGGGTAATACGATACCACTTTTGTAAGACTGGTTGTCAGACTTTTTGGGCCACTGACTACCTGTAACGACTGCGTCAAAGATAGACAAATGACAGCCGGAACCAACAGCTTAACGTGCTTTCCGAGGCACGGAGGAAACTCGGTATGTAATGGGTGGTCACCCATCCACAGACCAACGTAGGCAAGCACGGCTTAACCTAAAGATCGACCCGAGCGGCTGTTATTATTTAGCCACGAGCTACTCCAAACTTTCAGATGTATATTAATGATTATAATTCCGTAACTACTTACAAACGTGTTACTACCGCGAATCATATTTTAATCAACACTTGACACTAACCTGCAAATTGCAAAAAACGTTAGAAAAATTAAATTTCGCGGGTTACCTTTTACATACTACCTCAGATTAGCAACTATATTTGTGGTGGTTCAAACTTCGTTTGTAAAACTGTTAGAATAAAGTTCTAATCAGCTTGCACTACAAAGCGGTTGTTACGTCAGTCACTGCGGCCGAATAGTGCGAAATTAGTGGTTTTTATTCTTTATAAAATCAAATTTTCATCTTTTGGAAAAAATAAAAAACATAAGACCTGCTTTATAGTTAGTTTAGTTAGTATGCAAAATTTCATGATCTAATTTGAAGTACTTTTTGAATACCAGCGGTTTATTGTTCGATTTGGAGGTAAATTTGGGATTTTTTTCTATCGAGAAAATTTTATGAAATCGTGTTTTCGCCAAACATAAGACTAACGAATAACGTTCTAATCAGCTTGCACTACAAAGCGGTTGTTACGTCAGTCACTGCGGCCGAATAGTGCGAATTGAGTGGTTTTTATTCTTTATAAAATCAAATTTTCGTCTTTTGGAAAAAATAAAAAAACATAAGACCTGCTTTATAGTTAGTTTAGTTGTATGCAAAGTTTCATGATCTAATTTGAAGTACTTTTTGAATACCAGCGGTTTATTGTTCGATTTGGAGGTAACTTTGGGATTTTTTTCTATCGAGAAATTTTTATGAAATCGTGTTTTCGCCAAACATAAGACCTAACATTAATCCTCAACTTTACCATATATTTATTTCAAAATTAATGCTGCAGTATTTTAGGCGTAACGGAGGATCATGCTAAGCCATTTGAGGTAGTATAGGCCCTTGAGCGTAATATTCTATTGGCAACATCGGAACCCGTCATAAGACCCTCAACCCGCAACTCCAGCAGTCTTCCCTTGAACTCACGACAGACTGCGATCGGTTTAAAAACGTATTCATTAACACTGTGTGGTTGAAATAATTGAGTATCGCGACAGTTGGCGTAATTAACTGTTAAGGTACTACACAATGTCGTGGGGTGTGGTCGCACTGCGGGCTAGAGCGATTTAAGGCAAATATTCCCAATGAAACTGAAAGAGATCAGAACATCTAGACTTCAACAAATATATCTGTGCAGGCGGGAAAGTATAGATCTAAAATTTGTAGTTTGAGATATTTTCGTGCATTTTTTCTTGACAAACAACGCCACCTTTTTTTTTCGGATGGAAATCATCAAATGACTGCTCCCGCTTTGGGCGGCGCAGGAGGGAGTGTCAGACTTTTACTGACTAAAACCCATCCATGTTCCTTCATCGCCCTTTGTGTTCCGGGGCCACGGTATCTCTTTCGAACAGTCACGCAGATCCGGCAGGCATCGGCCCTTGCGGACCAAGGGGTTCTTTTGCTGACTCTCTTTGAGGCGCGCGTGGAACACTCCTGTGCCGTCGACACGGCTTGTCGTCATGAGACGGACAGACGGCGAGCTAGCCCATAGCTCTCCGTCCACAGGCCCGCAAGCAACGCCACCTTGAACTGCAAACTTCAAGTGATCATACTGTGAACTTAGTGCTCATGAGCTTTCATAGTCAAATTATTTATGAACTATTTACACTGACAAAGAAAGTGTAAGGTGATGCATTGCAGTTGAACCACACTGGTTGAATTATAGCGTGTTACACCCTGTGGTTTGTTTTCGTTGTAAATATTTATATTTTATGGTATAGTAATAGGCTAGCTTCCACCATCAATAAATTGCAAATCTATTTAGTCCGTCAGTTAGAGTATTGGAAAATAATGGACACGTATTTTTTGTTTTTGTAAATCAATGAACTTTACAAAGATACAACGCATCAAAACTCGGGAGGGTGGGTGCTCGTGACGTCAGAACGTACTAAAAATTATACCACGGCGTGACGTATTGACAATTTGAAAAGCGTCGTATCTTCGACAATTTTGGTTTACGTAACAAAAGAAAAAATACGGGTCAAATTTTTTTTTGATAATCTAACTGTCGGACTAATTCGATTTTTTCAGTACACAAGCCTATTATGTCTATTTTCTATTCTCACCAAATCGCCCCGCTCCCCGCTCCTACTACAGCCCAACCCCGTCAGCAAAACAGTAAAATAAAAGAATATTAAAAACAATGCAGCAGTAACGAAGCCGAGACAATGGTGACACAATGGTCCCGGCACAATAGGGCTGCACCACAATAGGGTTGTGCCGAGTGCATTCGAGGGCCGTAGAGTCGAGAGCACTAGCGCAATTTGTTGCAGCTCTAGTCGATCGGGTTTACAAGTGGGTTTGGATCGGGAAATTTGAAATGGGGAGGTTTTTCGATATCGTGAAAATACTAATGTTAGTTTGATACAAAGACATTCAAATATTTACAAGCGAGAGACTTGACAAGATGAAGGAAATCGTAATCCAATACTTGTTACTACTTAATAACAAATCGTTCTGACTAGTGTCATACACCCGCTTGTCAGAGCATTCGTCTGTCAAAATCGAAAATTTTCGGGATCAAAATTTTTGTATGAAAATATTCCCAATAACCGCTCTATGTATTTTAAATCTCTTTGGTTAGTAATGAGGAAAAATAAAGGTAAGGCCTTAAAAAAATCGAAAGCATTAGTAAACACTCACTGAAGACATCTACAAGAGAACCAGAGTCACCGACATAGCCCGAAGAATTGCCAAACTTAAGTGGCAGTGGGCAGGGCACATTGCTCGCAGAACGGATGGCCGATGGGGCCGAAAAGTTGTGGAGTGGCGACCGCGAACCGAAAGACGTTGCGTTGGAAGACCTCCCACTAGGTGGACCGATGACCTGGTGAAGGTTGCGGGAATCCGTTGGATGCGAGTCGCACGGGACCGGTCAATGTGGCGACACTTGGGGGAGGCCTATGTCCAGCAGTGGACGTCTTTCGGCTGAAATGATGATGATGATTAGTAAACACTACTAAAACACAAATTCCTAATGACAGTTTTCTTTATTTTACCTATAGTTGACTCTGGAAAATCAAGCACAAAACCGGGTACAGACGAGTGGAGACGTCATGTGCAGCGGCTTATCAACGCATTTAAAAAGAGAAAAAGGTCGCAATTACATTCTAAACGTGATGACCTTAAAGCTAGTCAATAGCTATTACTTACAATGTCATTGTTGGCGACTGGCTGGGATGCCACCTTTTCTTTAAGAAATGTATTTTTATACTACTACTATACTACAACAGCCCATAACGTCCACTGCTGGACAAAGCCTCTCCCATGATGGGAGGAATTTGCCGTAATCTCCACGCTTGGCAGGCGGATTGGAGATCGAAGTGATGAAAGACTAACAGAAAACGCTGCTGCCCATTCTCTGGTCTACGGAGGCGCAAGGTGTTCTGCCTCAGACATTAGTGACCTTATACGACACCCGTGAGTGTAATGGGTTGGTTCTATTCTACTCTGCCGGATACCACACGGCTATTTTTATAAATGTACTTGAATTAAATAAAAAAAAAAACAATTGAAATGTACTTTTGGAACAGAAGAAATGTTTTGTTAAGTTGTAAAGTATCAGTTATCTCTTGCCTTGTACATAATTTTGTCGCTTTGTGTTAAATAGCCATTACTTATATTTTACAGTGTTCCCATAATCTATAAACAAACGCAAATATCTACAGTCGATTTGCTCACCAACAGCCATGAATGGTGTTCTGACGTGTCCGCTTTGTGCTCGGAGTTTTTCATCCAAAGTTGTTTGTGCTAGTCACTTGAAAGCACATGAAAGCTCCCGACAACTACCCTAGAAAGCTGTGGCCGAAATCCGCTATAAAAAATCGCTATAAAATCCGAAGTCGACACTCAAATCAAGATTAGAATTTCGTTTCTGGAAGTCTAATTATCTAAAGATTTTATTTATATTTAACTACTGATTTCATAGTACCTTATCCACAATCCTTTAAAATTATGTAAGGGTGCCATAAATGTCAAACCAATAAATGTGACATAGTTTTATAATTTATGTTAGTAAAGTTGTGCTATAAAATAAACAACTTCTACACTACACTCATTTTATTATTTAATATAATTCATACCTTTTATATATGCATAGAAATTGTTTTACGTAAAAGCAGTAATGTATATGATCTAGTTACAATAAATTACTACATTTATAAGGTATTTAACATAACATTGGCGCCAGTCTATGCCATTTTCTTCCACCATCAATAAATTGCTAATCTATTTAGTCCGTCAGTTAGAGTATTGAAAAATAATGAACACGTATTTTTTGTTTTTGTAAATCAATGAATATTGACACAGATAAAACGCATCAAAACTCGAGAGTGGGGGCTCGTGACGTCACAACGCACTAAAAATTATAGCACGGCGTGACGTATTGAGAATTTTAAAACCGTCGTATCTTCGTCAATTTTGGTTTACGTAACAAAAGAAAAAATATACGTGTCAAATATTTTTTGATAATCTAACTGACAGACTATTTTGATTTTTTTCAGGACACTAGCCTATTGCCAAAATCTAAGCTAAGTGAGCAATAATTTAAAAGTGGTAGGAGCTATTTTCATTTACTCTGATTTAAATATTGAATACTTTCATTAGGAATTTCACAGCAGCAATTCGGAGTCCGTCCAAATCTGTGCTCGGCTAAACTCGGGCTCACCCTAAAACTATCACACGAAACTTATAACTAGTGCTAAGTATAGTCCTCCTGATAGTTTTACTAGGGACTAGACATCGACAGAAGACACAAGAAACGACACAAGGCACAAGAAAACGACACAAGAAACCATGTCAGAGGCTCTTGAGGCGGTTTAGAATTATCTGACACTAGGGTGTGTGGGGTTGTTAGACCTTACTGCCCACACCATAACAAGAAGACACAAGAAACATTACAATAAGTTACTCACAAATTGAGTAAAATACGGAATCTCGACGCAAAAAAGATCGATAAATGCTAATACGATGCTACAAAATTGCGATTGACTGCGAAAGACCGTTTTTGCGAAGCCACTACACTTCGATGCACGTTACCACGATAGATCTTCACTGCGATACTACTTGACTTCGATGCACGTTACCGCGAAAGATTTTCACTGCGATACTAGTTGACTTCGATGCACGTTACCGGGAAAGATCATTTCTACGGAACCGCGGCCAAAAGCTAGTATTTTATAAACACTTGAAAATTATAAATAAATAAACGAATTTTTAGGGGAAAATTTGTTTTACAAACACAGGGGACACTCTGTCTCCCTTACCCTCATAGTCCGATGGGACGGCAATCCGACACGACCGGAGTGAAATCAGGAGCAGAACTAACATCTTAACGTCATCATCATAATCAGCCTATAATGTTCCCACTGCTGGTACATACGGCTTTTTCTTTATGAGAGAGAATAGACTTTAATCCACCACGCGGGCCCAGTGCGGGTTGGTAGATGTCACATGTCTTCGATATTTTGGTTCTAGGACATGCCGGTTTCCTCACGATGTTTTCTTTCACTGTTTTGAGAGCAGTGGTGATGAAATAAATAACACAAAGTAATGCGCCCGTCTGGGTTCGAACCGACGAGTTACTGCTTTTTAAATACATGTTCTTATTCAAACACTGTTTTATCCTTTCAGATTGACAACCCGTGATCATGGCGCTTGCAACTTGCAACAGCGTCGAAATATCGGGAGCTCAATACAATTAACAATCACGGAAGAGGGATATCTTCCGTGATTGTTAATTGTATTGAGCTCCCGATATTTAGTAAGCGACAATATAAGTTTATGTTCTTATTGTTAGATTTTTGACACCTTAGACACCTCCACGACCCCGTACTATTAAATCCATCCATCAGCACAATGTTTTGAGTGCGTAACATTGAGTTTTACCGTGTTTTTTCACCCCAAAACAAAAATCGTTTCCCAGCAATAAATTTTACGTAAAGTTACTTAGTTTGATGTACAGAATGCTTGGTTCACGCCGGCTTCGTGAAGGCCTGTTCACACCTTGTCGGTTGTGTTTCATGTTGTCATTTCCTTTTCCATAGATTTGCTACCATAAAGGGTAAAAGTGTAAATATTAAGACGTGATCATTCCATTTCAGTTACGATAACGCCATGCTCCACATTTTAAAAAGCACTCTCCACCACTTTTTAGACGGCGAGCTTCTTGCCAAGTGAAGTTTTGATGTCACGATAGCGACACGATTTCCTGAAAATAATTTAATGCTTGTATTCATCATCCCTAGGTTCTAAAATATCAGTTTTTCTCCAATAATCCAATTTACAGTACGACAAGACAAGTCTAGACAAGTAAAGCTTTCGACTGCAACAGCTATTATTTCTGATTTCTTTTACATTTATTAAGACATTGTTTTTGCGTAGCTTATAAATCGTAATGACTGTCATTCCAGTATATTGTTCTTCTTCTTTTTCGTGTCATGCTCTGAAATCGGTGGTATCTTAGGTGGTTGTTTACCACATTTTATTGCGCCAGTATCTACAATGTTGATGTTACCATTGCTGACGTTTTATCTATTAATTTACTGCTGATGTTTTATTTTTTCCTTTTAGTACTTACTAGATTCACAAATAATTCTTAATTTCAGCATTTATTGAAGAAATACGTCATGAGCTGCGGTAACCCAGCGGTAACGGATCCGACTTACTACATCACGATGTTTAGAAATGTCAAAAGTCGTACAATATAAATACTCCATTGATTTTTCCGGCGAGCACTCCGTAAAACGAATGCTTTTAGATACATTAACGCGATTGGAAAAACTGTGGTTTTAGTCAACTTAGATATTTTATATTTGTGTAGGAGTTCATCAGAAATTATGGGGTTTTGGGGCATAAAATATTTATGTGTTTGAAGTGAAGTAAAGAATTATATTTTGTATACCTTTCGATTACATTACGTATCAGTTTGTCTATGTGTGTTTAATATAGCCACCTCACCAAACGCGCGCTTCGTTTGACCAAACCGCAGCTGCGCACAGTTACAGCCGCCATTACTAGACACGGCTCTTTTAATAAACACCTCTTTGTCATAGGAGTCACGGACAGCCCCCTGTGCCGTGCCTGCATGGAGGAAGACGAGACAGCAGCCCACGTGCTTCTGCACTGCCCAGTGGTTGCAACATACAGGGCAAAGTACTTCGGTAACCCAGGTACTCTCCGCGAGATTGTCAGCAACACCAAGGCGCTGCTAGCCTTTCTCGGCGGGGAGTTAGGGTGGATCGAATAAAATTCCCACCCGTACGCAAAATACGCGCTTTGACGTGGAGTTGCGGACACCAGCCATACGATACAATACAATACAATATAGCCTAGCTGGGTGGAAGCATACCATCACGCCGATAACCAACGAAAGAATAAGCAGAGGACCCATGTAGTAGGGGGCTAGCCATTGTCATCAACGGGCACGAGTGTCTCTGAGGCTGCTACTGAGAAATCCTCGAAGGAAAAACTCAAGAAAACTGTTCACGACCAGGGAATCTAACCCAGTACCTCATCCCCACTACATAAACGAGTCAGTCGAAGCCAGTAGGATATTCAATTTTTTTCATGTTCTAGCAAGGAATCCTAATATCGCAGTGAAGTAATTAGCAATAACAATTACCTCCGACTCCGAGGCTCCGAGTCATTTATCGAATTTTGTCTTGAAAAACTTTGTTAAGTTACTTAATGATAATTTATTATAACATATCGTTTATTCATTTTTCTAAACTTACTTTTTAGGTTTTTTTTTTTAATTGTAGCCCACCGGTATCGGGAACAGGGTCCAAGCTACCGGCGCACAGAGGGGTATTTGAGGCAAAAAACCGGTCAAAACTATATAAGGGCCTATATCATGTCAGTGTATAATAAAAAAACATTTGATTAAAACAAAAATGGATTTATTAGTAAAAAAATACATCAAAAAAAAATTAGAAAAAACAAAAAAGTGTAACGAGCTGCTGTCCATTTCTGATTAAAACTCGTCTTAAAATGCCTCAATGAACAAGACAAAAAAATCCTGTCTTCTGCTGGAAATGAAGTCAATTGAATCAATTTTCCGAAGTAGGTACCTACAAAATAAACAAACAAAAAATTTTTTTTCGAAAACCTATACCTACTAACTTAAAAATTAAAAAAAATATTTAGGGTATGTTGGGGGACGATTTTTTTTCAGTTTCTGCAAGGCAAAGGATCAAACTTTATTACAATGTCTAAAATGTAGGGCGATAACATAAACAAAAACACTATGTTATAAAATTTTATTTAAAAAAATGTTTTTAAAAAGGGAATTTGCAAATTAACTTTATATAGTAAAACTCGAGGAGAAATGAATTGTAATATATTTTATTACAAAGTCAAACCTTCAACTTCCATATCCAACATGGTATTTTGACGTTATTCACCCCACGAAGCCAAGGTATCACGACAAAGACAACCGTAACACAAAATGACTGGGTTCTGAATGACAGTGCGGCCAGACCGCGCAGTTAGAGTGGCTTTGGGGGCAGCCCTTTGATAAACCGGTTATTGTACTTCATGAAACACGCATTGTTTGTATCATTTAGTTAATTTTAGAAAAACCACTTATGACCGGTTTTTTGCCTCAAATACCCCTTAGTGCGGCGGTCAGGGCTCCAGAGAGAGGAACCTCCTAACAATACGAGCCGTGTCCAGGAGTACCGCTTTCTGAATCAAGCCCTTGATCCAGCTGCCTAACGAGAGCCTCCTCAGGTATTGATCGAGGCTTTTGGCAAGCGGCTTGTGTACTGAAAAAATGTAATTAGTCCGTCAGTTAGATTATCAAAAAATATTTGACACGTATTTTTTCATTTGTTACGTAAACCAAAATTTACGTAGATACGACGCTTTTAAAATTCTCAATACGTCACGCCGTGCTATAATTAGTGCGTTGTGACGTCACGAGCTGACTCACGAGTTTTGACGCGTTTAATCTTTGTTAATATTCACTGATTTACAAAAACAAAAAATACGTGTCCATTATTTTCCAATACTCTATCTGACGGACTAAATAGATTTGCAATTTATTGATGGTGGAAACTAGCCTATTAAGCCATGGGCTGAAACGACTATCGGTACAATATAATTATTGGGTGTGTAACGGTTGATATAATAACAAAAAATGTAACGTTCACTTCACCTAATTTCAGTTAATATACTTTTGTTTAATATAACGATCAGTTGAGATAATGAATTGTTGATATAATTTCATTTTATCTAATTTCTTATGATATAATAAACATTTCCTATAATGCACATTTGACATAATATTCATGTAGTATATTATTCACTTACTATAATATTCATAATCTCTAATAACTTTTAATATAATTTAGAAAATCTCACCCTCAACTATTGTAACCAGTAGAAATTGGATGCAATCTGGACTTTAGGGCACCCCGACTCGGACAGGTTAGGTTAGAAGGGGATGGCGGGGTCATGTGAGCGAGCGAATAGACCCCGCCATCCCCTTCGTGGTTATTTTTTTATAAACCATCCAGAAGTAGGAGCCCCGCGAAGCGGGGCTCCGTCGACCAAGCCCACCCTCAACCATGCATTGAAAATTTTAAGATTTGGTTAGGTGCCATTTGAGTTAGGTTAGAACTGTGACCATTAAACATGAAAATTAGGTCAAAAGAACATTAGGTCAAATGAATGTTACATAAAAAGAATATTATACATATTGAAAATTATATAAAATGAACGTTATACTAAATGTTTTATATTAAATGAAAATTATATCATATGAAATTAGGTTATATGATTTTATAGCATATGAAAATTATAATTATATGAACGTTATTTCAAGTGAAATTAGAGCATTTGTTATTATATCATACATTACACACCCATAATTATTATGGTCTGTGTTAAAAAGCGAGAGATCAGCGGTGGCCCAGTAGTGGCGTCCCCGACTTACGAACAGTAAGTCGTGGGTTCGAACCTAGGTAGGTGCATTACTTTATGTGATTTATTTCATCACCACTGCTCTCAAAACGGTGAAGGGAAACATCGTGAGGAAACGAGACCCAAAAATTCGAAGACATGTGACATTTACCAACCCGCACTGGGCACGCGTGGTGGATTATAGACCATTCCCTCTCATAGAGAAGAGGCCTGTGTCCCAGCAGTGGGAATATTAATAGGCTGATGATGATGATGATGATGTGTTAAAAATAACTGGCGAAATTTTGGTGTAAGTAATAATTAAGGTTTGGGAAGAGGTGCAACTCTGCCTAAACCTCCTTAGATTATAGGCGTGATGTTCTGGTTGGGGTTTTTGTTCACAATTCTGATTATAATAGAAGTGTTAGACAATAAAAAAGAATATATATTTTCGAAGCAACAAGACCGATTGTCTTGAACTTCAAGGAAATATTTGATTAAATGAAAAATTCGTACATTTTCTGGTTTCAATCCTTTTTCAAAACATAACATAACATTACGCCTGTAATCTCCGAAGGGTTAGGCAGAGGTGTATCTAATAGTACACTTATATTTCACCAGTTATGTCATAGGGGCGAGCCTATTGCCATCAACAGGGCGCAAATCCAGACTCCGTGATGTAAAACTAAATAAATATCACGAAAAACCTTTAAAATCTACCAAATAGAAGACAACAATTTGTATCTATGTCCCCTCAGTGAGGTAAAAAATAAAAGTCATTATATTGTACCCCAACACGAGGTAAGGGCGGGGGTTGCGTTGCCATGGCAACCGACGGGGGCGGCGCTATGTAGTCAGTACATGGAGCATAGAGGCGTACGTGAAATATTTGGGGAGTAGGTATTTTTGTAGGTTCGTGAAGAAAAATAAAGAAAATAAAAAAAACAGACTCGCACAGGACAAAATAATAAAACATAAAATTAAATAAAAAAGAGAACAACAAAAATTGCTTTTAAAAGACATACTTTTACATTAAGGAGGATGCGCGTACATGAAGGAAAAATTGTGTTACTGTCATCATCATCATCATCATCATCATATCAGCCGAAAGACATCCACTGCTGGACATAGGCCTCCCCCCAACGGGAGGTTTTGCCATAATCGCCACGCTTGGCAGGCGGGATAGCGATCGCAGTGCGGTTGTTACAAAAACACAGAGAACGCTGCTGCCCATTCTCTGGTAAGTAAGTCCCTTAGTCACCTCTTACGACACCCACGGGAAGATATGGGATGGTGCTATTCTTTACGTCCGACACCATACAGACGAGTATTACTGTAAACGAAACGATTTTTAACTTTATTTTAATGTAAACCATTTTCGATTTTACTACCGTTTGCAAATTGTTTACTTTTCAAATAAAAATACTACTATAAATTACAATTAGACAGGTGGTGTACTCGATATGTTGACCTATATGCAAAAATGACGACTTCCCCAAAAAAAATATAGTTAAAATTCGTCTAGTCCCAACCTAGTACCTAATTATATCCACTGTTATGTATTGAAGCAAACTGTTTTTAGGGTTCCGTACCCAAAGGGTAAAAACGGAACCCTATTACTAAGACTTCGCTGTCTGTCCGTCTGTCCGTCTGTCTGTCACCAGGCTGTATCTCATGAACCGTGACAGCTAGACAGTTGAAATTTTCACAGATGATGTATTTCTGTTGCCGCTATAACAACAAATACTGAAAACAGAATAAAATTGATATTTAAGGGGGGCTCCCATACAACAAACGTGTTTTTTTTGCCGTTTTGTCTTATGTATAGATAATGGTACGGAACCCTTCGTGCGCGAGTCCGACTCGCACTTGGCCGGTTTTTTTAATCAATCGAAATAAAATGCGTACGTTTTTGACATCAACTATTAATTGCACACCGGTGACGGTTTCAAATAAAAGTTTTTTTATCAATAGCACACAGGATGTAGCTACACAATTCTGGGCAATCCTGCCTATGTTTATATTTACATTTAAACTGACCATGGTGTCCTTGCCACCATTTGGCCAGAAGGGCACCAAGCGCCATGGGGCCCATGGGCCCATCACGTGAAAGTAAAAACTTACGAAAACCGCAAAAATACCGTCAAATTACTGTCATTTTGACCACCGATTACCTCGTGTATGACAATGTAGGTTACTGTTACAAAAAGGCTAACATAATATTATAAATGTATGAAATCTTAAAAATGTTTTACGATTAATTCGTAAAATATTTTAAGTGAGTAAATGCAAAGATTTGCTGATTTAGCCGTTAGGGAACTATTGAAAGCATTTTGTACGGGTTTCATGGAATTCAATAAAAAAACTTTATGTTTTTCTTTTCGTTAGGAAGTTACTTATCTAAAAACCGACGAAGTGAATTCATTTACTTAATTTCTAGGAAAACTTACAGCTAAACAGACAGTGAGTAATAGTTTTACAAAATATAGCCAATTACAAGTTTCCACATGTTACGTTGTTATGCTATATTCTTGTGTTTCCATTATAAGTAACTATATACCACCAAGCAAGCTTCAGCAGGCTTCAAGAATTTTCATACTGCTGAAAATAAATGAAAGTTTCTGCATCCTGTATTACCGAATCTCTAAAACAAAGGCCTTTAAATTATGTTCTTAAGGCGACTACAGGAGCTAAATTAGCAACTCTATTTGTGGTGGTTCAAACTTCGTTTGAAATACTGTTAGAATAAAGTTCTAATCAGCTTACAATAAAAAGTGGTTGTTACGTCAGTCACTGCGGCCGAATAGTGTGAAATGAGTGTTTTTTTGCGATTTACAAAAAATCTACTGATTGGACTAAAAAAGTAAAACACTATGATGCTAATATGTTGCTTGTAGAATTATTTGCCATATACATATATATGTTCGTGATTTTTATGGCATAAAATTTGTTGTATTATGTTTTCAAAACACATTCGTACTAGCAATACTAGCATATATCCTGAAGAATACCATATACTTTTATAGTTTTATTTATTGCAGTGAATCATATGTTTTTTTGCATTATAAAACTCGCGTTTAGCTTTAATGGACTTTGATACCGTTTGAAGCCATGTGAAAAGAGGGCTGGTTGTTTGTTATTTAATAAGATTTCTCGCAATAATATTATGTGCCCACTACCATTGCTTTTTTCTAATCGATAAAGTCGTGCTAGACGTGCTTTTTTATTGACTTCGAAAAAGGAGGAGGTTTTCAATTCGGCTGTTTTTTTTTAAATATTTGTTTCCTCACAACTCCGTGATTACTGGTTCGATTTAGGTATGTGATTCTTTTTTTCATTTGGTAGAAGAAGATTGCACGGTGGTTACATGAATATTTATTCACATTACTTGGGTAGATTATGAGTTATCTTCTATAATACATATTTTTTTCTTCTATGTCAATGTAGATGATCTGCTAATAACTTTTGGTAACAATGGCAAATGAATACTCAACAAGAATTTGTGTGATAAACCATCATACCACTACTAAAAAGGCTGAAATAAAATACTCCATTTGCAAAAAAAAAAAATTAAAAAAAAAACAACCAATAGTTCAATGTTTTAGTTAAATTAAAAGTTCGTGGGTGGTCCTCCCGATCACATCAAGCTCTATTTTATTACTATCACGTACTGTTAAGTAAAAATTAATCAACACAACAACAACAACAACAGCCCATAACGTCCACTGCAGGACATAAGCAAAATCTTCGTTCTTCCAATAATCGTCTTCTACGATGTCCTACTCACCGCTCTGGCTTTCTTAAATCTTCTTTTCCTGTCCAGGCGGTTTTCCTTTGGAATGCGCTCCCTCTGAATATCAGGATGGCAACCAGTCGGCTTACATTTAAAATAAAAGCTCGGGAACACTTCCATAAGAAGTTGGCAGACTTGTCCCACAATTAATTTGTTGGTTTTCTTCATGTATGTTTTTATTTTTTATTTTTACCTTTCCTCACTTTGTATAATTTGTTGTATGTATGTATATAAGTATTTATTATTATAATAATATTTTATTCTTCAAAATTTTCTGTTCTGTTGCACCTACTGTTTTGTCTCTGCACCACCCTAAGGTAGACTGGTAGAAAATGCCCAAGGCATTAAGTCCGCCTTTGTACATTTTGTGCATAAAGTTTTAATAAATAAATAAATAAATAAATAAATAAGCCTCTCCCATGATGGGAGGAATATGCCGTAATCTACGCGCTTGGCAGGCGGATTGGAGATCGCAGTGATGAAAGACTAACAGAAAACGCTGCTGCCCATTCTCTGGTCTACGGAGGCGCAATGTGTTCTGCCTCAGACATTAGTCGCCTTATACGACACCCGTGAGTGTAATGGGTTGGTTCTATTCTACTCTGCCGGATACGACACGGCTGCTAAAAATTAATCAAGTACTATACATACATACATACAAGCACCATCAATGTATACCCTTACGAAGTCATGTTATAACGCTTGAGTGGAAGGTGAAACGACAATTAACATACATTTTCACAGCATAAGTACTTTACGTGTTAGGTATGTGCTGTAAAAAGTGAGTAGGTAGTTGATATTACATGATTTTGTAATAGATTTTAATTTTTAGTTGATCGTTTTTATTAAAAATAACATGTACCGTTTAATTTATTCGATTTTAAGAAGTCGAAAGACTGTATCTCGTGATTTTTTACAAGCTACGTACACAGGTATTGACCCATATTGAAGAGATGGGGTCCTGTAGAGTGCTATTCAGAAAAAAATTGAATGAGCCATTTGTTTTCTCTTCGTTTGTTTTCCCCAAATATTTGAGAACGTCTCCAAGAAGAAAGAACATTTGCAGATTTTTTTAGCACCTGTAGAAAACATAAACATACACGGATCTAAGTAATTTATTTCTTACTTCCGTCTGTTTTGTATTTTACTATTTATTTATGTTAGCATTCTGAAAGATTCTTAAAGGTACTGAAGAAACTCATAATTGTTGTTGTTGTTTTTATCGGTGCTTACTTGTACATTGTCTTAAGTTTTACTAAAAGACTTTTTTTGAGTCATAGACTCTAATAAAAAATAAAAAACTGTTATATTCAATAATAACCCTCCTAAATATATTTAAATATGAAAAAAAAAACGCGGGGTACTTAGTACAAAAAATTCAAGAGAAATGCATTTTCAATTTTCATTTCCCGTATTTTCCGCTCCCGGCCTCCATCCAGAGTTGTGTTACAGTGAAATTATGAACGGCAGTGTTGCCAAGTAAAATAAAACTTTCCACGTTTTACGGCTTTCTGCCACACTTTATGAATTTACCGTCTTCAAAAATGTTGGGGAATAATGTTCTATGTTGTTAACATTATAGTGTTTAGTTTTTGACTGATACACTTATAGCTACTTAACACTTCAATACCCGCAATTACAGACACAATTAAAATAACAATGCACCGTGCCTCCGGAGGCACGGCCGGGAGGCCGTGCCTCCAGAGGCACGGTGCATTGTTATTTCACCTCCATTTCACCTCCCGTATGCTCCCGCATACGGGAGGTGAAATGTAATGGAAAAGAGATTATTTTCTACATAATCTTTGGTTATATATTGTATATATTTGGTCCTTTTCACTAAAGTTGAATAGAAAAGGTTTAAAACACCTCTTAACGAAGCTGAAAGGCACTTATTCTCCCCGCCATTGCGATCATTTTTTAGGGTTCCGTACCAAAAGGGTAAAAACGGAACCCTATTACTAAGACTTCGCTGTCTGTCCGTCTGTCTGTCCGTCTGTCCGTCTGTCCGTCTGTCCGTCTGTCTGTCACCAGGCTGTATCTCATGAACCGTGACAGCTAGACAGTTGAAATTTTCACAGATGATGTATTTCTGTTGCCGCTATAACAACAAATACTAGATATAGTCAATGGTACGGTACCCTTCGTGTGCGAGTCCGACTCGCACTTGGCCGGTTTGTTTTGTTTGTTCTACACCATACCTGGGAACCTTCTAGTTACGGAGATATTGGGGTTCAAAGTCCCAACTTTTCCACGTATTTTTTTTTAAATACAAGTTTTTAATGTAAGATTTTTACTTTAAACACCACGGCCCTCGTACTATTCAATCCATCCATCAGCACAATGTTTTGAATGCGTTACATTGAGTTCTACCACAAAAAATGATTTTTCGCCTGAAAAAAAAGTCGTTTCCCAGCAATAATTTTTGCGTAAGGTTGGGTACTTAGTTTGATATACAGAATGCTTGGTTGACGGCTTCGTGATGCTTACGAACCTCAACGCTCTCGTGGAGACCAACCCTGGATTGGACTTGTTTGCTGATGAATTGAAGACGATATTGTTGGAATGTTTGTGGTTCTGCGAGAAGACCGAGTAAAAGGATTAGGTATTTAATTTAGTGTTAATGGTTTTAAATACTGTACTAAATAAATAAATAAAGTGATGAGGTCTTTTACACCATGTGTTTTTCCTACTCCTCCGCTATACTTTTCTGATTAATTTTGTTGCGGGATCCAAGACAGTTAAATTCATTCTCTGGGACTTCGTCGAGCTTCATTGTCTCGGCGCTTTTCTAGTGGTCGCCACTGTTGGTTCTGGCTTTCAGTTCAGGAGAAGGTTTTACACACTCCCCTTCGAACCCCTAGTTCTAGTTAACAAATTAAAACATATCGACAAATAACGGTCGTCCATAACTTTACAGATCAAAAGAGAATTTTACAGAAAAACACAAAAAAATAAGTACGATACAAATCACAGACAAACTTGTTATATTACTTGTTACTTCATCAGCATCATCATTTCAGCCGAAAGACGTCCACTGCTGGACATAGGCCTCCCCCAAGTGTCGCCACATTGACCGGTCCCGTGCGACTCGCATCCAGCGGATTCCCGCAACCTTCACCAGGTCATCGGTCCACCTAGTGGGAGGCATTCTAACGCAACGTCTACCTATATATACGTCGTATATTACTTTACTCTGTGCAAACTGGGCTTGATCCAATAATGTCGTGTGACATTCCATAACCCTTTTGTTTTGCACCGTGATTTGGTGCTTGAGGTCGACGGGAACGAGTAGGGTCACCGTGTTAAGTGTTCCATTGATATTTTGAAGAAGAAGTTGGATTTTTCGGGTTGGCATTCGCACATTAATTAACAAATGAGTTTACAATGGTCTTACCAAGGGGTATCGTATTACTCAGCACTTACTGGGTTTTGGAGGTCAGATAGGCAATCGCTCCATGTAAAATACTGCATGGAATACCATGCAGTTACTCATCTTCATCATCTGACCTTTACGACCTTTGATCTAACCGGATTCAGTTGAATACAACTGAATCCTGTTAGATTAAAGGTCGACCTCAAATAGTTGGGAATAAGCTACGCAGTTTGTGTAGTCTCTATGGTGTCGGACGTAAAGAATAGCACCATCCCATATCTTCCCGTGGGTGTCATAAGAGGCGACTAATGGACTTACCAGAGAACGGGCAGCAGCGTTCTCTGTGCTTTTGTAACAACCGTACTGCGATCGCCAACCCGCCTGCCAAGCGTGGCGATTATGGCAAAACCCCCCCTTGGGGGAGGCCTATGTCCAGCAGTGGACGTCTTTCGGCTGATATGGTATGGTATGGTAAGCTACGCAGATGATGATGATGAGTTCGTAATGGTCATTGAATGAGATTCGAAGAACACTTAATTAATATTTAAAATAAATAGTGTTACACTTGGCCGTGTGGTATCCAGCAGAGTAGAATAGAACCAACCCATTACACTCACGGGTGTCGTATAAGGCGACTAATGTCTGAGGCAGAACACCTTGCGCCTCCGTAGACCAGAGAATGGGCAGCAGCGTTTTCTGTTAGTCTTTCATCACTGCGATCTCCAATCCTTCTGCCAAGCGTGGAGATTACGGCAAATTCCTACCATCATGGGAGAGGCTTATGTCCAGCAGTGGACGTTATGGGCTGTTGTAGTAGTAGTGTAGTAGTGTTACACTTACCCCTACTGTATGATTGCTAAGTATACTAAATTCAGTCGATCTTTACTTGATACAATCATAATATCATGTCACATTTCATTTCGTACACTATGACCCTAATATTTGTGCCGTGATTGGGTGCTTGAAAGGTCGACGGGTGCGAGAGTGTGCGGTCACAGTGTCAAGTGTTCCATCGATTTGAGAAACGTTTTGGGATATTGATATAATCAATATCAAGGCCAGGACCGAAGCCAGGACGAGGATCAAGAGGGATTGACCCCCGCTCCCCCGAAATGAATTTAATGTCAATTTAATCCACCGCAGACTTGACATCGACACCGAGGAGGTAAGTAATTGATTTGTTCGCTGCAAAGAAAACTAGAAGACTCAATTTAATTTTGTAATAAGGTGTTAATATTTCTGTAATAGTTTTCTAATCAATATTATCACTATCAATGTTATGAACACCATTTTATTTCTTTTAATAAAACAATTTTATGTTTTTCTACTGTTCCACCAAACCAAACCCCCCTGAAATTGTTTTATGGCTACGGCCTTGATCAATATGGATCTATAAGATACGATAGTGGAACTAGCATTGATGATGACCAAATCCCATATTGGATCTAGTTTGGTATTTAGTTTGGAAAGTGGTGAAAGATTACTTATTTATTGATTAGTGATGAAAGATGATTATTATTTTTGACAACAGCTTTCGTAGCGTTTCGTTTCTCGAGGGTGTACCTCAACAAGATTAATACAGGGTGTTAAAGACCTCATCACGAAGCCGCCAACCAAGCATTCTGTACATCAAACTAAGTAACTTCACGCAAAATTATTGCTACCGACTACGACTAACGACTTCTTTTTTTGGAGTGAAAAATCATGTTTTGTGGTACAACTCAATGTAACGCGCTCAAAACATTGTGCTGATGGATGGATTGAATAGTACGGGGTTCGTGGAGGTGGTTAAAGTAAAAATCTTACATTACTTGTCAAAAAGTAGGAACTTTGACCCCAATATGTCCGTAACTACGTATAGAAGGTTCCCTAGAAGAACAAAAAATGATCGTAATGACGGGGAGAACAAGTGCCTTTCGGCTTCGTTAAGAGGTGTTTTACACCCTTTTTATGTATGTATTTCAGTAGCATTAATCCGATATAAATCCAATAATCTCCCTCGCCTTTCCCAACTATGTTGGGGTCGGCTTCCAGTCTAACCGGATGCAGCTGAATACCAGTATTTTACATGGAGCGACTGCCTATCTGACCTGCACAACCCAGTTAGTACTGGGTAATACGATACTTCTTGGTACGACTGGTTGTCAGACTTTTGGGCACTGACTACCTGTAACGACTATCAAAGATCTACAATATTGACCAACGGCTTAATGTGCTTTCCGAGGCATGAAGGAAATTCAAAACACCAACCTAGACAGGTGCAGCTTAACCTGAAGATCGATGCGAGCGGCTCAATACACTTTTGAATGTTTTAAAATTCTTATTTAATGTTTTAAAAAACTCTGCGTGGAATAAATATAAGCTAATACGTAAGTTAATACGTGCCGACATAAACCTACCACGTTACGACGTGTTAACATTTAATTATTTATGAAATTAAAAACTCAACTTGGAATAAACTTATAAATAAACCAAAACAATTAAAATTATGAGGCAACGCCTTCTTCAAACCATACTAAAATCATAAATGGATTTTAGTACACAAACTTAAAAACATAGTGAAAAAACCTAAGGCTTTCAACTTACGTTTTAAAAATGGTTCACTCCGTAAAACCCTTCAATGCTCGTAATATTTTCATAACAAAAAACCTCGCATAATCGAGTATCATATCTCATCTATCTTTCTCTTTCACACACACCATAAAACACCACGTTAAACAGAGAAAGAACTACCCCATCTGTTACCTCTCGTAGCGTCTCTTAATGATATGCAATACGACCCTCTTTAATCACCCCTTCCTTTCCCACTCGCACGCTAACCAAAAGAGTAAAAGAGATAAAAATACATAATAGTGTTCCGTTTCGAAATTACATTATGAAGTAGTGGCACGCGACCAAACAACAAAGACCCCTCGGCTTCGCACTGTTTATTCAGAGTCACAGATTTTTGTAGCGGTTTTAAAGGAAGGGAGGTCTTTTAAGTTGGTAGGATAATTTTTCATGGCTCCTAGAGTGACAAATGGCGCGGAAATAAATTTTATTTATAGGTTTTAGTTGACAGCGAGTTGTAAATGAACTTTTAATGGCGTCTGTGTTTGTTTATTGTGTGAATTAGTAGCTTATGTGATTTATATAAACTTGGATTGGGAAAAGTATAGAGTAACGTTGTAATGGGGTTGGTTCGTTGAGTTTTGATTAGTAAGTAAGCTTTTTGGGGTTAATTGCGAAGAATTAGTTGATTTTTTGTGGTTAAGTATAGTTAAATGTGTCGTTTTAGAAGGTTCTTTACTTGAACTTGATAAAATAAAGTTTTGGAGATGAATTATCATAATTACAGGCATTTCAGAACTCAGGATTTGTTGCGTTTTCCCGTCTATCGTCGGTTGGTATACTTAAATTACTTTTCTTGTACGTCTCAGGTTCTGATGGATTCCACTGAAAAACATAGCTCGTAGCCCACTTTTAGGATGACGCAATATCCACCACATACCATAGGCATATTAGATGACAAAAAACTTTCGTTAGCTTATCTAATTTTTGATTCTTCCGTCATCGTTATAATAAAATCAAAATCAAAGCATTTATTTCAAGTAGGCCAGTTACAGGCACTTTTGAATTGTCGAAACAAAGATGAAAATTAAATGTAGCTACAGTCCCAGTCACAAGACATAAAATTGTGAAAGTACTGTAGTTGCCCATTCTCTAGCGTAGATCGCTATGGAGAAGAACGGGCAAGAAACTCCATGGACACTCTTTTAAATCAGAATATTTTTACAAAATCTTGGTTACATCATTCGTCATCGTTTTTCTCGGTTGGGGATTCTTGAACAGGTAAGTATATGCATACCTGTTCAAGAATCCCCAACCCAGAAAATGCAAGTGTTACAGCTGAAGTAACACAAATCACTGAAGGAAAACAATTGAAAAATGCGACCCCACTGCACATTAATCCTTATCAAAACAAATGAACAGCGGTTGGCAACATGATTCGCGAGTGTCGGAGCATTTACATAGAGGTATATAATTATGTACATTATGTACGTAGATTATGACCATAGTACCACCGCACGCATGGTTATGAATGCATTATTAATATTTTATTGTAGATTGTAGAGTAGGAGGACGGGGTTTTTTTTATGGAAGTATTCTTTATCGTTTGGTTAGTGCCTACGCCGCGTTTTAATAGAGCGACTTAAAATATAACTTTATTTACTACACGAAAATACACATTTCATTGTGAGAATTCAGCACCCCTAGCCAAGTTACAAACGTTTCGTATCGATTCTCTTTCTACTATCGTAAACGCCTCGGCGTAAGCGATTGTAGAAAGCGCTAAATTGGTAGCCAAGTTGACACGACTGAGTTGATCGCTCGTTCTCTAATGTCTGTAGAAAAAACCTACACTTTAGTCTATGGTGAGCGTTCCTACCAAAGAGTTTAGCGATCAACATTGTAGAAACGATAACATTCTATTCTATCATTTTGAACGATGTAAACTTTTCTACGAATTTTCTATTCGTTTGTGTTGATCACGTGACTTAACGTTGAGATAATGTCATTCCCATTCATTTGAATAGTTTTCTACTAGCGTTAACGATTGTAGATTGTCAACTTGGCTAGGGGTGCAGACTACGTTGCACCATGCAACGCTGTGCCTCGAGACGCCGCGCGGCGCAGTGCGAAATCACTGGCTTCTTCCAGTAACGTCGCGTCGCCGTCGCGTTGCGTCGCGTCTCGGTGTGAACTGACGCTAAGTTGGTGTCAGAGTTTATATGCCGCCCATGGGCCTCTGACTTGGCTTATAAAGCCACGTTTCATTGCGAGAATTCAGAATACGTTGCACCATGCAGCGCTGCGCCTCGCATGAATGGCTTCTTCCAGTATCGTGGCGCCGCGTCGCGTTGCGTCGCGTCTCAGTGTGAACTGACGTTAAGTTGGTGTCAGAGTTTTATGCCGCCCGTGGACCTCTGACTTGGCTTTACATACCGTCGAGAAATATCTCTCAGGCATGCTGGTTTCCTCACGATGTTTTCCTTCACCAAAGCAAGTGATAATTATACAATATGTCCATGAATCCGTAACATTAGAGGTGCGTGTCTTGGGTTTGAACTGGAGACCTGTGACTTGGCAATCCATCGGTCTCACTGTCTTTTAAAATGGAAGTGGGTTTATGACATAGTATGAAAATAACTGATTTCTGAAAGTAAAGGCTGGCCAAGCGAGTATAAAAAAACACATCTTAACGAAGCCGAAAGTCACTTGTTCTCCTCGTCATTGCGATCATTTTTTTGTTCTACACCATACCTGGGAACCTTCTAGTTACGGAGATATTGAGGGTCAAAGTTCGAATTTTTTGACAAGTTTTTTTTTAAATACATGTTTATAATGTACGATTTTTTACTGAAACACCTCCACGACCCCCGTACTATTCAATCCATCCATCAGCACAATGTTTGGAGTGCTTTACATTGAGTTCTACCACAAAACATAATTTTTCACCCCAAAAAAAAAAAAAAAGTCGTTTCCCAGAAATAATTTTTGCGTTAAGTTACGTAGTTTGATGTACAGAATGCTTGGTTGACGGCTTCGTGATGAGGTCTTTTACACCCTTTATACTCTTACCTATAAAAGTACACTCATATATGGCCAGTTCCTATTAGCCAGGACACCTACGCACAACGGACCGAATGAGAGTCTAAGTGCGGAAAATGGAGTCCCTACTCTACTCTACTCTACATGGCCAGTTCCTGCCTCGTAAAAGACGGTGAGACAAGCTGGACAAAACTAACAATCAGTGGTCTACATTAGTGCTGGATTAAAACAACTGGAAGTCTGATGATGACTGATGACGCTAGTTAACAGTACTATCGCTTTCTTGGAAGTCTGACTCTCAAGGCACCCACAGGATTCCCAGGTTAAGCAGACGACAACCTCCTAGGTTAACATGAGAAATGCTGTTTCTAAAAAAAAACAAGCTATATTTTATCATTTTAACAGAGGTGTCAGAGTGTTGTGTGTGTGTGGAGAGGGCTATGCTCGGAGTTTCCTTGCGCGATCGAATCAAAAATGAAGACAAGACAAGAGAACCAAGGTTACCGACGTAGCCCGAAGAATTGCCAAACTTAAGTGGCAGTGGACATTGCTCGCAGAACGGATGGCCGATGGGGCCGAAAAGTTCTGGAGTGGCGACCGTGAACCGGAAGACGTTGCGTTGGAAGGCCTCCCACTAGGTGGACCGATGTCCTGGTGAAGGTTGCGGGTATCAGCTGGATGCGAGTCGCACGGGACCGTTCAATGTGGCGACACTTGGGGGAGGCCTATGTCCAGCAGTGGACGTCTTTCGGCTGAAATGATGATGATGATGATGATTGTGTCCCAGTGGTAATGGCATCGAATTACAAGCTGTATGTCATTGGTTCGAACCCAGCATTATTTTGAGTAATTTTATTCTGTTATTATTATTCTGGCATGTCTAAGAAACAAAAATTCGAATATGCAATATTGATGCAATTAATCAACAACTTTACCATATAATTACGCTTATATACTACATTATATATTCCAAACTGCCAATAAAACCATCTATAGATACTAAACACATTAAAAATACAAGTTTTTCTTTCGAACTTCAACTCCTAGCATATAATTGTACTTACAGTTGGATAGCAAAGTCATAGAATATTAATTTTATTTAACTGAAACTATGCTCGCCTAGTTCTTATGCAGATTTATTACTCGCATGCCATTTTAATGTGGCTGTGTTCATGGCAAAGACACGCCCTGTATTCGTTATGTACTAAAATAAAATATCGTCTGCTTACGGGTAAAAGTAATAAGTGCATTCAGTTAGACTGAAAGGCATCTGGGTTACCAGGGCCTAAAATCGGAAATCCGGTCTTGGAGGATGAAAAATCCTGATTTTCGACAAAAAAGTCCGGTCTAGCCTAAAGTTTAACCTACGATCAAACAAAAAACTGAAATTTTTATTCAAAGTTTGAATCTAAAAAAAAACAATAAATCATGTTCAGTAATCAAATGTTAAACGAAAAGTGTTAATTATATTTTTATTACTAGAAATAGCTTTTAAAATTTGGTTTTGACCGCAAAAATTTGACATAAGAATTGCTCACAACTATAATCTTTCAAATATTAATGGAACGTTTATAAATCATTTGAGATTCGCAGACGATCTTGTCTTGCTATCTGAGAACAGCGTAGAGCTAGAACACATGATAAATACACTACAACAATCAAGTAGACGATCAGGCCTAGAAATCAACAAAACAAAAGTGATGACAAATTCATTTAAAAATGAAATAAAAGTTGCTAAAACTTCGATAGAATTCGTCACCTCATACATCTATCTAGGCAAACCACTCTCTTTCGACAGTACAAGTAATGACCAGGAAATTGAAAGAAGGATAAAGGGGTCATGGAAAAAATATTGGAGTCTAAAAGAAATTATCAAAAGTCAAATGCCAATCAAAATTAAGAGAAACGTCATGAATACCTGTCTCCTACCGTCACTCACATACGCTTGCCGAACGTGGAAATTCACAAGCAATGTTAAAAACAGAATAAACTCATGCCAACGGAGCATGGAAAGAAGCATGATGAAAAATCGAAAAATTCAAAAAATTCGCAACTCTAATAAAAGGGAAACAACAGGAGTAATAGACGCACTAAACTATGCTATGAGATTGAAATGGCGATGGAAGCACGTAGCAAGAATGAGCGATGATAGATGGACTTCTCGGCTGACGTCATGGCCAGGCCCCCAGGGAAATAGAAAAAGAGGAAGACCTAGAAGCAGATGGGCTGACGACATTGAAGGGACGGCTGGTAAACTGTGGAAAGAAAACGCCACAGATAGAGACTACTGGGCATCTTTGGAGGAGGCCTTTACCCTCAAATAGAGGGGTTCACGCTATTTTAAAGAAAAAAAGAAAACCAAATCAATTCAATCATAATAATAATAATAATTTATAAATAAAAATAATAAAAAATATTTAAAATGTATAATTAAAATGCATGATGATTTAGATCCACATTTAAGTATATTGATTAATTATAATATTTGTATACTATAACCACAGTAAGAAACTGATCGTTGTATTAGTTAGTTATTAGGTGTGAAATAAAAGGCTTTTTATTTTATTTTTCCGTTTATTAATTTACATCCTTATCTATTTACATTTTTAAGTATTTCTCAAAATAAAACGATACAAAAAAAACACTTAAAAATATAAATAAATAGTAGTCCGCCGGTGTCTGGAGCAGGGTCCAAGCCACCGGTGGTTAGGGCTGCAGAGACAGGAACCATTTTTATTTTATTTATTATTATAATCTTTCCAGTTATACTTAGTAAGTACGATGGCTCTAATGGATTCCACTGATAGGTAGTCTGTTTCTCCCGTCCGGCATGAGTCTAAAAATCCGGTCTGGCACAAAGTCCGGTATTGGCATTAAAAATCCGGTCAAGAACTCTAACTCCATCCTAGTTGGGAAAAAGTTAGGCGGAAAATAAATCCCTAGACAAATGGTAATCTGAATCTCATCGATCTTAACATCATTTCAGTAGCAGCATTTTAGATGATACCTAGATTTTTCAATCGAAATAAAAAAATTTAGGAGTCGTAAAAATCTCGGATGCGTTTAGCTGAAGAATCTTTACTGTTAAATGAAACGTCGAGTCAAATCAATTTGCGCATAAAATAAAAATTGGCTAAGTGCAAGTCGGACTCTCGCATGAAAGGTTTCGTACCATCGTAGTAGGAGCCCTCTCTAATTTTTAATTTATTTTTATTTTATTATTGTTATTATTGTATTGTAATAAATAAACGATTATTATTATTTGCTGTCATACCGGCAACAGAAATAAACATTCTGTGAACATTTCTCTACTAGTCTACCTATTACGGATCATGGGATAAAGTCCGCTGACAGACAGACGGACAGACGGACGGACGGACAGCGGAGGCTTAGTAATAGGGTCCCGTTGGTCTTCGGGTACGGAACCCCAAAAATGCACATGAAATATCGCATCAAAAAATATATAAAACATTTTTCGAAAATCCCCTCCACGGCATGCGGCACCACCCCACACGTCTTGCCCCTACCACAGTTCACACACGACTGACTACGCACAATACAATTTGATTTCGCAATGTTCGACTACCCTCTTCTTCCAAGCAATTTGACATGCCAACAATAAGTAAATTGGTCCTTTTGTGGAAAATTCAAGATAATTTTCTAGTTCAAACTACTGGAAATATTGCTTGTTAGTTGCTTTTGTTACTAAACTAGCTTTTTTGTGTTCTTTGTTACTTTTTTGGGGGTAAGCAGAGTTCTTAATTAATGTTGATTGAGGCACGTGTCTTTATAGGTGAACGGAGATGAAAATATAAAGTATGTTGTGGGGATCATAGCAGGTGGCGGTCTGTGGTTTCTGCCTATCCCCATGGGAGAAAAAGCGTGAATTTAATTATGTTTATTTAAAGTATTTTGACAACAGCTACACGGGTTAAGCTACTCTTCCCGAGGTCGGCCCGAGGATGGGTGACCATCCAATTATTTTCGACCCGAATGGCGCAGTGGTAGTGAGACGGCCTTACGTTCTTAGCGTCCCGGGTTCGGATCCCGGTCGGAGCAAATGTTTGTGTGATGAGCATGGACATTTGTTTCCGAGTCATGGATGTTTTTAAGTATAATTTGTATATATATTTACAAACAAAAGTATCTATGTAGTATATCAACTATCTGGTGTCCACAACACAAGCCTCGTTGCTTAGTGTGGCACTAGATGGCGCTGTGTGTAGGGTAGACCGGGGACAATTGAAACAATTTTACTTAAACCGTGTGTAGTGAAGTATCTATAGTCCCTACATCCTTCGTATTTATATCGCCGAAAGGGTCGTTATCTAGTTATTAAATCAAACATAATCTATATCTCTATTTCGAATAGTTAACCTACAATCACATATTAAAGAAGACCTGGCACATTGGTTCTATTGACCCCACCCTAAGGACGGTTGAAACAGTATGTAGGGATAATTGAAACACTGAAATATTTCAGGAACTACTGAAGGATTTATATCAATCTTAATAATTTAACTTACCACTAAACTATTTATTGAGATAGTGACAAGTCCGTCACCGTAACATGAATATTTTGAAAATTAAAAATGCAAAAACATCTTCAATCTAAACAACGCAAAATATCTCTTATTTTAATAATTTTCGTGCTCCTAATTGTGTTATTGAATACTATTTCACATTATTGAAAGATTTAATACCCTATTTTGCTGTAATTGCACTTACATGGGGGAGAAAAAAAGGTAATCCAGTGTCATACAAAACAGCTTGTTTCAATCATAACAATGTTTCAATCATGACAATGTTTCAATCATAAAAATGTTTCAATCATAACAATCGTTTATTGACCCGTATAGGTTTGACTCTTCATAGGAAATTTAATTTAAGAAACGATCAACTAAATTAGCTAATATTTGGCACCTAACACCTAAAATATTGGGTATTTATTCCCTTTCTCTCTTTTTTATATCGTGCCAATGAGACTTGATCTAAGCTGAAAATTTCTGCAGCCTGCCTCAACGATTTACCCGATAGCAATTCATCTTATTATGCTTGCTGAAATGCAAATACGTTCTTGGAACTTCTGTCTGTGTGTCTTCTAACTTGTTTTCGTTTTCTGAACGAAAACACGTTACAGACAGTCTTCGGAGTTATTGGGTAGCCTATCAGATGTAATTTTATAATACCTGGTGACCTTGTGATTGTGAGTCAAAGGTGGTTTTATTTTTATCGTAATACCTTTATTTTTAAAAAATCGATTTTATATTCTATTAATTATTGCCATTTTAGAAAACACAACCTTCTTCTGTGCAGTCGGGTAAACATGCGGAATATGCGGGGACGTTTGAAACGTTTCAAACGTCCACAGACACGTCGTTTCAAACGTACTGTGACACTTAGCCCTGTAGAGAGGGTGTCAGCAGGTAGGTAAGTAGGGGTTTGTAAATAATAAGAGCTGGTTAGGTACACTTATTATTTATTGCCTAAACTTCCGTGGCCATCACACGACTCGATTGCAGAGGTAGAAAGGTGGTAGGGAACACTGGCCTGAACCGTCTCCAGCGAAGATGGTTCCGTCTTAGACCCTGCCCGCAGCCAACGGCTTCAATTTTAGGTGCTGTCTGTAGTGGTAACTCAGCGTAGGTGGTAGGTCTTCACTCTGCAGCAGAGGACTTCAACAGCTGGCTTTCTCCAAGCGTCCTTCACGACACCGGAACCACGACGTGGCGAAAGGTAGACTAAAATCCTGGAAATCCAGACAGAAACGGAAGCGTAAGCAGGTTGTCGGAACCACGTTTCGTAGGTCCAAAGGTCACAGTGCCCCAGATAGGAAGATAGGAAGAAATACAGCAGAAACTAGATTTTAGAAGTTCTAGGAACACCTTACAATAATAGCCCTTTTAGTAAAATACATGGAAACTTACCCTAGAGGGATTTCGCGACGTATTTATTAAAAATTATTTGGAGCGGCCGGCACAGCCGTCGCCTCAGTGCTCTCAAAACGACTGGTCATCGGCCCTAGCGAGCCCACCCGAATCGTAACTCCTCGGCTACGCTCGGCAAAGATCGTTTTAGCGTTGCGCGGGCGCATAGAAGCGAGGACCTTTACACCCGTAGGTTCCGTACAATAATATTTAGTTTAAATGATTATTTAAGTGTTAGGTTTACTTAATAATATTATAATAGGTTATTTTTTAAAGTTTTGTGTAAATAGTCTAGATTTTAGTGTACATAGATTTCTTATTATTTAGGTTTCCTAAACTAAACTCTTTTAAATTGTAACTTGCAAAGTGCAACGTTACAGTACCCCGCCAAAAAGCGAAGGATTTTGCATACTAGGTGCAAAATCCGACTATCACTACTAAACTAAACTAACTAAATACATACAAGCTAATCTTTCATACCTCACGCAAATAATCACCTTTCATAAAATCATCGAGTCTACTAATAAAGACTTGAGACCATAGCAACAGAGTAATAACTACATTATGAGATAATTATACTCAATTAGTAAGTTTAGATGTATTAAATAGTATTAATTATTTAACACATTAGAGTTTTCGTAGTTAGTTTTTGTATAAATTAAGGCTAGGTACTATGATAAGCTATGCAATGAGTTTAGCCTTTATAGTTAATAAGTTTGATATCTTTAATATGCCAAGAACCTAGTGGTTTTCCAGACATGTCAGCGAGTTCATAAACAAGAGGAGACTTTTTTCCAATAACTTTACATTTTATGAATTTTGCAGCTAATTTCTTATTAAAATATTTATCCTTATCACTCTGATAAAAAGTCCTTTTCCAAACAACGTCACCAATATTAAATTCGGCAGGTCTTCTGCGTAAATTATAATGTTGACAATTTCTACTATGAGCTTGCAGTAATAGTGCTTGAACCTTGTTAAATATACTAGACAACACACCCAAGTTCTCAGCGTAGGAATCGCGAGGTTGAAAAACAATATCGTCATCGTTTTCCGTATCAACGTAGTGTGATCCACAAGCAATTAGTTCACGCCCGTACACTAGAAACGAAGGAGTAAAACCGGTTACCTCATTAACGGAACTATTCACAGCGAATTGTATTTTAGGTATCAGCTGATCCCATACTCGTTGATCGGTAGTTATAAACGTTGAGATAGCGGTCATTATAGTTTTGTTATATCGCTCGACTGTATTTACATGTGGTGAATATTTAGGAGTAAAATGCAATTTAGGTACCTTATATTTGTCAAACATTTGTCTTAGCGTAGCACTTACGAATTGTTTTCCATTATCAAGTATCACTGTAGAAGGTATTCCATGTATTAGAAATACATGTTCCTCTAATATCTTGGTAACGATTTCAGCTGTCGCGCGCTTTATTGGAAATAATAAGCAATACTTACTAAAGCAACAAGTTACGACTAGGATGTAGGAGTTTTGTTTTCTAGTAGTCGGTAGTGGTCCCACTAGATCTACGCTAATAATTTGAAAAGGTCTAGAACATTGCTTAGGTCTACCCATTTCACCCAAGGGAGAATGAGTTTGATGCTTATGTGCAATACAGATATCACATGACGTAACCGCTTTCACGACGTCAGCATGCATTCCAGGCCAGTAGTACCTGAGACTTACCCTCTTGTAGGTTTTAAATATACCAAAATGACCAGCAGTTGGTTCCGAGTGGTTTTTTATAATGATTTCAGTTCTAGACTCAGCAGGAATCACCTCCTTCCACTCAAACTCTTTATTAAGGGCGTGTTTAGTTTGCATGTATCGGAATAAGCGATTGTTTTTTACTAGGTAATTTGGAAAAGATGTAGGAGAATTTTGGCAACCGTTATATATATTTAAGTACCATTGATCGTTAGAAGCTGCAGTGTTAGGATTAGTGTCTATAGCAGAAACTTGGCATGCGCGAGACAGAGCATCAGGAATGATATTATCCACGCCACGACGGTGTTTAATTTCAAAATTGAACGCAGAGAGACGAACACCCCAACGAGCTAGACGTCCAGTAGGGTTGTTTAGGTTAAGGAACCACTTGAGAGCTGAATGGTCTGTATATACGATAAACTTTTTGCCATTATCAAGGTAGCATCTCCAGTGTTCTAAGGCTACTAGTACAGCGAGAGCTTCTCTTTCAGTGATGCTGTAATTCCTCTCTGACCCTGTCAAAGTTCTGCTTGTGTAGGCTATAGGATGTTCAACTCCGTCTATAGTCTGAGTTAATAGACCTCCAACACCATAATCACTGGCGTCGGTGTGGACTTCAAACGGAAGATCAAAGTTAGGGCATGAAAGGATCGGAGCAGAGACAAGGAGTTCTTTTAGTTTTGTAAAAGATTCCTCAGCTTCTGTAGACCAAAGGAAGGGATTTGATTTTTTACTAGTGGAAGTAAGTTTGTTTAGTGGCCCAGCAATAGAACTGAATTTAGGAACAAACTTACGATACCAGGACGCGATTCCGAGAAATCTTTTTACGTCTTTTTTATTTGTAGGTGTAGGGTAATTTAAAATAGTATCAATTTTAGCTGAATCCACATGCAGACCTTTTGAATCAATGACGTAACCTAGATATTTAAGTTGGTTACGAAAGAAAACAGATTTTTCATAGTTTATGGTTAGATTAGCCATAGTTAATTTCTTGTGGACTTTTAGAAGAAGAGAAATATGATTTTCGAAATTAGAGCTTATTATGACAATGTCATCGATGTAGACGAAGACAGAGTTTTCAAACTCAGGGCCATAGAATAATGTATCGACGAGCCTCTGTTGAGTAGCAGGTGAATTTGTCAACCCGAAGGGCATAGTAACAAATCTGAAAGTACCGCGATGAGGAATATAGAAAGCAGTCTTGTTCCTATCGTCTTCTGATATAGGAATTTGCCAGAAGGCTTTGGATAAATCGATGCTACTTAGATATTTAGCATTATTTAAATTATCCAAAATCTCAGATATATAAGGCAATTTGTAGGCATCCTTTTTAGTTACCGAATTCAATTTTCGGCTGTCTAGACAGAATCTAAGTTTTCCATCCTTTTTAGGCGTCAATAGAACAGGTGAAGACCATGGACTCTCACATTCTTCAACAACACCCAAAGATAACATTTCGTCCAGTTGCTCAGATAAAATACGTTGTTTCTCAGGAGAAACCCTGTAGTATCTTTGCCTAATAGGTAAGGAGTCACCAGTATCAATATGGTGCGTTACTAAGTTAGTTCTACCCAAGCCTCGTTTTTCAGTTGAAATATTTTTAAACTGTTCTATAATGTTATCAGCTGTTACACGTTGAGCTTCAGTTAATTCATTATAGGAATGTACCACACTTGTAGTTTCTGACACTGTAGTTACTTCACTAATATTGTTTGCGACATCATGAATAGAAATAGAATTATAAAACTTAGGAAATAGATTAAATTTTGTCCAAAAGTCAATGCCTAATATTAAAGTTGATTTTACTGTAGGTACGACGTAAGCTTTCAATATATGGAATTGCTTTTCGAAAGTTACGGGTAGATGAATAAATCCAATAGATGCTAAATTCTGTCCACCGGCAGCTGTAAAAGTTTTAGCAGTGTCCTTGTGTAGTTCAAGGCCCAGTGAAACAAAATGTAAATGGGAATTATTACCTAAGATAGTTACTGTAGAACCAGAATCAAGTAAACCACAGAGATTGGTGTCACGTACTTGGATAGTCGCGTACGGTCGCAGATCACCACTTGGTTTTTTATCGAAGATTGTTGTAATGAAATAGCTAGCAAAAAAAGTTTTGACTGTCAAAAGCCAGTCCTTCCAATCTTTTTCTTCAAAGTTGTTATTTTTATTTGATTTAACAGCCTTTTCACTACAGCAATCTTCAGTAGCTAGTTTTTTTCTTTCGACTTAGAATGACATTTAGGGCAATTAGAGTATTTGACATCCTTTGTACCACACTTAAAGCAAATTAGAAACCTATCCGCCTTACACTGTTTCAAGGAATGTTCAGAATTACGACAGCGAGGACAATAAACCGGTTTAGCCTTTGTATCGGAAGTGGTAATAGCAGCTACATCTGGATTATCTTTAGGCTTATAAGAAGTATTTGAATGATGTTTTGAGTTATTATTATACCTATGTTGATTGTAATAGTTGGATTTACTAGTGTTTTGTTCTGAAGATTTAGAAAATGCTAGGTCAGGAGCTAAAGTATCGGAAGACACTCTTGGTGGTTCTCTAAATTGAGAAGTCAGTGACTGTATTTTCTCAAAATTCCTACATAGTGTTCTTAAGTTTTCCATAGTACTGATAGAATTTGTATTTGAAGCCAATACACTAGAATAACATGGTCTAATGTTATGCATTAAGATGTCTAGTTTCTCCTGTTCGGATATATTCTTAGTTAATCTCGAAAACAATTCTGACATTTTTGCAAAATAAATAGTTATGTTTTCCGTATCACCCTGTGTTCTGTTGCGTATCTCAGTTAATAAACGGTAGTCGTAGTCAAAGTGACTGAAATCCTCTATTAGCAAAACTATCAACTCATCCCAAGTAGTAACAGAATCTTTAATACTACGGTACCAATGTAACGCATCGCCAGTGAATATTTCCGTAGCATAAGTTAATAATTTAATAGAGGGTATATTGCGCGCAGTACTATACTCGCTTACCCTCTGCACGAAAGCGTGTACACAAGATTTACCGTTATATTTTAGTTTTTGTAGTTCACCAATGTGCGAGCGGTCACAATACATCGATACGTTAGGTACGGCATCCACAGATGTTTGAACACTCACGGCAGGCTCATAGCTAGGGTTGGCAGATTTATTAAGTGCATTTATTTTAGTCATTAGTGAAGTTAAATTTTTTGACAGCGATTTAACTTTTTCACAGTGTTTGGGATCAGAGCAATCAATTCTTTTTATGCGGTGGTACAAATGATTACATAAAGCTTTAGTACGTTCGAAAAGATTTGTGTCAAACTTATCCTCTAATGATTTAACTCGAGTTGTAAGTTCGATCATAGAAACACCAACGCCAGAGATATCGACATCAGGTTCGATTCCCGACTCACAAATATCAGAGGTAGGTATAATAGGTGTTAGTTTGTTTATTTGTTTACGAAGTTCGAGTACGGTTGATGCAGGTTCTCCGCCTCTAATGAGCACTTCATACGTTAATTCGTTTTTGGTAAGTACAAAAAATTTAATAGGGTACGTTTCCATGTTTACCAGAAGAATGAACGGTATTAATGAATGAATACAATGATAGAATAGATTATCAAGAGATATATAGATAAATGGTGTTCTTTACAAATGTGCAAGTATACTAGCTACCTTTTACGATAGGTGACAAGAAGAAATGAGTGAAATAATAGAAAATAATGATAATGAAAGAAATGATAACTAATAAATGAAGTGAAAACTAAGAAGATTTTAGCTATGCGAACTGTTACGTATAACAAATTGCTATTTAAAGTATAAGTAGTAAAGTTATAATTATTCACACAATTATTATTTTTCTTTTTTTTTTACTAGTGTAGGTACTGGGTGAAAAAAATTAACTAGTTGTAACTTTGTCACAATTTAAAAACGAACGAGTTAATAGTACCAATACGTAACAGTTATCAATAACCAAACACTAATAGGCATAGAAATGGCAGAAAAAAAAGTGAGATAATTATGTAAGAAAGTACGTACCAGTTCGCTTTGCTGTAGATTGTCACCTTCACGTTCACAGCAACAATGTAGGTAGATCGACCAAATAGCTGTATTTCGGGGAAAAAAGAATCAAGACATGATTAGGCCACTGGAAACACACGTTAAGGGCGCCACTGTGACACTTAGCCCTGTAGAGAGGGTGTCAGCAGGTAGGTAAGTAGGGGTTTGTAAATAATAAGAGCTGGTTAGGTACACTTATTATTTATTGCCTAAACTTCCGTGGCCATCACACGACTCGATTGCAGAGGTAGAAAGGTGGTAGGGAACACTGGCCTGAACCGTCTCCAGCGAAGATGGTTCCGTCTTAGACCCTGCCCGCAGCCAACGGCTTCAATTTTAGGTGCTGTCTGTAGTGGTAACTCAGCGTAGGTGGTAGGTCTTCACTCTGCAGCAGAGGACTTCAACAGCTGGCTTTCTCCAAGCGTCCTTCACGACACCGGAACCACGACGTGGCGAAAGGTAGACTAAAATCCTGGAAATCCAGACAGAAACGGAAGCGTAAGCAGGTTGTCGGAACCACGTTTCGTAGGTCCAAAGGTCACAGTGCCCCAGATAGGAAGATAGGAAGAAATACAGCAGAAACTAGATTTTAGAAGTTCTAGGAACACCTTACAATAATAGCCCTTTTAGTAAAATACATGGAAACTTACCCTAGAGGGATTTCGCGACGTATTTATTAAAAATTATTTGGAGCGGCCGGCACAGCCGTCGCCTCAGTGCTCTCAAAACGACTGGTCATCGGCCCTAGCGAGCCCACCCGAATCGTAACTCCTCGGCTACGCTCGGCAAAGATCGTTTTAGCGTTGCGCGGGCGCATAGAAGCGAGGACCTTTACACCCGTAGGTTCCGTACAATAATATTTAGTTTAAATGATTATTTAAGTGTTAGGTTTACTTAATAATATTATAATAGGTTATTTTTTAAAGTTTTGTGTAAATAGTCTAGATTTTAGTGTACATAGATTTCTTATTATTTAGGTTTCCTAAACTAAACTCTTTTAAATTGTAACTTGCAAAGTGCAACGTTACAGTACCCATGTCACATCTTCTACTTCAACACTCAATATTTTGTTATGTATTGATTTAATCATTAGTGAATAGTAATAAAAACAAACTTAAATAGATAGACAATACTCCAAAATATTTAAAACTGACAGACAACAAGATTTAAATAGGTAAATAACAAAAAAAATAAAATTGTGAATACTTTATTTTTGGCGCGAAATTCGTCGAGGCGTCCTGTGCACGACTGCATTGCTCGCTCGCTCGAGCCGTGCTAAACACAAAACCGAACTTAGCCGACGATGCAACGAACATATTATCATGGTTTCCGAGAAATTGTCGTTGTTTCAATCATGACCTGTTTTAATTGTCCCCGGTCTACCCTAATGTCCAGCAATATTTATTTATTTATAAATTATACAGGATGGAATTTTTGGGAGGGAAATTACTCTAAATACTGGACATAGCAAATTTTACTCAAAGAAAACATTCCTTTATTTAAAAAAATAAACAAATCTGCAATCACAGATTTTTGAAAATTCACTGGCCACAATCGGTAATCGAACCGAAAGTTTGAAAAAATAACATCCTATACTTTTTTTACATCAAACGACATGATAAATTAAATGAAGGGAACACCATCAAATCTAAAGTTATAAATTCAATGATGAGCATGGACGAATCGCATGTGACTAAAAGAGTGATGAATATAAATGTTGATGGATGAAGAGGGAGAGGAAGACCAAGGAAACGATGGATGGATTGTGTGAGGAGTGATATGAATGAAATAGGAGTAAATGATTGTGTGACAGTGACAGGGGAGAATGGAGAAAAAAGAGAGTCAGCAAAAGGAAGGGGTCCGCAAGGACCGATGCCTGCCGGGGCTGCGGGACTGTTCGAAAGAGATACCGTGGCCCCGGAACACAAAGGGCGATGAAGCAACATGGATGGATTTTATTCAGTAAAAATCTGACACTCCCTCCTGCTCCGCCCAGCAGAGCGGGAGGAGTCATTTGATGATTTCCCATCCAGAAAAAAAAGGACAGGAAGATAATGTTGATGTTTTCCTTCACCGTTTTGAAAGCAGTGGTGATGAAATACATGAAAGCATCTGCTTGTGTTGGTAGCCTCGACTGCCACAGCATGGAATGCCGAGATAATCTCCAATACTTGTACTAGAGTTTAGACAGTAGGCAGACGACATGCTGGGCTAGTTTCCACCATCAATAAAATGCAAATCTATTTAGTCCGTCAGTTACAGTATTGGAAAATAATGGACACGTATTTTTTGTTTTTATAAATTAATGAATATTGACAAAGATAAAACGCATTAAAACTCGAGAGTGGGGGCTCGTGACGTCACAACGCACTAAAAATTATAGCACGGCGCGCGGCGTGCCGTATTGAGAATTTTAAAAGCGTCGTATCTTCGTCAATTTTGGTTTACGTAACAAAAGAAATAATACGGGTCAAATATTTTTTGATAATCTAACTGATGGATTAATTAGATTTTTTCAGGACACAAACCTATTACACTGGTATTTAATACACCCAAGAAACGTAACATGCATACGAATAATTAGTAATTCAATTAAGACATTTCTATAAAAAAACACAAACCACTCATCCAAACAAATAAATAAACAATCATCAACGGAACAAAAACACAAAATGATTGCTTTACGCAAAATCATCGACAATCCAAAATCGATTGTTCACATAACAATAATCATTTCGATTTTGACAGACAGGTTTCAACCCCCGAAACACAGCACACCCCTATTTACCAACCTACCCGGAAACAGAAATGACTACATTTTTTTTCAAAAACCGCAGTCGTCGCGACAGACGCGAGGCGCCTGCGCAGGCGGCTTCGAAATTTGAATTTGAAATTGGAACGTAATGGCGACCCTGGCGGCCATCATTAAAAATAGATCATAGACTTGGATCAAATGATTTTGTATAATTTTCTATCGTTTAATGCTTGGTCTCTTTGTAATTCTGAGTTTTTTGTGGACATTTAATAAGTATTATAGGTTTTAATTTTTGTCTGGGAATGCAGCATACGCATTGTGGGACCGTGGTACAGATTTTCGACTAAATATTAGCAGCCACGGCGCCTACATTTGTGCCCAGGCTCGCCTATTATTATAGGACTAGCTTCTGCCCGCGACTTCGTACGCGGAACCTGTTGCTTATGCAAGCGACAACGGGGTCGTCAAAATCGAAGATCTGATACGTCTGATGTCGAAGCGCAATTCTCTATCCGTGAACGTCTTCGACTCGCGAGACAATGCGTGAAGTTCACGATCAGCAGTCAGTCGCGCATCACGTTCCCCACTTGTCTCTAGATACCTAGAAGTCGATGTGTAGATACGCTGAGAACTCAAGCGTAATTCTCTTTCCGTGAACATCTCCAACTCGCGAGACAATGCAGACGTTCAGCGGTCAGTCGCGCATCATATTCTTCACTGGTCTCTAGAGACCTGGATGTAGATGCATAAATACGCTGAGAACGCAGGCGTGCTTCGTGATCCGAAGAGGTTTCCACGGAGCGAGTTGAAGCCTGATGTTCTCGAGCAGCATCAAGTCTCTCCTGACGCTCTTCGGTAGATTCTTGAAATCTTATGATCCTTAATCTTTTAGCTCCTTTGGAACATTGGGAAAGATTTGACCTCTTTCTAGGCTTATAGTTTTATTAAAATCTAAGTGACTGCTCCACTGCGTTACCGGGTAGGCTACTGTGTCACGAAGATAAATGGATAAGGAAATTAAACACTGAAATAAAATGAGCCGGAAGGCATATTTAAAAAACTAAAAGGGAGTTTTGGCCAGTAGCGTCAAATTTTCAATGATATACCATCGTCATCGAAAATCAGTCCTCAACTGTTACCACCTTCACCGGGTGGAGGTACTCCCAGCTTATATTATTTTATAATATACATTGAAATTAGTGATAGCTTTGATTTCCACATCAGATGTTTCTGATCTTCGATTATTATAAGTCAACAGGAAATGCACATCAGACCAAACAACTTTTGCTAAGACGTCATTCCTATATGTGTTATGGTGTAGCTGGGCTCTCGGAGTTCCACAACAGGTGTTCCAGATCTTCGATTTTTATAAATCAATGTAATGACAGAGAGTGCTCATCAGATTGAACAACTTTTGCTAAGACGTCATACCTATATGTGTTATGGTGTAGCTGGGCTCTCGGAGTTCCACAACAGGTGTTCCAGATCTTCGATTTTTTATAAGTCAACAGAGAGTGCTCATCAGATTGAACAACTTTTGCTAAAACGTCATTCCTATATATATGTTAGTGTAGCTGGGCTCTTGGAGTTCCACATCAGGTGTTCCATATCTTCAACTTTATTCTCTCAGTAGAAAATTCTCATCTCGTGGAACAATTTTTGCTATGGTACCATTTTTGTATCTCTTATAGTTTAGCTGGTCTGTTGCGGTTCTGCATCAGGTGTTTGTTTCCAAGATAAAAGTCAACAGGAAATGGCCATCAGACCGAACAACTTTTGCTAAGACGTCATTCCTATATGTGTTATGGTGTAGCTGGGCTCTCGGAGTTCCACAACAGGTGTTCCAGATCTTCAATTTTTATAAGTTAACAGAGAGTGCTCATCAGATTGAACAACTTTTGCTAAAACGTCATTCCTATATATATGTAAGTGTAGCTGAGCTCTTGGAGTTCCACATCAGGTGTTCCAGATCTTCAAATTTATTCTCTCAGCAGAAAATGCCCATCACGTGGACCAATTTTTGCTATGGTACCATTTTTGTATCTCTTATAGTTCAGCTGGTCTGTTGTGGTTCTGCATCAGGTGTTCAAGTTTCCAAGATAAATTATAGCCTATATCTTGCCCAGACTTAATACCTATACAACAACAAAAAAATCATTCAAATCCGTCCAGCAGTTCCGAAGATTAGCGTGTACAAACAAACAGACAAACAGACAGACTTTTTTTTTAATATATTCAATGTACAGACACAGTTTTTCTACTGTTTTATTATATGTATAGATAGATAGATTATATGTATAGATTGAAATTAGTGATAGCTTTGATTTCCACATCAGATGTTTCTGATCTTCGATTATTATAAGTCAACAGGAAATGCCCATCAGACCCAACAACTTTTGCTAAGACGTCATTCCTATATATATGTTAGTGTAGCTGGGCTCTTGGAGTTCCACATCAGGTGTTCCATATCTTCAACTTTATTCTCTCAGTAGAAAATTCTCATCTCGTGGAACAATTTTTGTTATGGTACCATTTTTGTATCTCTTATAGTTTAGCTGGTCTGTTGCGGTTCTGCATCAGGTGTTTGTTTCCAAGATAAAAGTCAACAGGAAATGCCCATCAGACCGAACAACTTTTGCTAAGACGTCATTCCTATATGTGTTATGGTGTAGCTGGGCTCTCGGAGTTCCACAACAGGTGTTCCAGATCTTCAATTTTTATAAGTCAACAGAGAGTGCTCATCAGATTGAACAACTTTTGCTAAAACGTCATTCCTATATATATGTAAGTGTAGCTGAGCTCTTGGAGTTCCACATCAGGTGTTCCAGATCTTCAAATTTATTCTCTCAGCAGAAAATGCCCATCACGTGGACCAATTTTTGCTATGGTACCATTTTTGTATCTCTTATAGTTCAGCTGGTCTGTTGTGGTTCTGCATCAGGTGTTCAAGTTTCCAAGATAAATTATAGCCTATATCTTGCCCAGACTTAATACCTATACAACAACAAAAAAATCATTCAAATCCGTCCAGTAGTTCCGAAGATTAGCGTGTACAAACAAACAGACAAACAGACAGAACTTTTTTTTTGGATTCGTGCTCTATTACTGTTTCTAAACCCCCCTCAATTATTATTTTTTTATTATATTCAATGTACAGACACAGTTTTTTTACTGTTTTATTATATGTATATATAGAATATAGATTTAAACATAATTGGCCAAATGTGGGAGTAGGTACTACTAGGTACACCTCCTCTGCCTGCCCTTCTAGGAATATAGGCATGATGTTATGTAAATAATTTGCTAGCAGTTAACGTTTACGCAAGTGAGACTGGAAAACCGCCTGAAACTCCAGGATAGCAGGTTCGGCGGAGGTGGTTCGACTTTGTGAAGATAATGATAAATCTATAATGCTATATGTTAATTTTCACTGCGCTTCGACTTTAAGCTATTTTTTTTAATCCGATGATTATTTGATTCCGATTTTTATTTTTGTATTATAGATAACCATAATTGGTGCATGTTGTGTTAGCCTATAAGTAATTGTTGCACTTATAAAAGTACTATTAGGTATATGCAAATGTTCTGTGTAAACAATTGTTGGTTAACCTAAATAAATAAATTATGTTTTCAGATAAAGTAAAGACAATTGAAAATCCTCTTTAGAGTTTGTGTAGTGTTTATTTTTTTGCATAAGTAATTGCTTAAACTCGAGCAAAAGATTTTTATGCGATAAACAAGAATAAGCAAAGTAAGAACCGTCAAATAAAGCAAAACTAATCATTCTAACCTTTACGAGCTCTAACTTCAAGCAATTACTAAACTACAGGATGAAAAATATCGTAGGCTGTATTCTAAATAATTACTTTTACTGGAATAATCACTTAGACTTGTTAATAGATACAAGTGGAAGTCACTGATTTATCGGCATACTTTTTTGCTACAACTGTTTGCTCTTTTTCAGCGCTCTTTGCGCTAATATTTAAAAATAACTAGCCTAAAAAAACAGCGTCATTGGTCTAGTATTCTGAAGCGAATTTTCTGAAAAGGGAGTTCAATGGATGGGTTGGTGGGTTGGTGTGGTGGTGCGTGCCTCGGAAAGCACGTTAAGCATGGTGGTCCCGGCTGTCAATTGTAGTACATCTTTGACAGTCGTTACAGGTAGTCAGTGGCCTGAAAGTCTGACAACCAGTCCTACCAAGGGGTATCGTATTACCCGGTACTAACTGGATTGTGGAAGTCAGATAGGCAGTCGCTCCATGTAAAATACTGGTATTCAGCTTCATCCAGTTAGACTGGAAGTTGACCCCAATATAGTTGGGGAAGGTTAGGCAGATGATGACGTGTTTATGAGAGAATTCTCAGTCGCAGGCAGTTATTCACATGTTCGGTTGATGACAGCAAACTTCTTCCCCAACCTTTTCGGGGAACACAAGCTTTGATATTAAATTGAAATCTTTTACCCAACTCTAGCCGGCTCCCTTTACGCACGCCGTAACGATACAGCTATAATCACAGGAAATGTTTTCGGCTCATGAATATGTAACACGAATTTAGGATGCAACGTAATTCTTAAAGCCGGACGGCGCCTTAGTTAATTATCATAATTTTGTAGTCTAGACACGGTACGCTTTTCTTGTTATGGGGTAAGCAGTAGGTGTGGTGATTAGAGAAAAATAGAGCACCAACTTGTAAATATCGTTGGATATTTAAAAGCTGGTGATTTTGACTGAGAGACTGATGGTATTGACATGTTGTAAGTCAACACTCCGCCTCCACGAGCGAGAGAATCGCGGCGATTTGACGTATTTCTATACGAAAATATCTCCGCGATACTCTCGCTCGTGGAGGCGGCCCAAAAGAGAGTGTATAGTAAAATGTGGCAAGGACGATAATATCGCCGGGATTCTCTCGCTCGTGGAGGCGGCCCCTTAGCCTATGGCCAAGGTAAAAGCCAGCCTTTCACGGGAAGCGTCAATTAGGCGTTTAGGAATGTCCTTCAAATAGCTGTAAGAATCTGGGCCCAGAGTTTCAACCCCAAACGGCTCGAAAATATAGTTTCCACAAAGGATATTTCCTATATTTACCACTTGACAGCGTTGAGGAGGAGTTTTTTTTTTAAAGTCATTTCATACAATGTTGTTGTATAATTGTTTCGAAATTGTTCAATTGTTGTGTGTTTCTAGTTGTTTCAGACACGGCCAGAGATCGCACAAGATAGAGAGGTTTGGAAGGAGAAAAGCCAAAAAAAGGCGTTTTTAATTGAAATAAGGTCAATTGAAGGCAAAGGTTTATGTCGGCGTGATACCAACGACGAAAGCCTTCTATGAGGCGACTACAGGAGCTCAATTAGCAACTCTATTTGTGGTGGTTCAAACTTCGTTTGAAATACTGTTAAAATAAAGTTCTAATCAGCTTGCACTACAAAGTGGTTGTTACGTCAGTCACTGCGGGCCGAATAGTGCGAAATGAGTGTTTTTTTTTGCGATTTACAAAAAAACTATTGATAGAACTAAAAAAATAAAACACTATATGATAGTGTTTTTTTTTCTAATATGTTGCTTTTAGAGTTAATTGCCAAAAAATCAGAATGATCGCATTGGTTTTTACTCGTTAAAATATTTTTTTAGAGATAAGTTCGTGATCTTATTTATCGAGTAAAATTAGTTGTATTATGTTTTCAAAACACTATCATACTAGCATATATCCTGAAGAATATCATAAGTTTTTCTGGTTTCTTTATTGCAGTGAATCATATGCTTTTTGCATTATAAAACTCGCGTTTAGCTCCTGTAGTTGCCTTAATACGAAGACATGGCTTCTGGGAAATTCACTCTGCTGGCTACTACAATTTTTCTAAAAAATCATAGCTGCTTTTCCAGACTTGAACATTGACCATTATCGTTAGTCAGTGGATATTGTACGTTGCTTCAGAGATCGGTCCCCAGTTCAGGCAGTGTTATTGGGTTATAAGGAATTTCTATTGAAGCTTAAAGTTAGAGATATTGGTGGTTGGCAGCTCACCTCCTGGCAAAATGTAGGAGTGGGTGTACGTGTAATATATACACCTCTGCTTAACCCCTGCGGGGACTACAGGTGCTATGTTTATGTATGTGTAGGACTACAGGCGCTATGTTTATGTATGTGTAAACAATTAGAAAATCTTACCTGAAATTACGTTTATGTTGACATTCTTGGATTCTCAAACAGAATCTCACTTTTCACAATTCAACGAAAAGAAAATGGTCGAAAACTGCAAACTCATTGTTTGGCTTTACAATCAAAACAACAGCACTACACAATAAAAAAACACATTCGACTCCGGTCACTGGCCAACGAGAGATCCAAATTCAAAATTCGGTCTTCAATATCGAACGAGGGAAGTTGCAAATTCAAATTAGGCCCTCAATCAGATCCATAGAGGTTTTAAAACACATTGACAACCTTTTTGGTGTCCATTTTGTTTTCAGTTTGACACTTTTTCATTTTTAAATAACTTTACTACATTTCACGAGTCTGTCTGTCCCCATCGCGGGTTAGTAGCGTAATGATACTTCACTATACGATATGCGGTTTTCTACCCAATTATAATGGTGTACAATTTGTGTGAGCAAAGAGCAATCATTATTTGAGGTCAATATCAATTTGGTGTCATGCTTATTATGTATAATGCGATCGTATTAGTCGAGGATATTGTTGGGAGCTTAAATATTGGTCTTGTAAATAGATTTTGGGAGCGATTTAATGAAAAGCTAAAAACTAACCTTAATAACAGTTGTTTTTCAGTTTTAACAAGCGATTTATAATAATTTATAAAAAGGCAGATGTATCTAACAGTTTCACCAGTTATGTTTAAGTCCCATGTAATAGGGGGCAAGCCTATTTCCATCAATCGGGCTCAAATCCAGACTCCGTGGCTGCTACTGAGAAATCCAGATAGAAAAACTCGATAACACTTTGCCCGACCTGGGAATCGAACCTAGGACCTCAATCTCAGCAGTCACCCTTGCAACCACTACACCAACGAGGCAATTTTTTTTTTCCACTTCCCTCCATATCAGGAGACAGAAAGAAACAAGGCCAATAGGCGCAAAGGGACGTTAACAACTGGGATAGGTCCAGTTGCCTAGCACCACGGATAAAATAGTTGTGAGCAGTTATATTTGATTCCAATAATAGGTATGGCAAAAACGCTTGAACGCACGGAAATTTGTTCTAGACCAACAAGGCAGTCGATTTATCTCTCTGTGTAATGAAAATTGATATCTTTTGTTGTTTTTCAGGGGTAAATACAATCATTACACTTAAAGTACCTACTTACGGGATAATATCCGTGATTTTTCTTTTTCTATGAGCTCCCGATATTTCGACGCTGTTGCAAGCAATACGGATAGGTATTATCCCGTAAGTACTTTAAGTGTAGTAAAAAACCGTGAAAGTCTAAAACAGTAAATACAATCATACCTATCAATCCTTTTTACAATAAATAGCGAACAACAACGTCATCTGTGTGGAATAAATAACCAACTGTTTGGTGTCATTAAAATTATATCGTTACAAACTTTGCCAATATGTCAATTTGCTATAAAATATGGCCTCGCTAAGATATGTTGGGAGCGCCTCTCAAATAGAATCTCAAATTTTTTTTCAGAGGCGACTGTAGTTTAAGTGACTGAGGTGTGAAATAATTGGGTAGACAAAAAATATGCTAGAATTAAAAGCTTCGATGACCTAAATACAGCGCTCTATATTTTAAGAAAATACCAAAATATTGACAGTTGCAACTAAATAAAAATATAATTTAACCAACTGTCCTAAAACACATTGGAAAAAAATAACAGCAGAACATGCTTGGCTGTATGCAATGACGTCATTGCCACAAAATGCATCCACGAAAAAAAACTCAACCTAATTTCATATTCCCGCGTTTTATAACCTAACCTATATTCAAAAACAAATTGTTTCTGCCCAGGACAGATGGGTATCGGCGTGATTATATTTCTAATCCCTCATTATTTCGAACAAGTCTAGTTTTAAGACGAAAAACGTTGAATTAACATAATGATAATGTTGGTCGGACATAGAGTAGGTGGGGACAGAGGTTACAGTTCTGAAGAATGAATCGAGGTTATTGTGATTCAGAGGCTGGTTGGATTTTGATATCATTTTATAAATATACCACAATAACTAGTATACCACAATAATATAATACATTAGGCGACTGTTTCGCGTTGACAGAATAGTTTTTAGTGACAAATTCTAAACAATGTTCAACAACACAACCCATTGAAGAGGATTGCAATTTTTATGTGAAAAGTTCACAGGAACTTTAATTTTTAATATTAAGAAAATCTATTAAATACACTCAGTTGCCACAAACTGACTGGAACTCAGGTATCCTCTTGGTATAGAAAACGTAGACCGTATTCCGCTATATTTTGGGTTAATTTTTCATAGATGTTTTCGCTTTTACACGATAGGATCATCTGCCTAGCCTTTTCCCAACTATGTTGGGGTCGGCTTCCAGTTTAACCGGATGCAGCTGAATACCAGTATTTTACATGGAGCGACTGCCTATCTGACCTCCACAACCCAGTTAGTACCGGGTAATACGATACCCCTTGGTAAGACTGGTTGTCAGAAATTTTTGGGCCTCTGACTACCTAACGACTGTCAAAGATCTACAAATGGCAGCCGGGACCAACGGCTTAACGTGCTTTCCGAGGCACGGAGGAAACTCGGTATGTAATGGGTGGTCACCCATCCACAGACCAACCTAGGCAAGCACGGCTTAACCTAACGATCGACCCGAGCGGCTGTTATTATTTAGCCACGAGCTCCTCCTAATCTAATGTCCAATTAAATGCAAGAAATTATTGTAAGTTTATCATTTTTTTTTAAATTCACGTCATTACCCACAGACAGAAATAGGCAGAAACTGTTAAACGCACTCAAAAGCTCAGTCATTTTGATACTCTTTGACACCAGTCTGTTGTTACTCATGTCAACATGAAAAATACATGCCTACACGCCGAATACTTAAGTATAAGTAAGTATATAAGTAAAACTTTGTCTGTCTGTTTATAAAATGATAATTATCAAACATTTTGACAAAGTAAAAGCGAGCATTTAATTCTTGCCAACTGAAATTCATGGTGGAACTTTAAGATATGATTGTACTAGCTTATTTATTTATTTATTGGTCTTATCTACAATTGTTGTCATTGATGTTGTTGTTGGTTGTTTGTTTTGTTATTGTGTTTGTTGTTTGTTCTTTTGTTGTTTCTTTTTTTTTTCTTATGTCCGCGGCTTCACCCGCGTGTTGTTTGGCAATGTCCTACGGGATAAAAGTATTCTATTGTGTTAATCTAGACTATAAACTATCTGTGTGCCAAATTTGATCCAAATCCGGTTAGAGAGATTTGATCCTTATGATTGACCCTATCGATTGGTGCCATAAAAGTACAGGATGTTATTTTTTGGAATTTAGCCGATTCGATTCCCGAGTGTGGCACGCGAATTTTCAAAATCTTTGAATGCAGATTAATTTATTTTTAAAAATAAAGGAATGTTTCCTTTGAGTAAAATTTTCTATCTGCAGTATTAAGAGTACTTTCCCTCCATGTGGCATTACAAAATTCCACCCTGTATAAAATGTATTTTTCATGACATTGCATAAGTATTTGCAAAAACGTTTACTTTACCCAAAATCTGCAAAAAATACCTTAAAAAAATTAAAAGTAAAAAACTTTTTTTTAAAACTGTGTCATTTTTTAAAAACTTATAACGTCCATGTTATCATAATATTGCATTGCCCCGCGCGATACATATGCGTGCAAAATTTCATCTCTATCGGTAACCGGGAAGTGGATCAAATTTAACTTGCAAGATTTGATTACAGGCAAACATCGGGGCAGGTGAAACTAAATAAAAGCTTGTAATAATAAAAAACACCGTACTTACAGAATTTTCCTTTGCGTTTTTGTTCACAAACGAAACCGCGGTGCGGTATAGTGTTGGCAAGCACAAGATACAAACTTAATCATATTCATTACATGAAGCCTTACCAAAAATTATGAATATTAAACTTGTGCGCCTCTTAGGATTACTGACCGTATTTAATATTAATAACAATAATGTTACTTATTATGTTTTAGATTTTGGTTTTTAAGGGTGTCTTCCAGAGGAAGCTATGCTATGGCTTTTCAATGATTTAAATTATATCCATATCATTACTGATCTTGGGTTCTGAGACCGACTCTGATAATGGCAATAATGCATAATCTCTTTTAACTGAATTTTCAATGAAGATGACATCTCTGCTAATTAACACTTTCCTTGTCTTTGGGTCAAAAAGCCTATATCCTTTCGTCTGTTCACTATAGCCAATAAAAATCATCTTATTTGCCTTTGAGTCCCATTTTTTGGATTTTTCTTTTGGCACATGCACCATGGCTTCACAACCAAAGACTTTCAAATTAGTGATGTCTGGCCTTCTACCAGTCCACTTCTCTTCAGGTGTTGAAAATTCTAGCACCCGTGTTGGACACCTATTTGTGATGTAGGCAGCAGTCGAAATTGCTTCTGCCCAATACGGTTTTTGTAATTGAGCATTCAGTAGCATGCATCTTGCTCGCTCTAAGAGAGTTCTATTCATACGCTCCGCTAGACCGTTTTGTTGTGGAGTGTAGGGAGTAGTAGTTTGATGTGAAATACCAGACTTCTTGAGAAAATTGCGAAATTCATTGCTCAAATATTCACTGCCATTATCTGTACGGAGAGTTTTTATTTTTAAATCCAGTTGGTTCTCCACCAAAGCTTTAAATTCTTTAAATCTTTCAAATACATCAGACTTCTTATGTAAAATGTATACAAATACCTTCCTGGTAAAATCATCAATGAAGGTGACAAAATAGCGAGCACCTCCAAGAGATGGTACCTCCATAGGTCCACAAACATCAGAGTGAATGACCTCTAGCTTGGCTTGTGCTCGAGACCCTTTAGAAGGAAAAGGTTTTCTTGATTGCTTCCCTTCTTGACATGAAATACATAAGACCTTTTCTTTATTTTCTAACTGAATTCCTGCAGATTCTGTTAGTTTATTCAAATCTTCAAAATTTAAATGAGCCATTCTTTGATGCCACAGATAAAAGTCATTGTCTTTTGATGCAGATATGTATGCTTGAGTACTGTGAGTATCTAGCCGGTACATATTATTCATCATCTTTGCGGTAGCCACGTGTTCTTTATTTCTGTTTAATATCTTGCAACCTTTCTCATCAAACTGTATACAACATCCATTTTTAATCATCTGAGTAACCGAGAGAAGATTGGTGGCCAAACCAGGAACATAAAGAACATTCTGTACTTGAATTGTATTTATCTTCCCATTGCTATCAGCAACATTTAAATTTATCTTTCCGCAAGCTTCTACCAAAAGTTTATCATCATTCGCCACCTTTATAGTACTAATCGGAGGGGGAATTTTATCATAGAGCCAGTCACTGTGCATAGTCATGTGCATTGATGCTCCAGAGTCTACGTACCAACCTTTCTCATTGCATGTAGTTGCAGAAAATACAGCGTCATAGTTGGTACTTTGTTCTGACTTTGTACTTTGTTCTGACTTTTGTTTCTTATTTCGACAATATTTACTTATATGTCCATACTTATTACACACAAAACATCTAGGACCTTTGCTGTTACTGTGAGTGGTTTTATCTGAAGCTTGTTTGGCATGCTGCAACCGATTTCCCTTGCTTTTATTAACAAATAAAGCATTTGTTTCAGTGCTTCTCACATCTTGAAGCAGTTTAGTTTTCACATAATCAGCTGTTATTGCCACACCGGAGCTTTCAAGAGCCATAATCATTGGCTGATAGACCTCGGGTAAACCTGCCAGTAATAAGGTTCCCAGCCATTCATCATTCACAATAAAACCAATATTTCTTAATTTATGTGCAGTTGACATTATTTTGCTAACATAGTCTTCGATACCTTGGCATGTTTCTAGCGTTGTGGTTATCAGATCTCTTAGCAAACCAACTCTGCGTGTCAGCCCTTTGTCATCGAAAGCTTTAGAAAGGTTATTCCACACTTCTTTGGCAGTTTTGGCCTCTTGAATGTGTACATAGTTGGTGGGATGCACCAATAAAACAATTTTGGACTTAGCTTTCGTATCTTGTTTGACATCGACTTTTTCTTCGGTAACACAATGCCATAATTCCTCGTGTTCAAGATATGTTTGGACGGCAAATCTCCACGTTGGATAGTTTTCTCTCCCGGTCAGCTTTTCAATCAGTACCATATTATTTGCAGACGACATTTTGCTGATGAAGAAAAAATTGTGTCACAAAAGACCACGCGTTGACAGTTATGTTTGAATACGGAACTACTTTTTTCACGGAATTTACTTTTGTATTTTAATAATCACTTGAATTTCTTTAATATTTAAAAAAAAATCAGGCGGCCTGGGCCCATAACCTGTTGAGATTAATTAAACACAATGTAGTTTTATTCAAGAGATTCCACAGCACAGAGTACCTACATCAAATCGACATTGCATACTAGTGAGGAACTACTAAATTAGTGTTGTCACTACACGTCTTGATAATCGGTAAAGCAAAATTTATTATTACAACAATAGAGGTCGATCTTCTAAGTACGCGGAGAAAACAGAAATTGCCATAAATGGAGCTAGATATTTGGAAGGAGAAAGGAGAGGCTTTTGCCCAGCTGTGGGAAAAGATATAGGCTAGCGAATAAAAGATATAGGCTAGCGAATAAAAGATATAGGCTAGCAAATAAAAGATATAGGCTAGTGAATAATATATATGGGCTAGCGTATAAAATATATAGGCTAGTGAATAAAATATATAGGTTAGTGAATAAAAGATATCATCATCTGCCTAGCCTGTTCCCAATTATGTTGGGGTCGGCTTCCAGTTTTACCGGATGCAGCTGAATACCAGTATTTTACATGGAGCGACTGCCTATCTGACCTCCACAACCCAGTTAGTACCGGGTAATACGATACCTCTTGGTAAGACTGGTTGTCAGACTTTTTGGGCCTCTGACTACCTAACGACTGTCAAAGATCTACAAATTACAGTCGGAACCAACGGCTTAACGTGATTTCCGAGGCACGGAGGAAACTCGGTATGTAATGGACGGTCACCCATCCACAGACCAACCTAGGCAAGCACAGCTTAACCTAACGATCGACCCGAGTGGCTGTTATTATTTAGCCACGAGCTCCTCAGTGAATAAAAGATATAGACTAGCGAATAAAATATATAGGCTAGCGAATAAAAGATATAGGCTAGCGAATAAAAGATATAGGCTAGCGAATAAAATATATAGGCTAGCGAATAAAAGATATAGGCTAGCGAATAAAAGCCTATGACGCGGTTATATGTGGAACACGTCATGAGGTTTGATTTTTAGTATGAGTGGATTGTAGGGGAAGATAAGAAAGGGGAGAAAGAGAAATGACAAATGGACTGTGTGACATGACAAGCTATTAAGATGGGTCGAAAGGGGGTGACGACAAAATCCCGGAAAACAAAATAGATAAGATATTATACGCACTGAGAAGAATGGTAGAAGAAAGGGAAGGCATATACGCCCAACAGTGGGTGATTCCGGGCTCAAATCATGATGGTGATGATGATGAAACGGGATAATTACTGAGATGGTGACCAATAGGAAGAACCATACAACGACTTGCAACCACCCTAAATAAACTGGGAAAAGGGCAAAAGTGATGGAGCCAAAAGTGCAAACATTAATGATTTCTCTAATTGAAGGATTGTTTTCTCAATAAGGTGTTACGTGTTAACACGTAGCAAGTATTTTTGAAGTCACTGAAAGACAAATTAAATTATTGTGAATGTAAATAACTCTGAAAATTATGCTGTAATTAAAGAATATTTTCAGTTAAGGCCACTACAGGAGCTAAATTAGCAAATCTATTTGTAGTGGTTCAAACTTCGATTGAAATACTGTTAGAATAAAGTTCTAATCAGCTTGCACTGCTAAGTGGTTGTTACGTCGAGTTTTCCGGCGACTGGGACCGCAATTAACTGGGACCGCGGTCCCAGTCGCCGGATCCGTAAAAAATAAATATTTTTCTTCCAGCGACTGAGACCACTCATAGATAACTTAAAAAAAATCTATTATTCAAGCCAAAATTAGTACAGTCAATTTTTCGTTTGACTGTACTAATTTTGGCTTGAACATTAATATAATTTTGCGATTTACAAAAAATCGATTGATTGGACCAAAAATGTAAAACTATGTTGCTTGTAGAATTATTTGCCAAAAAATCAGAATGATCGCATGTATTTAAGTATTGTTTTTACTCGTTAAAATATTTTTTTAGAGGTAAGTTCGTGATTTTTTTTATCGAATAAAATTTGTTGTATTATTTTTTCAAAACACTATCGTACGAGCATGTGTCCTGAAGAATATCATATATTTTTCTGGTTTTGTTTATTGCAGTGGATCATATGCTTTTTTGCATTATAAAACTCAGGTTTAACTCCTGTAGTCGCCCTACGTCAGTTTTGTCCGAGGTTATGTTAAACTCTAGTTACTTACATTGCATTCGTAACTTCCTGAAATATCAAGTCCAAGGGGTACCGTATTACAATAACTGGGTTGTGGAGGTCAGATAGGCAGTCGTTCCATACTGGTATTCAGCTGCATCACATTTGGGAAAAGGCTTGGCATAATGATGTAATGAAATGATGTATATTTTTGCAAGTAGGTTTTTACAAACACTTTTACGTACACGTCATTTTTTAAAAACTGTACGGGGCTGGTGTTTCGTACCAGACTACTCTGAGAAGAAACAGCCGAAACAAACTCAGAGGTCATAGTCTCTTTTTAAGTCCAGACATAATCTTGCTCAATTCACATGAGGACTATGCAGATTAGTGTCTGAGATGAACTTCTTAAAATATATATTTTTGACGTGACAACGTCTTATAAATTGGTTTGCCGGGTGACACTTCAAGAAACTGGGTAACGCTCCGCTCACGTTATGCGCTCACAATGAGAGCGAGTGAGAGGCACGCGTCCCGCCTAAGAGCGAGAGAGACAGACATAAAAAGTTTATTTTACCACTCAAAGTCGTTGTCACGTAAAACTTTCGCCCGTATACCGACTTTACAGGCAACCATTTTTTATTCGATTAAAGGGCTTTGTCAATTAGCGACCTTCTTAAAATATATTATCGCTTTCGTTTAGCGTTTAGTGAAATCAATCCTAAAATATTTTAGGTACCGATAATTTAGTAAATTATTAGTGTTACGGTTTATATTTGTGGGAAAATATTAAATATTTTAATTTTACAAGGGTAAAGAGGTAAAGTCTTTTCAAGGAAACATTATAGTTATCTTATTTTTTGATACCTATGTTTTTACGACATTATCAAACTAGTTATTTTCGTTTTTATCGTTATGGTTTTAGAAACTCCTAATACGTAATGAGGTTGTGTTGGTCAATTTGTAGTCGATTTCTATGAAAAACAGATTTTTAAGAAACTTCATGATGGATGGATGGACGGCCTCGTGGGTCTAGTGGTTGCAATTGCAACCACTGAGCATGAGGTCCTGGATTCGATTCCTGGTTCGGGCAAATAATTATTGTGATTTTCCATCAGGTATTTCTCGCAGCCACGGAGTCGGGGTCGGGAAAGCACGTTTAGCTTTTGGTCCCGGCTGTCATTTGAAGATCTTTGACAGTCGTTACAGGTAGTCAGTGGCCCGAAAAGTCTGACTACCAGTCTTACCACGGGGTATCGTATTACAAGTAAGTTAATGGATATCTGATCTTTAAAATTAACTCTATACATACAACAATAAATACGTATAATAATTATGTATTACTTAAGTAGGTATACAAGTACAACTGCATGTCATCGTCTTATTAATTAGGAATTCATAATTATAGTAATTAGTAGATTCTAAACAGTAATAATAACAATCTTTCTACTGATTGCAATAGAAGACACGCAACACAAGATATACCTACTAATGAAGAACATAACAAGGGTCGGTCTTCAAGGTTAAGCAACAGTTACTGAGGTCAATCCGTGGATGGAGTCCATTTGTTTCCTACGAAAAACAGTTTTTTATTTATTTAATTTTTAGGAAAACTTACAGATAAACAGACAGTGAGTAATAGTTTAAACAAAATATGGCAAATTAGTACAAGTTTCCACATGTAGTAAAAGTATGTAGACTTTTTTTTTTTGTTTATTAAATTAAATTAAACTTACAAAATTTTCATGAAAAGTTAACAAAAAATAAACTATTCAACATTGTAGTTAAAAAATAAACAGTTAAAAATGTAATAACATCAGTAGTTACCTACTTTTATTTTGATAAAAAATATTACTTATCAAACACTGTCATCATGTAAAAATAGAAATAACACTAAATAGATGGTCGGATCGGGCGGTCTAATAAAAAAAGCTGCCGCCCTATCTCCCGTCAGCCATGTCGTTGGAGCGTGCGGAGAGTAAGCTACATGATGATGATCACGATTGTATTGCATGAATGAGATTAATTAGAACATAACACTATGTAATCTCCGAAGGTGAGGTACCATAAATATTGTCCGTCCGTCTCATGACGACAGGCCGTGTCGACGGCGCGTTCGTGTTCCACGCGCGCCTCAAAGAGAGTCAGCAAAAAGGAAGGGGTCCGTAAGGACCGATGCCTGCCGGGGTTGCGGGACAGTTCGAAAGAGATACCGCGGCCCCGGAACACAAAGGGCGATGAAGGAACATGGATGGGTTTTAGTCAGTAAAAGTCTGACACTCCCTCCTGCTCCGCCCAGAGCGGGAGGGGTTATTTGATGATTTCCCATCCGAAAAAAAAAAAAAAAAAAGGTACCTAAATATTTAGTAGACCCACATTTCGACAGTAATGTTTGTCTCATGTAATAGGGGCGAGCTTATTGCCATCAACCGGGCACAAATCCAGACTCCGTAGTTGCTACTGAGAAATTCCTAATTGAAAAACCCAATAACACTTAAGAGTGAATTTCCCGGGACCGAAAATTGCGTGGCATCAATGAAATCGGTACTAAAAAACATAGTTATAATGTTCTCACATTTTTTTCCGGTTAGGTGAAATAGTAATCTATGTGTAGCACTAAATATTTTATTTCATTGGATTAATGGATACTCCAAAAAAGTTAATTAAACCTCGAAATCTTTCATTGCCGTGTTTGTCCACACTTCACCTTGTTGTGTATTATTCCTCATTGATAAGAATCTATTGGTTATTTATATTAAAACCTAGTTTTATTTGATACATGAATAGTTAAAGTATTGTTACGGAATACATTTATTCAAATATTTAAACAATACAACGAATTGTTAATAAAAAATCATTTGTCCCAGAACTACCGTTCATCGCCGTGTCCTAATCATGTTCAAGGATATTGTTTTACCTACGACTTGCGTCCCCCCTCCCGGTATGCTAAACGTTGCATATTAGTGCTGCCTAAGTGCTCAACGTGGAAGGACGTACACACGTGCCTGCGTTTTCGCGCCATAAATATAAGTATTCAATTTTTATGTTACTGGACATTTTTTCTTTCATCGCCGTGAATAGGTATAACTATATATTTGAATACGTTTGTTTTCATGAGTAAGCATTTAATAGAACACCATTTCTCATATGTTAATTTGTGAAGTGTTTATTTCTTCGAATAGTTAATAGATTTTTTGTTATTAATATTTTTTGCCGTGATTTTCATCGCCGTGCTTTCATTGCCGTGGTTTTCGTGGCCGAAATTTGCTATGGCAATGAAAAAAAAGACTAGGCAATGAAAAAAATTTCATTGCCATGCCTTGTAAAACAATTTAGTTTCATTGCCGTGGCCAGGTATTTCATTTCCGTGACTTGTGTTTTCATCGCCATGGTATGATTAGGAGAAAAATTTAGTACTTGTTATTTTGAAAATGCATCTTACTTGCTACAGATATACGTTTTCTGAAGAAGCTATTTTGTTTTGTCAAGTGCAAAAATATATCTGATCATGCCTGTCTCCGAGAGGGAAAGGCAAACCCAGACAGATTGTGTAGGGAGTAAGATTTGGATAGATATTACAAAAGGAAGAATGGGAGTATGTATAAGAAAAGAAAGACTGTAGTATTAAAGTCTCTAAGTAGTGTTGCGAGTGTAATTCAACAGTCTTTGTTTATTTATTGTACTCTCATTCTTTTTTTGTAATATCTCCTTACCCAAATTTTACTCCCATACAAGTGTTGGAATCAAGACCTCTTATAAACAGTCATTTTTATTCTATCTATCTGTCTACCTCATTAAATAAAATACTTTTTTAATTTCCGTGGATTGATTCTTTCATTGCCATGGCACAGTTCTTTCATTGCCGTGGACGCTTGTTTCATTGCCGTGCACGCATGTTTCATCGCCGTGGTACGAAATTTTCAATCCTGATAATATCGTTAGTTTTTGAAGTTATCTGCTAGAAATTAAGCAAGAATATATCATTATCAAAAACTTTATCAAAAGCGTTTTTTTTTTTTTAAAAAAAACTTAAGATGAAAAAAAACACGGAAATGAAGATTTTATAGGACCTGTTGAAATTCACCCTTAACACAATAATAACACACACATACACAATTCAATTATTCAAAAGGTACTTAATGATTTTAATGTAATTGTAATGTACTTAATTTCTGATATTTCAATAATGTGGTATGTGTTTGTATTTGGACTTTCTATTTTTGTTTTATATGGGTCTCGGACCTGATTTTCTTTTATATTTTATTTTTTTAGCCTGACCCGGGAATCGAACCCAGGACCAGCTCAGCAGTCGCGCTTGCGACCACGTAGACCAACGAGGCAATCGGTTGATCTTTAGGTTAAGCCGTGCTTGCCTAGGTTGGTCCATGGATGAGAAATTCACCACCCATAAGTACCTACATACTGAGTTTCCTCAGTGTTTCGGAAAGCACGTTAAGCTGTTGGGTCCCGGCTGCCATTTATAGATATTTGACAGTAGTTACAGGTACTCAGTGGTCGAAAAAGTCTGACAACCAGTCTTACCAAGTGGTATCGTATTACCCAGTACTATCTGGGTTGTGGAGGTCAGCTAGGCAGTCGTTTCATGTAAAATACTGGTATTCAGCTGTATTCGGTTAGACTGGAAGCCGACCCCGAGCCGGCCGAGCGAAGACTCCGAGCTACTAAGTACTGAAAACTTGCTGATATAAATACCAAATGACATTTAGCTCGACCTGCGAATCACACTTAGGAATTTCTGTTCAGCCGTTCTGCACCTTCGCTTGCCCCACTTAAATATCCGCCAGTATTTTTCTAAAATCATTGAAAGCATGCTCAATACATTTTGAAATTAATATTCAATAAAAAGTTCTAACCTGGATCACTAAATAAAATCGATAAAACAACGCCATCTAGCGTCGAGTAGCACTACTTCGCACGCTAGCGCCGTCACGGAGTGGCGACTTTCAGAACTAAACGCCGTCATACATCAAAATGGCCTGTAACCATAATTGGTTCAATTTGCTTATTAAAATAGATTTATTTACTGTTTACACTGTAATAAACTAATGTTTGTTTAGCTAGCATAGTTAGCTATTACGCTGTACAGTAATTATTTTGTTGTAATACTAAAATGGTATTTTATAAGGCAATTAATATTTTGCTCAGTCATAAATCATTTTCTTTTCATGTTAATAGTACTTATTTACTTTCATTAGCAGTTATTTGGGTTGTTTTAGTTTATTTGTATAATTTTTGGTTGTAATAAACCTATTTTTTGGCTTGATAATAATCTTTAGTTGAAGGAAGCATTTCTTGTCGGATGTAAAGTGTTTTTTTCTAAATTCTAAATAATTCTAACTGTTCCTTACTAGATGTTTCGTCGCCAGTTTAGTGTTGTTTGATTTATTAAACCTACGCTTTTCAACCTTATCAGAAATCATACAACCGATATAATTTGAGTCTGAACAATATTCCCTCAAATCGGAGATTAGTGTTTCTTGATATAAAGGCGCTCTACGCATAAGTCAGACGGACGTTGTCTTTTGAAAATGTAATAAAGAATTGGTCCTTAGTGGGAGGTAGGTATCAAAGTATAGTGTCTAGCTAGGAACACTGATACATAACCCTTAATCATTAGATACAACGCTAAAACCTAAATTTAACGGCCAAAACAGTCTAAACTCTACCAATTCGCAATAAGCTACTATTTGGAAACTCATGCTTCAATATAAGCTTACTTAAAATTACAGCTGGCTTTTAAAAACCTCTATGATAGATCCGGTGCACCTCTGGCCGTTAGCTTTTTAAATATTGTTTGTCTTATGAGCGTATCAATGGAAAACAGTTCAAATATGTTTGGCCCAAAATTCAGCTATACGAACTCCTTTCACTGATGCAGTCATATACTGTCATAGGGTCTTAATCAAATTCAAAAATAGAATATTGTCTGTACCAACATGTTGACTGACAAATATTTTGAAAATGGCACGTTTTATGCTATTCTCGTATTTCTATGTCGTGGCGTCACGAGAGAAGAATATGCACGAAATGTCACGCGAAGCCGTCGTATAGACTAGTGTTGCAAAATAACAAATAAAATAAACTGACTTTTACTCGGGGAATGTGGCCGCCTAAATGTCGTGGCACCAACATACAGGGTCGAATCTAAACAATATTATATTAGATTCCAAGATTTTGTTTTCAAAGTAACTCACACTGTAATACATTTATTTTAGACTTACTATTATTACTGACAACTATCATTACAGGTCTTATCCTAACGCGACTGTTTCAACACATAATAAGAACTATACGTCAGGCAGATATTTTTTAATTTGATTTTACTGTCCCATTGTTTTGGGCAAAAGGAGGATACATTTATAAAATTATTAGATAAACTTTAATTTTAGTATTAGGCAGATTCTTATAATGATATTCAAATTTTAATATCTTCCTGATTTAAAACACTGGAACTGTTTGTAAACTGGTGTAACAGAACCATTAGAAGTAAAATATTCCAATAAGAAAACGACACTTTACCATATAACTAATAATGTGTTATTTTTCTTTAGAAGTTACAACTATTGCAAAAATGAAAGTCAACTACCTACTTATTATTGACTTAATATTTAAGTCAAGTTAAATTAACTGAAGTTGTAATCAGTTTTTAGTATTTACCGTCGGTGTTTTACAAAGTCAAGAAAACAAGAACTGCCTAGCTTAAAAAACTGAAGTTATATTTCAGTTATTACCTACATAAGTAGGTATAATTTAAACTATGATACAAATTATCTGAAAAATATTTATTGTTACAAATCGGCTAATCAATTTGGGGTAAAATAAAGCAAGTTGGTCTTACGAGAATCAAATACAATCTTAGCATGTTGGTTAAAGGCGATTGTTCGGCACGGCCGACGGAAAATGTTTTAAAGGAACTTAGATCTTTGATGTGTAAAACTGCAGCGTATGCTTTGGAATGGCATAGCATAATCAGATGATAATGTTCCCAATGCTGGGACACAAGCCTTCTCTCTGTTAGAAGGAGTGGGATATAATCCATCACGTGGGCCCAGTGCGGGTTGGTAGAAGTCACTTGTTTTCGAATTTTCAGTTCTAGGACATGCCGGTTTCCAAGTCGTAAAGCTTTTTTAGTACCTATAGTTACTAGATACTAATTAAAAAACGAATTAGATTTAGCTCGTAGCTAAATAATAACAGCCGCTCAGGTCGATCTTCAGGCTAAGCCACGCTTGCCTAGGTTAGTCTGTGGATGGGTCACCACCCACATCCACATAACGAGTATTTTCTGTGCCACGGAAAGCATGCTAAGCCGTTGGTCCCGGCTGTCATTATTTTGTAGATCTTTGACAGTCGTTATAGGTAGGCACTGACCCGAAAGTCTGACAACCAGTCTTACCAAGGGTGATAAGATAAGATAAGAGTTATTTCTGAGTATATGGTACATTAAGATCTTAATATAAGACAATTTCACATACACTACCGTTGTAGAAATATTAAAATCAACTTACAAAGCTCTATGCCGTAACAATGCAAAGTCCCTATTAATATAATTATAAATTAGTTGAAATGCAATTGGGATTTTTATACAATTTCAAGTTTTATAAACACTATCTCCAGGTCGACGGTAGTGAATTATCCAGTACTGACTGGGTTGTGGAGGTCAGATAGGCAGTCGCTCCATGTAAAATACTGGTATTCAGCTGCATCTGGTTTTACTGGAAGCCGATCCCAACTTAGTTGGGAAAAGATAAGCATTTATGCTAGATACTATAGTTGGTGCCAATTAAGATGAGAATAGCGGTCATTGACCCACCTACATTTATTAAACTTCTTAACTTTGAAAACTAAAAATAAGCCTGTTCAAGTCTGGAATCGTCATCTATCGTGATCTTACACATTTTTTGTAATGAAAAACGATAAATTGTTTATTTGTTTTTGTTTGTTCGAAGAGATATTAGGGAAAGGGCAATGATCGCTATTCTCATCTTAACTGGCACCAACTATAATAATAATTAATGTACCCCAGACTAATAGCCAATAAACGTCATTAATACCACTAATTAAGAGGTAGTAATCAGCATATTGATAACATTACAATAGTAAAACAACCCGCTTGTTTGACGGTAGGTATGTAAGTATTTACCTATGTAGGAATCCTGATGGTACTACGTAATTTAGCCATGTAACTGATCTAACAGAACGATGCAATGCCATGTATTTTTTTTAACGTTTTAACGCCAGAGCGTAAACGCAGGCGCGTGCCCTCTACGCCAAGCCACAATTTTACCTACCATCTTGTCATTAGCCGTGTGGTATCCGGCAGAGTAGAATAGAACCATCCCATTACACTCACGGGTGTCGTATAAGGCGACTAATGTCTGAGGCAGAACACCTTGCGCCTCCGTAGACCAGAGAATGGGCAGCAGCGTTTTCTGTTAGTCTTTCATCACTGCGATCTCCAATCCGCCTGCCAAGCGTGGAGATTACGGCAAATTCCTCCCATCATGGGAGAGGCTTATGTCCAGCAGTGGACGTTATGGGCTGTTGTTGTTGTCACATATTTGTGTCGTTTGGCGTACAGAGTCAACAGGGTGCAACAGCGTCGAAATATCGGGAGCTCAAAAATAAACAATAATCACGGAAGATATCCCGTAAGTGACATTTGTAGTATCTTTATCCTTTATAGAATTTAACTTCGTCTAAACCCAGTTAGTTTTATGTTACCCAACTTTGTGTAGACCGGGAAAATGTACCAACAGATGAATAAGAAATTGTCCCATATATGAATGTGTGTATGTGTTTCTTTACACCTGTAACCACTAACCATATATAGAGGAGATTTCCTTCCGTCCATTCTTCAAAGTTAATCGGTTAAGCAACTAAGTATGCTTGTCGGCTTGCTTTTTATATCTGTTTGACATACATATGAGATATCACGGTTGTGTTTTTGTGAGGTAAGTTGAGTTGTAAGTATGTAGAGCTAGAACGGATACGTTTTTTACCATAGTTCAAATCAAATCAAATCATCTTTATTTGTGAACACAGGTATTGAAATAAAGGTCTTATTCATACAATTTAGTTGAGCTCTGTGTCCTACCAATGAAATTGGTGTACAAATATTGTTTTTTTAGTAGTAAGTCTGGATTTATACAATACAAAGTCAGGTTCGAGTAAATAATGAGAATTCAATATATTATTAATCATTAATGAATCAATTATCATTTATTTTTAATGCATGTCAACGGTAAATTATATAAAAGGGTATTAATGTCAAATCATAGTCATGAGTAGAATACGGAATCTCGACGGCCAAAATATCGATAAATACTTATACGACGCTACAAAATTGCGACGCACGTTACTGCGAAAGACCGTTTCTGCGAAGCCACTACACTGCGATGCACGTTACTGCGAAAGACCGTTTCTGCGAACCCACTACACTGCGATGCACGTTACCGCGATAGATCTTCACTGCGATACTACTTGACTTCGATGCACGTAACCGCGAGAGATCTTCACTTCGATACTACTTGACTTCGATGCACGTTACCGCGAATGATCATTTCTACAAAAGCATAACATATCAATAGTTATTTTATTATAATAACACTTATCAGAACGAAAATATGTTTTGAGTGAGCTTAATAAATTATAATTAAACCAAAACGCATAATGAACAAAAAAGTGTTTATTCCATAACGATTTATACAGTGGGTACATAATGAACAATCATTAAATTATATTTTATACGACTAAAACACGGACTAATAATACTTACATTATTTACACACTAACTCTTTAATAGAAGGGCTTGTGGCTAAATAATAACAGCCGCTCGGGTCGATCGTTAGGTTAAGCCGTGCTTGCCTAGGTTGGTCTGTGGATGGGTGACCACGCATTACAGAACGAGTTTCCTCCGTGCCTCGGAAAGTGCGTTAAGCTGCTGGTCCCGGCTGTCATTTGTAGATCTTTGACAGTCGTTACAGGTAGTCAGTGGCCCAAAAAGTCTGACAACCAGTCTTACCAAGGGGTATCGTATTACCCGGTACTAACTGGGTTGTGGAGGTCAGATAGGCAGTCGCTCCATGTAAAATACTGGTATTCAGCTGCATCCGGTAAAACTGGAAGCCGACCCCAACATAGTTGGGAAAGGGCTAGGCAGATGATAACTCTTTAATAGAAATAAAAATATTTAAAAGTATCAAAAATGGTTACAGGTTATCATTAAATAAGTATAATTAATCAACTTGACAGATAACTTGATACTTGATATTATTTTTAACTAAATTTAAACACTGTTTTAAAATCAGTAAATTCGAAGGGTAAAATTAGTTTTATGTCTTTATGTAGCATAGATATGCAAGGCCATCTAAATATGTTAACATATCCATATCACCTTTCTTGTTAATGTGATCTTGGAGTTTTTTTGTAGTACTGCGTTTTTTTTGTTCCTTTTTTCCGTCAGAGCAGCTAACTCTCTCTATTTCGTACCTACTCTGTATTTTTCTGCTCTTTTACAAGTTTTCTCATTGTTTTTTAAATATTTAATCCATTTTGCGTGATGGGTATACGTATACCCGCGACAAAGCTATCCCAAACAGACCATAAACAAGGGGGGAAAGGGTGTGGTTTCTTTAGAGTAAATTTAATTTAATTAAATTAAATTTATGACATAAAAAAATACATGTCATAAAAAACAGACGTCACTTGGTTACAGATGCGCACGACGAAGGTTCTAATCGTCATAATTTTTTATACAAAAATTAAAATAATGCAGACAAATCAAACTTCAAAACCATCTCAAGATGTAAGATGGCATGGATATTGTAACGTATGTAGATGGCCTTGCATACAGCTATAAAAAAGAAGAAGTAAAACAAATTGTTCCCTAAAAATTCCTTAATTTATTTATAGTTTTCAAGCGTTTATTATGTACTAGCTTTAATTTGCCGGCGGCTCCGTAGAAATGATAATTCGCGGTAACGTGCATCGAAGTCAAGTAGTATCGCAGTGAACATCTATCGCTGTAACGTGCTTCGAAGTCAAGTGGTATCGCAGTGAAGATCTATCGCGGTAACGTGCATCGCAGTGTAGTGGCTTCGCTGAAACGGTCTTTCGCAGTAACGTGCATCGCAGTGTAGTGGCTTCGCAGAAACGGTCTTTCGCAGTAACGTGCGTCGCAATTTTGTAGCATCGTATAAGCATTTATCGATATTTTGTGCGTCGAGATTCCGTATTCTACTCCATAGTCATCATAGTTCATAGTTTTAATCTCCTATCATTAACCATTATCCTGTTTTTCTTTTTCTTTTAAACCATTTGGTTACTGTTTTAACGTCCTGATTTATTTATTATACTATGGCTTTGTCTTGTTAGTTATGGAGAATCACTGACTCCTAAGACACAGGCACATACACCTAGTTTAGGAGTCAGGGAATAAAAATTAATGAGTCCTAGTTATAAGCCTTATATGCTCTTTAGTTTCTTCCTTGTTATAATTATGATGGCTTATGGTGAAAATAAAGAAATTATTTATTTATTTTATAGTGGACAAAATGAGGCTTTGCTTATCATATGCGACATTTTCAATTTGATTTTTATTTTAATCCGTGTAAAACCAAACGTTCTGATTAATACTGAAATAAGTACAGTCACGGACTATAATTGATAAGCCACTTTCAAGATTTCCAATTTTGCAGTTGTATACATTCACGAGATTACACGATTAAACACGAACTCAAACCGAATGCTCGGGAATAAAATGACACATTACTAATAATCGGAAATAGTCTTATCCATAGAGGTTGAAAAATTACTTATAAGTTGTCAATGATAAAACCATACAATGGTGCTGACGTGTATCCCAATCTATTTTATACTGACCTCCTTTGAAGAAATAGTCCTTATTAAATACTCTTTATTTCTGAAAACCTATCCGAAGCCAGAGTGACAGTTGAAATGTCGATGTTAGAAAATATAAAATTTCTCCGTACGCCAACGTTACTATGGCTACGCTAAAACAATATTGTCGCTAGGTTACGGTTGCTACACCTGCAATTCGTCGACTTTAGGTAGTCACTCTGTACTAAGTACGAATATAACCGACTAAACCCGATTTGCATTACACGGCTAAAATACGAATGGTGGCAAGTGGCTCATCATTTATAGTCCGTGACTGTACAAATATTTTTTTACAATCACAAGTACATATAAAAACGGTTCTTATATTTTCAAATGCTCAATTGCTCATTCCTGTTTGAACACGATTTAGCGAGGAGTATTATTGTTGTTATTACCCATTAAGTGGGTTGTGGAGTAGTATGCAGTCGTTCCATGTATACTGGTATTCAGTTCCATCCGGTTAAACTGGAAGCCGACAGAAACATAGTTGGGCAAAGGCTGGGCAGATGATGTCCGTTCCTTTTCCAAATAAAAAGAAACCTTGGTTTCTTGGTTAGTTGGACACTAAATACCTTCATGCATATCATCATCTGCCTAGCCTTTTCCCAACTATGTTGGAGTCGGCTTCCAGTCTAACCGGATGCAGCTGAATACCAGTATTTTACATGGAGCGACTGCCTATCTGACCTCCACAACTCATTTAATACTGGGTAATACCTCTTGGAAAGGCTGGTTGTCAGATTTCCAGGCCACTGGCTACCTATAAAGACTATAAATACCTTTATGTTTATAAAAAAAACCCCTATTTTATTGTATTATATATATACAGGGTGGAATTTTTCAATGCCACCTGGAGGGAAAGTACTCTAAATACTGGAGATAGCAAATTTTACTCAGAGGAAACATTCCTTTATTTTTAAAAAGAAATTAATCTACATTCAAAGATTTTGAAAATTTGCTTGCCACACTCGGGAATCGAACCGGCTAAATTAAAAAAAAATAACATTCTGTACTTTTATGGCACCAATCTATAGGGTCTATAGGAGTATTTGCTATCTCCGGTATTAAGAGTACTTTCCCTCCAGGTGGCATGCAAAAAATCCACCCTGTATAGTCCTCCTTACCGATTTCGGTAACGGCGACCATTTAAAACTATTTCCGTGCGTGTGCCCTTATATGGCTGGCCAAACCGAATTCGCTCTTAAATAAGCTGTCACAACTTAAGCAGTACAGTTGACCGGTAGAGTTATAGGTGTAGGTGTAGGAAGGCTTAGGTCTCTCTTTCCGTATTTGGCGCTTTTCTCTCAATGTATCAAGTCGCCGGTTTTCAAAGATTTTTACATTTTAGTAGATAGAAGAGCGTCAAGACGTCCTATGTAAAGCGAGCCTCTCCCAACCAGTTGGATCAATAGCGCAAGCATTAAATAGTAGATTTTACAACAAGTGCACAAAACGAACCATTTTTATCCGAGACTTTTAGCAGTGATAGTAATATCGAGGATAAAAATGGTTTTGTGGACGAGTTATAAACTCTGCTTTTCACTTCGATTGCGAGGAAATAAAACATTAGTATAAATTGAAGAAATTAATAAACGCACGGAAAAACAAGAGCTATTTTCCGCCGCTTTTTTTTTTGAAATCTTACGACATTGATAATAGACTTTGGGCTGCAGACCTATACAGCCTACTACTAAATTAATTTTTTAACAATAATTTTCTTAAATTAATTTAATAACCTACCGTAGGTACTTGAATTTGAATTTGTATATCTTTTATGTCTTAAAAAACACACAAGGCAAATAAATTAAAGTAAATATTATAAAATAACAAATTCTATCTATGAACTTCTTATTGCGTTTGGCTGTATGGCTCATTTTCTTTGCCTTAATACATTTATGAGTAGATACGTTAATGCCCTTGTGCACAAAATTCGATTTTGTGCAGCCTATATCCTGCACAAACAAGCACCATCAGAGCATGAGAAGTGAAAATGTCTTTTTAACACGTCCTTGTAGCGGAGATGTTGAACGCCATGTTTCCGTTATTGTATTGTGCAACCCTATTTCAAGAACGAAAAACTACAATAGGTAGTAAGTATGTAATATTTGGACTTTTCCCTTAATTTCTTGCAAAATACGTCCCTGTAGTACACCTATCGTGGGACCTGCCATTTGACACACGCCATTTCGTGGGGGGCGAGACGGAAGACATGCTCTCTCTTTCACCATCTATTTCTATTAAGTACATAACATCAATATTGTATGGGGCATGCAAGAGAATTTTGAAAGCATAATGAGTGGATTTATTTATAGTACTATGTTAAAGCATTTTTCAAGCTTTAGATGCAGCTTATTTTTCTCTCGTATGAGCTAACTAAGGTGTCTACTTTATGAGAAAGCTCTTGTTATGGTGAAAATATAAGTAAATCAGGGGCAGTGGTGGAGTCGGCATCATTTTCACTTTTGATGCGTCGTTTAAGATAGTCAGTGGCCCAAAAAGTCTGACAACCAGTCTTAGCAAGAGGTATCGTATTACCCAGTACTAATTGGGTTGTGGAGGTCAGATAGGCAGTTGCTCCATGTAGGTACCTACCTACAATACTAGTATTCTGCTGCACCCGGTTTGACTGGAAGCCGACCCCAACATAGTTGGGAAAAGACTACCTATGCATGATGATGCGTCTTTAAACTGAGCCTTATTTTCATGAAAGTTAAAGCTTATTTCTTTTTGACTCTTGTCTGTTTTATGCATCAAAAGCCACATCAAAAAGTACCTATTGGAACGTTTACTCTTGTTAGTGAGCAGAATCGTACTAGTTTTTGTCTTTTCCTTAAAGTCTTAGCCTTGGACCAATACAACTTGTCTCTTATTTGATTCAATCATCGACGGCATGACGACACGGTTGGCGCAGTGGCTGAGCGATGGACTGCTACGCTGCGCGACGCGTGGTTCGATCTCCGCACGGAACAAATATTTGTGTGAGTGATGTCCTACAAATAATAGGCGAGACGACAAAAACAAACTAATTAGTCCGTCAGATAGACTTCCAAAAAATATTGAACACATATTTTTTCTTTTGTTACGTAAACCAAAATTGACGAAGGTATGACGCTTTTAAACTTCTCAATACGTCACGCCTTGGTAAAATTTTTAGCTAGTTCTGACGTCACGAGCCCCTACTCCCGAGTTTTGATGCGTTTTATCTTTGTCAATATTCATTGATTTACAAAAACAAAAAATATGTGTACATTATTTTGCAATACTCTAAGTGACGGACTAAATAGATTTGCAATTTATTGATACTGTCGTTATGCCTATTGTTCTAGGTCTGACTGTGTGTGTGTGAGTTTAAATGTTTGTTTTAAGCCATGATAAAAGAGAAATTCCTAGTGTGAGGCAACATTTTCAAACAAAATATCAATCGACTCAGTGTATTGCATTCTACTGTTGGAAATAGGGCTCTCCCAAATTGAGCTCGACACCAGGTTCGATGCCTTCCAATCAGGCTTGTCTCAGCCACCTTTTAAGATATCTAGATAATCTGCTTAATCCTCATGTGAATTGAGCAAGATTATGTCTGGACTTCAAAAGAGACTATGACCTCTGAGTTTGTTTCGGCTGTTTCTTCTCAGAGTAGTCAGGTACGAAACACCGGCCCCAACTAGTTAAAAAAAAATGACGTGTAAAAGTGTAAAAACCTACTTGCAAAATAAACATCATTCATCGATCTTATGCCACCAAGTTATAGGTATTCACTTATAGAGGTGGCATACCAATAGCTTGATGGCATAACATACTAAATTTCAAGGAAAAACAAGACAAAATAAACTCTCTGTTGAAGATGGTTCAAAAATTCTTCGAACCCTACGTGCTTGAAAAGAATCTATAGAAAAAGTGCATTTCTTGATTCGTTTTTATTAGAAGTATAATTGATTACATTACACTGCATACAATTAATCATAATTAATTTGCATGTAAGGGTAAGAGTCAGTTTGGATTGGTATGGTAATGAAGACAGTGGTACTCAACCGTGGGGCCGTAAAAATCTTGAAAATAGCCTCACATTCCAATATTCTAGATCAAGCAGCGCTAGCCGAGGTCGGTCCGTAGATGGGTGATCTTCTGTTATATACTGACACGTTAAGAGCCTATACTTCCTCAAATTAGCAACTCTATTTGTGGTGGTTCAAACTTCGTTTGAAAAACTGTAAGAATAACGTTCTAATCAGCTTGCACTACAAAGTGGTTGTTACGTCAGTCACTGCAGGCCGAATAGTGCGAAATGAGTGGTTTTTATTCTTTATAAAATCAAATTTTCTTCTTTTGGAAAAAATAAAAAACATAGGACCTGCTTTATAGTTAGTTCAGTTAGTATGCAAAGTTTCATGATCTACGTATAATTTGAAGTACTTTTTGAATACCAGCGGTTTATTGTTCGATTTGGAGGTAACTTTGGATTTTTTATCGAGAAAATTTTATTTAATCGTGTTTTCGCCGAACATAGGACCTAACATTCATCGTCAACTTAACCATATATTTATTTCAAAATTAATGCTGCAGTATTTAAGGCGTAACGGAGGATCATGCTAAGCCATTTGAGGTAGCATAGGCCCTTAAGCTGTATTGGCTATCATTTGTAGAACATTACAGGTACTCAGATACCCGAAAATCTGACAACCAGTCTTACCAAGGGATACCGTGGTACGCAATAACCAGGCTGTAATGTCAGATTGGTAATCGCACCTTGTAAAGTTCTGGTATTCAGTTAGACTGAAAGCCGACCCCAACAAATTTCAGAATTGGCCAGGCAGGTGAAGGTCCTTGAAAAAATCCTTGCGAGTCTTTTTTTTTTTGGATGAGAAATCATCGAATGACTCCTCCCGCTTTGGGCGGAGCAGGAGGGAGTGTCAGATTTTTACTGACTAAAACCCATCCATGTTCCTTCATCGCCCTTTGTGTTCCGGGGCCACGGTATCTCTTTCGAACAGTCCCGCAGCCCCCGCAATCCTTGCGAGCCTAAGCTTGACAACAGCTGCTAAAGAGTATGCAAATAAAGTAATAGCATTTTTATCATAGCGATTGATGTAATTCTGTTTTTCTAAATTTATCATAAGTTATAGACTGATCTAATTGTTTGGTAGTGATGGAATGGACCACCTCGGTCTCTTACATTACAATGTCCTTGATAATAAAACCAGCTTTAATTTCTCGGTAGAAACCGGGTGTCTGAATATGTACCCGATTGATGGCAATAACTTCAATAGAAGTCTATTACGCGGAACTAGAATAGATCCAACCCATTACACTCACGGGTGTCGTATAAGGCGACTAATGTTTGAGGCAGAACACCTTGCGCCTCCGTAGACCAGAGAATGGGCAGCAGCGTTTTCTGTTAGTCTTTCATCACTGCGATCTCCAATCCGCCTGCCAAGCGTGGAGATTACGGCAAATTCCTCCCATCATGGAAGAGGCTTATGTCCAGCAGTGGACGTTATGGGCTGTTGTAGTAGTAGTACGCGGAACTGAGGTAGATGAACTTAACTGGCGAAATATGAGTGGACTATACAGAGTGTAAACGGATATAAGTCATAAGTAATTTATTTCAGAACAATATACAACAACAACAACAACAGCCCATAACGTCCACTGCTGGACATAAGCCTCTCCCATGACGGGAGGAATATGCCGTAATCTCCACGCTTGCAGGGGGATTGGAGATCGCAGTGATGAAAGACTAACAGAAAACGCTGCTGCCCATTCTCTGGTCTACGGAGGCGCAAGGTGTTCTGCCTCAGACATTAGTCGCCTTATACGACACCCGTGAGTGTAATGGGTTGGTTCTATTCTACTCTGCCGGATACCATACGGCTAACAATATACATTGTGTAGAAGTTTTGTAAAATAAAACAGTACAAACAAACAACAATCGCAGCCAAAAAAAAAACTTGTCAAAGATAATAGAAATAACAAATTCAAAACGATAAATAATCCATGTTCAATTTAAAATAATTAATAATACAATCAAACAAATGGTCAAATATTGGAAAAAAGAAAATCAAATTAGTATTAGAAGATCAAGATCTATGATTTGTGACATCTAATTTCATAAGAATAATACAATGAAATAAAGAATAAAAATTAATTAGTGTAAAAAAGATTAATAAAATGTCATCTAATTTTCTGTGAATAATCAGTAATAATAATAGAATGTCAAATATAAATAAAAAGAAAATGAAAACAAATTGTTATAAAAAGGTCTGTAATAATATGTTACCTGATTGTAAAAATAAAATGTCAGAAATAAAATTTATAATTACTAGATAGATACATATTATTATTATGTCAATTAATAATCTATGAGTAACAAAATCACGCATCACGAAGCCGTCAACCAAGCATTTTGTACATCAAACTAAGTAACTCTACCCAAAAATGATGGCTGGGAAAGGACTTTTTGTTTTGGGGTGAAAAATGACGTTCTACGGTAGGACTCAATGTAATACACTCAAAACATTGTGCTGATGGATGTATTGAAAAGTACGAGGTTCGTGGAGTAAAAACTTGTATCTATTGAAAAAAAAGTTGTGTAAATGTTGGAACATTGACTTCCAATTTCCAAAATCTCCTTAACTAAAAAGTTCCCAGGTCTGGTCTAGCTAGAAGAAAAAAAATGATCGCAATGACGGGGATAATGTAGGTAAGCGCCTTTCGACTTTGTTAAGGGTGCTTATTATTTATTTATTTAAGCTTTATTTAATTCCATACAAATAACATTAACAATTATTAAAAAATATATAAACACTAGTTAACAATTATCATCAGCAATAAATAGATATTCAAATCAATAATTAATTCCCTTAAATTACTAATAACAATAATTGGTAACTAATTACATCAAATTAATAACTACATTAATCATAAATAATAACAATAAATAATAAATTTGAATTAAATTGACAATAATCATCAACAATTTATAAATCAATAAATTATTCGATTAATAAATAATATCAATTAAAATCAACAAAAATCAATAATTAATTCCATCGAAACTACAACTAAGTATCAAAAATAATTAAATAATTAAATAATGGGTGCTTATACACCCATTAAAAACACTTCTACCTACTCCTTTGGGTATTACAGGCTTATGTTATTCTTACTTATAATATTGATAAGTTCCTCTTATCATAGATAGAAGGATGAGTATTGATCACCTTCCTTGCTCACTGCATGTTAGCGAATTCTGACAACAAATTTTCAAGATTCCTCAATAATTTTTCTTCACCGAATCAATCCAAAATCCGAAACAATCCATCCATCGTTTCTTTAGTCTTCCTCTACTCTTATACCCACTCACATTCATACTCAAAACTTCCAATATACCAGTAAAAAATAACAAAGTTTACTTTAATACAAGCAAAGAAACAATCGGTCGTTTTTTCCCAATCGCAATCATAGATGGCGTTAGTAGTCCACTCAAATGTTTTATAACAACGCGCAAAGGTATAACGTTCGAATCATCTTTTAAATAAAGATCAAACTTTTTGTTACAATTATAACTGTATGAGAGTTTATCTAAGTATGATACAAATATAATGTTATATCTAAGTACCTACTTACTCATAGTTATTATTTTGAATTGAACTAATTTTATTACTTACGATTTTTTTGGTTGAGTTTATTGGCAGTTCAATTCAACCATTATGTAAGTATCTACTTTTGTTTTTGATCTGCTTGAGATTTTTTCTTAGATTACTTAAACGTACCTACCTATGTAGTACCTACAGTCACAAAACCATTACGCTACAACTACAACGTGGTAGGCTCGGCAGAGATTCAACCACTGTCGAAAGTTACAAGCCTCTTACTATAAGTAGGCGATTCTTTGGGTGACAGAGTTTTTACAGATTGTTATGAGACAACTCAAACTGAAAGCATTTATTTCAATTAGACCATTACGACACTTTTGAATGTCAAAAATTCAAAAAAAAATAAACAAAGCTACAGTCCCAGTCACAAGGCATAATAACTTGAGAAAGTACTGTAGTTGCCCATTCCCTAGCGTAGATCTCTATTAAGAAGAACGGGCAAGAAACTCCATGGACACTCTTTTAAATCAAAAAATTGTTACAAAATCTTGGAGCTTCGGTTCCTGGTCTAGTGAGGTCTGGTTTCTCTACATTTATTATGGGCACGGCCAAGGAATGGAACTCTCTGCCAGCTTCGGAGTTTCCTTCCTCTTGTAACCCGTTAGCCATCAGAGAGAGGGAGATAGGTATTTCCTAGGCATTGCCTTGCGCTTTAGACCTCATTCATGGCTGATTTAAAAAAATACCTAGCCCGAGACTTCGTCCGCCTTGAAGAAACAACTTAAGCATGGCAAATGATAATTAGTGTAGCGTCCTCGAAATAAGTTATGAAATTGGTGTGATAGTAATTTCGGAGATTACCCCCACATCCAAACTTACAAAGTTTGCTTCTTAGTTCTTTATTATTACAAGTTTACGTAGATTTATGCTCCTCAGTTCTAAATATCCGTCTCCTCGAATCCCCTGTAACTTTGAAGTCTCCCGCCTGAAATTAGGGACTGCCAAACTATTGCAGGTTTTTAAGAAAAGAGTGAAAAAACATTATACCTATCCATTTGGTCATAATTGCATAGGTATGTATTATTAGTTATTGTATTTATTATTTATAGTATAGTTATGTTTTTCTTTGTATTTACGAGTAGGTATGTAAGTATGTATTGTGTATTATATTTAAAATAGTTATCTGTTTTATGTTTTCCATTTTCTTTTCTTTTTTTCTTTACACGAGGAGATTTCTTTAGAAATAAGCATCACCTTTGTATTATTTTCTGTTCCTTTCTACTTTTTTTTATATAAAGGGCCTATAATACCTCAAATGTCTTAGCATGATCCTCCGTTGCGCCTATTAGGTACATACTGCAGCATTAATTTTGAAATAAATATATGGTAAAGTTGAGAATTAATTTAAGGTCCTATGTTTGGCGAAAACGATTCCATAAAATTTTCTAGATAGAAAAAAAATCCAAAGTTACCTCCAAATCGAAAAATAAACCGCTGGTATTCAAAAAGTACTTCAAATTAGATCATGAAACTTTGCATACTAACTGAACTAATTATAAAGCAGATCTTGAGTTTTTTTTTTTTCCAAAAGACAAAAATTTGATTTTATAAAGAATAAAAACCACTCATTTCGCACTATTCGGCTTGCAGTGACTGACGTAACAATCACTTTGTAGTTCAAGCTGATTAGAACGTTATTCTAACAGTATTTAAAACGAAGTTTGAACCACCACAAATAGAGTTGATAATTTGAGGTAGTGTAGGCTCTTAAGTGTGTAAGTACATCAATTGTTAAATAAATAAATAAGTCTTCGAGGCAAAATACATAATCTTTGACCGCAGAACGCCAGCCCAATAATTAAGAAAAACCTTACATTTGGCGTATCATAATTATTGCAACTCTGAGTCTGCAAAGGACTCCCCATAACTTCCAGCTGTTTCGATTCAGGGTTAATGTATCATAATAGTTAAATTAAGTCAGAATAATCAGGGAAGAGGTCAATACCACTAATGAGTCCTCCCAATCAACTCCTGCTGACTCCACACGATGATAGCGTGATAATACAAACATCTTCAATCAAAGCGTCTTATGAATCAATTTCATTTGCACCCCTTTTCCTGTTTCTAAGGTCAAACGGAACTCACAACCCATTGTAAATTCTATCTGTCTCATTGTAGAGTTCCATTTCCTTTGTAAATTTCCCCTAAATTGGTGATGGAGAAGGTCGTAAGTGTGCCGAAAATAGACCAGTGATTTTGGGTTTTGTAATGAAGTTTTTAGGGTTCGTTTTCCTGTGCGTGTTTTGGGTAAAAAATCAAGTGCACTCGATTTGAAAGGAAGGCTCAATTAGAGCCAATTCAGTTGTATTAGACGTCGAGTTGGTGGGATTTCGGCGGTCATACTAGTGAGGTCGTTTCTTCACGACTATGTCGGGTTTTGGCATAGGCAGATTAGTAATAGTAGTTTCCTTATGCTATCAACTTATTTCCTGGTATCTGCCTTCCCGTGCATATAGAGCTTACTGTCTGAGTGCAGAATGGTCAGATAGGCAGTCGCTCTATCTAAAATACTTGTATTTAAAATTGAAATAAATATAATTATCTGAGTTTTGGATTGATTAGCGAAAAGCTCTTGTCAATCCTATTGAAAGCTGCAGTAGAAGCACTTAAAGCTTTTAAAGCAATCTCCACTTTTCTAGGTTCTACAGCCTAACCACCTTTGAACTAATTTCTGATGACTATTATTATTTATTTTAATTTCTAAAAAACTTAATCTATTACAGTTTGGTTTTAGCCACACATCGACAACCTCTCAGGGCTTAGCTGTGTGCTGGCGAGCCGTTCGTTTAACTTTAACAAAATGTTATAACTACGATGATACATTATAAACCCATAAAATAAAGACAGTGTATTACATAAATAAGGACAAAGTTAATGAATCAGACACTATTCGTGACCGTCTTCGAGTCCTGTTTGATCAAAAACTGACCTTTGCACCACACATAGATTCCATTTCTAAAAGAGTATCCAGGAACGAAAACAACCCAGATACCACACCAGTTGCCAACTGTGAAGTCGTCAACAGCTACATCTATTTGGGCTCTACTATCACCAATTGTGGGGGCTGTGACACCGAGATTAGACGACGTTGTGCCATAACTCGATCGGCTGCACAAAAACTAGACAAAATCTGGAGGGACCGCCGAATAACTAAAAATACCAAAATTCGTCTTATGAACACCTTGGTTTTTCCGATCTTCCTCTATGGAGCGGAGACATGGACATTGCGTATGCAGGACCGACGCAAGATTGACGCCCTTGAGATGTGGTGTTGGAGGCGCATGCTAAAGATTCCCTGGACCGCTCATCGGACTAACGTGTCAATACTCAAAGAACTCAATATTAAACAAAGACTGTCGTCGCTTGTGCAATTACGAATCCTCAGATTCTTTGGACACGTTACCCGCAACAATGGTTCCATGGAGCGTTTGGTAATTCAGGGTAGAGTCGAAGGCACGAGACCACGTGGTCGATCACCAACCCGATGGACAGACTCCATTAAATCTATCACCAAGATCCCTCTGGCAGAATGTGCTCGCCATGCGACCAATAGAGACCGGTGGAAAAGGATCGCGAAGGCAGCGACCGCTGTTGTGGGCGATCCCTCATGACCACGACCACTCTGTCAAGAGTGAAAGACTAAGAAGAATCCAGGATGATGGGTTTTGTCATTAGACAATGTAAGGGTTTTCGTCAAATTAAACCTAAAATCTTACTTTATCAGAGTTTAATTCGTAGCATATTAGAGTATTGCAGTGTGGTGTGGCGGCCACACTACACCACAAATAGTTTGCGTCTAGAACGCGTCCAAAAACGTTTCGTTTGGCATCTGGCCTTTTCTGTGAGAATAACCAAAAAAGTGCGTTCTTACAAAAATAGGTTGAAGTACTTCAGCATGCACTCCTTAGAAGAACGAAGATGTCTGAATGACGCAATGTTTGCTAGCAAACTCTTGAAGGGAAATATCGACTCACCGCCACTGCTCGCACTCATTAACTTTCGTGCTCCGGCGAGGATTCCGCGCAAACCTATTACTCCACTTTGTCCTCCAATGAGAAGAACGGTGCTAGGATCTAACTCTCCATGTCTAGGTTCTGTAGGGTTTTAAATAGTTGTAGTGATATGGTTGATTTTCACTTTGATCCTCTCAATAAGCAAAAATTTAAATTTTTGAACTGTTTATCAGACTTGTTGTAAAAGTTGTTAGACTGTGTACTTTTCAAATAAATTATGCATTTAATACTTAGCCTATAAGTTACTGATTCATAGTTGTATATTTAACTGAGTTTACTTGTACAATATGTAGCTTACGATATTACTTTTTATTGTTTTCTTTTTTGTCCATGTGGTGTTTACCTTTAAGTAATTGTTACACTGTGTAGAGTTTAAACGCACGTTTATCTTTGTTTGTAAATTAGAGTAAACAATTGTTGGTAGACCTAATAAATAAAATAAAACTTACTTTTTAGTGATGGTGATAATAAAGCCATACCTACTTAAGGAGAAGTTTTATGGCTATTAATACACTTTCAGTAAAAAAAAAGTGATTTTTGTAATTTCTAGCTAGATGTTGTCTTACTGAGAATGGGCTCATAATGTAGAAACAATTTTTTTTCGATCTAGTTGAAATCTGATTTCAAAAGACTGTCGTCAGTTGACCACTGTTAGCTGGCCAATTCAAATGCGTTGGCGGGCCATATTGTGGCCCACAGGCCTGGGGTTGAGCAGCCTTGTTCTACAGTCTATTCACAAGAAGCCTTATATACCAGACTACGCGCCACTTATTTATTTATTTATTTAAGGCTCTTTAATTCCTTAGTGTTTAATAATACATTTTTTTTAACATAATCTATACATATAATAAATCTGTAGAAAAATCGTTTTGTACATCGAAAATATTTAAAAAAAAAAATTGCCAGGGTGTTAAAGGATAAGCAACAGAACACATTTCCAGCATTTTTGGAATTTTTGTCTGTTTATCTGTTTGTCTGTTTGTCTGTTTTGATGATCAAGCATCACGCAAAATTTACGCAACTAATGTAGATAACTTTTATACATAAAAATTGTGCGTATCTTGAGGTATTATTTAGTTTTTGTTTCATCGTAATCGGTTAATTCTATCAAAAGATATATGAATTTAAAGTGTTCAAGAAGAACTAATCATCAATAATGTAAGATACATACAGATGCATACATGTAGCGACATCTGTTGAACTAAAATGGTACTAATGACTAAAAATGTGTATGACATTTAAATATCATGATTTCCATGCATTCTTTTAAGGTTGAGCTCTCTCTCTCTTATGTGACGCAGACGAAGTTGCGCGGGTCAGCTAGTTTTAACTAAGGACCTCTCGGCGAATATAGGCCTCTACATCATCTCACTCCACTTTTTCCTACCTTGGGCTGTTCTCATCCAGTCGGTTTTTGTGAGTTTTGTAAGTTCGTCTTCCCATCTTTCCAGGGGGCGGCCTCTTTTCCTTTTTCCGGGGGGGGGGGGGGGGGCAGCCCATGTAGTAGTTTTTCTAGTCCATCTCTCTTCATCCTGACGTGCAATATGACCAGCCCACTTCCATTTAAGTTTATTGCAGTGGGTTAATGCATCAATGACTTTTGTCCTTTCTCTTATTTCCGTGTGTCGTTTTTCGTCTCTCAGTTTCAAGTTAAAAATGCTTCTCTCCATGGCTCTTTGGGATTTTTAATTCTATCTTTCGTGTGCGTATTATAGATCCAGGTTTAGCTTGCATAAGAGAGGCAGGGTAGAAGACATGAGTCTATGACTTTCTTTTTTAATCTTAAAGGTAGATCAGATTTTAGAACTACTTTGTGGCTCCAGAACTAGTTCCATGTCATTTTTAGGGTTCCGTACCCAAAGGGTAAAAACGGAACCCTATTACTAAGACTTCGCTGTCTGTCCGTCTGTCTGTCCGTCTGTCCGTCTGTCCGTCTGTCTGTCACCAGGCTCTATCTCATGAACCGTGACAGCTAGACAGTTGAAATTTTCACAGATGATGTATTTCTGTTGCCGCTATAACAACAAATACTAAAAACAGAATAAAATTAATATTTAAGGGGGGCTCCCATACAACAAACGTGTTTTTTTTTTATAATAATTGGTACGGAACCCTTCGTGCGCGAGTCCGACTCGCACTTGGCCGGTTTTTTTATACGTCTCTTTAATTCGTCACGATGTCTTGATTTTGTTTGCCTAAATATATGTATTCATGAACATATTCCAACTGCAGACTCTCCACAAATATGGGTCTTTGAAATTTGTTGCTCATGATTTTAGTTTTTTCGATATTTAATTCTAGACCAATATTGCGACTGACGTATTATCAGTCGATTGCTTTTACAGCTACGCCACCAGACCAGTTTGCGACTGACGTAGCGCCGCGCCACTTATTTATTACATAATAACTTAACATAACATCACGCCTGTAATACCAGAATGGTTGGGCACAGGTGTAATTTGTGTACTAAAGCTGTACTGTACTTATCTGATAAAAGTATTTCCAAAATCACTTCAAATGAAAGACATACACACCACTTAGACTTCTGCCTACCCCTATAATTGAGCTGACACACAAAACAGTACTTAATACATTCATTTAATACTTTTTAATACTTTGAGGACCCTTAACTCAACTGAAGTTGACGACATACTTGATACTAATACCACGATACGCCACTTCCATGCCAAAAGAATATAGTCCCTATTTAGTAGAAGGTAAGTTGGTGTACGACTGTGTGGTTAAGTTGGTATTGCAGTTGAGTTTTCAAGAGTCCTTTGCGAGAAGAATTTAAACCAATATAATAGGTATTATCGCATCTGTTACTTTTTAATACGTGGCTCCATTTCTCAGAGGGTTGTTGGTTTGATTCTCGGTTGGTTGATTTGTTATTTACAATTTTTATTGGTAGGTAGTTCAGAATAAAAATTGAGATTGATTGCTTTATGGCGATTACATGAGCTAAATTAGGAACTGTATTTGTGTTGGTTCAAACTTCGTTTGAAATACTGTTAGAATAAAGTTCTAATCAGCTTGCACGACAACGTGGTTGTTACGTCAGTCACTGCGGCCGAATAGTGCGAAATGAGTGTTTTTTTGCGATTTACAAAAAATCTATTGATTGGACTAAAAAAGTAAAACACTATGATACTAGTATTTTGTTTGTAGAATTATTTGCCAAAAAAACAGAATGATCGCATGTATTTTAGTATGGTTTTTACTCGTTAAAAGAAATTTTTAGAGATAAGTTCGTGATTTTTTTCTATCGAATAAAATTTGTTGTATCATGTTTTCAAAACACTATTGTACTAGCGTATATCCTGAAGAATATTATATATTTTTCTGGTTTTGTTTATTGCAGTGAATCATATGCTTTTTTGCATTATAAAACTCGCGTTTAGCTCATGTAGTCGCCCTAATTTGAGATGAGCAGTGATATCCTAGTAGTGTGAACGTCGGCCTGCCAAGTCATAAGTCTCAAGTTCGAACCCAAGATACGCACCTCAGATTTTTCGAATTCATGGAAAACATCGTGAGGAAACCAGCATGCCTGGGAGATATTTCTTGACGGCATGTAAAGCCAAGTCAGAGGAAGGAAGGGGTCCGCAAGGACCGATGCCTGCCGGGGTTGCGGGACTGTTCGAAAGATACCGTGGCCCCGGAACACAAAGGGCGATGAAGGAACAAGGGTTTTAGTCAGTAAAAGCCTGATACTCCCTCCTGCTCCGCTCAGAGCGGGAGGAGTCATTTGATGATTTCCCATCCGAAAAAAAAAAGGCATGTAAAGCACGTGCGCGTGTGTATTAATACTTTTGTACGCCCTAGAGTCAAAACATAGCGCCCTCAATGTTAATCCAAATAAAAACTTATAATGTACCTATGTTTTACAATAAATAAATGGATCTGAATCTGAATCTGAAAGCCAAGTCGGGGCCCATGGGCGTCATAAAAACTTTAACACTAGGTTAGGTACCGGTTTTAGAGGGTGTAAAACACCTCTTAACGAAGCCGAAAGGCACTTGTTCTCGTTGTCATTGCGATCATTTTTTAGGGTTCCGTACCCAAAGGGTAAAAACGGAACCCTATTACTAAGACTTCGCTGTCTGTCCGTCTGTCCGTCTGTCCGTCTGTCCGTCTGTCTGTCACCAGGCTGTATCTCATGAACCGTGACAGCTAGACAGTTGAAATTTTCACAGATGATGTATTTCCGTTGCCGCTATAACAACAAATACTAAAAACAGAATAAAATTAATATTTAAGGGGGGCTCCCATAGGGCACGCCACGATAGTGGCGATAAGTCCCCTCTTTGAGGAGTGGCTTGAGAGACGCCACGGCGTCCTCACCTTCCGCCTGACGCAGGTCCTCACCGGACACGGAGTGTTCGGGAGGTTCCTGCACCGAATCGGGCGGGAGGAAACGCCCGGGTGCTTCCATTGTGAGGATCGACCGGAGGACACGGTGGAACACACGGTGGAGGTGTGCCCCGCGTGGGCGGAGCACCGCCGTGTCCTCGAAGCGGCGATCGGCGGCGGCGACCTCTCGCGTCCGGCCCTGGTGGAAGCCATGGTCCGGAGCGAGACGGAATGGGACGCCGTCACCTCCTTCTGCGAAGCAGTAATGCTAGAGAAGGAGGTGGCGGAACGTGAGAGGGAGAGAACCTCTCAACGTCCCGGCCGCCGCGGGAGACGCCCCGGGCGTCGGGGGCCACCACCACGTAGCCCCCGGCCACCGTAGGCGCGGGCCTGCGGACGGTGAGCTATGGGCTAGCTCGCCGTCCGTCCGTCTCATGACGACAGGCCGTGCCGACGGCGCGTTCGTGTTCCACGCGCGCCTCAAAGAGAGTCAGCAAAAAGGAAGGGGTCCGTAAGGACCGATGCCTGCCGGGGTTGCGGGACTATTCGAAAGAGATACCGTGGCCCCGGAACACAAAGGGCGATGAAGGAACATGGATGGGTTTTAGTCAGTAAAAGTCTGACACTCCCTCCTGCTCCGCCCAGAGCGGGAGGGGTTATTTGATGATTTCCCATCCGAAAAAAAAAAAAAAAAAAAAAGGGGGGCTCCCATACAACAAACGTGATTTTTTTGCCCTTTTTTTGATAATAATGGTACGGAACCCTTCGTGCGCGAGTCCGACTCGCACTTGGCCGGTTTTTTTGTTTTACACCATACCTGGGAATCTTCTAGTTACGGAAATATTGGGGGTCAGTGGTCCAAAAAGCAGCCGTGTGGTATCCGGCAGAGTAGAATAGAACCAACCCATTACACTCACGGGTGTCGTATAAGGCGACTAATGTCTGAGGCAGAACACCTTGCGCCTCCGTAGACCAGAGAATGGGCAGCAGCGTTTTCTGTTAGTCTTTCATCACTGCGATCTCCAATCCGCCTGCCAAGCGTGGAGATTACGGCAATTCCTCCCATCATGGGAGAGGCTTATGTCCAGCAGTGGACGTTATGGGCTGTTGTAGTGTAGTAGGTCCAAAAAGTCTGACAACCAGTCTTATCAAGTGCCATCGTATTACCCAGTACTAACTAAGTTGTGGAGGTCAGATAGGCAGTCGCTCCATGTAAAATACTGGTATTCAGTTTGCATCCGGTATGACTGGAGGCCGATCCCAATACAGTTGTTTAAAGCCTAAGCAGATGGTGAGTTAGTGAACAAGTTCATGAAAATGACTACTTTCACACTTTCCTTGGGTGTCATAAAATATTACTATAGTCTGCGCCAGATAAGTAGGAATTAAAGGTCATTGCAAGGTCAAGTTTCTTTTAGGATGTTTGAATTTTAATTCCCTTAAAGTCAGGCGTTCTGTTGGTCAACTAACAATTGCGTATAAAATTATACATGGTTATACCAACGCCTCAGAATTACATGCTAAGCTGTGTCAATTATTTGTTCCAAATAATTTTATTCGCTCGGAAACATAAATTGTTTAATGCCCATTTAGTCGCACTGTAGCTCGATCCACTTCCCCTGTACCGCGTATGCTTACGAACCTCAAAGCTCTCGTGGAGACCAACCCTGGATTGGACTTGTGCTGATGAATGGAAGACGATAATGTTGGAATGTTTGTGGTTCTGCGAGAAGACCGAGTAAAAGGATTAGGTACTTAATTTAGTGTTAATGGTTTTAAATACTGTACTAAATAAATAAATTGCTCTTTCCTTAATTTCTCTGCGTAGGTACCCCGACAATATTTATGAATCGTTTTTTATTACTAGAAAAAGTCAAGGATCACAATAAAGGCAGTTTAGGGACAAGTTTATGTCATTATTTCTGTTTTCGGAATTACGTATATGAATAAAAATGTATGCGGGTTAATGACCTTTATTCCCTACTTGTGCAGACTATAGACTGACGAGGCAGTCCACCACAAAAATATTCATAGAAAATATTGAAAATCTTTATTTTACAAATTCAATAGAAAACCATACATCTATCCCAAACTTATGGGCGTGTACTGTACAGTGAACATAAATCCGGGGCCACACCACTTCAGGTATTATTTGCTAAATATTTGTTAAGGCTTATTGTACTCAGCGGGGTGTGTTGCACTTTTGTGGATTAGGTGTGGTGCACACGAGGTGATTTTTTGAGTGGTACAATTGTTAAATGTTTTAGCACGATTTTGAATATCATACCATTTATAGACAGAGTTTCTTTGTTTATAAGAAAAAAAAATAACGTTTCGTTTGCTGTATTTTTGTAAACTGATACATCTTCCTAAAAACGAATAGAATGAAGGATTGCATTGAAAATGACAAGCATACTATTACAGCAATTTTTGTTTTGCTTTTTGCTCTGTTATGTGGCAATCTGTCTTACGGCCATTTTCAATAACTTCCTATTCGGTTTCGGTAGGTTCCTATCTCTGTCTGTTTGACATTTAGCTTACGGACGGTTACAAACAAAACGTCACAGAAAAGATTTCTATGATTTTTCTATGAATCAATAATTGACAGGTAGGTGGCGTGGATAGGATATTTCAAGCTAACTCTATCTGATGTGATGTATTTATTTATGTAATGTGTGAGTATGTGTGTGTGTGAGTGTTTGTTTGTGTTGTGTTTGTGTGTGTGTGTGTGTGTGTGTTATGTTTTGTTTGTGTGTTGATGTGTTTATTTGTGTAATGTGTTTTTTTTTGTGTGTTGTGTGTTTTTGTGTTTTTTTTTTCAATTCAATTCAATTCATTCATTTATTGCATCAAATATGGTAGGTACATGAAGTTTTTATATAAAATACAAGCTGATGTCCCGCGGTTTCACCCGCGTAGTTCCCGTTCCCGTGGGAGTACGGGAATAAAATATAGCCTATAGCACTCACGAATAATGTAACTTTCTACCAGTGAAACAATTTTTTAAATTGGTTCATTACTTCCGGAGATTACCCTCTACATACAAACTTATAAACAAATAGCTGTTGCCCGCGGCTTCGCCCGCGTAAAGTTCGGTAATTGTCCCACTGAATCATAATAAAGGGAAAAATAGTATCCTACATGTTAATCCAGGTTATAAACTATGTATGTGCCAAATTTAATAATAATCACAATTTATTATTATCATCAAATTCACCATCACTATCACAACCACCATCACAATCACTATCACAATCACTATCACTATCACTATCACTATCACTATCACTATCACTATCACTATCACTATCACTATCACTATCACTATCACTATCACTATCACTATCACTATCACTATCACTATCACAATCACAATCACAATCACAATCACTATCACAACCACCATCACAATCACTATCACAATCACTATCACTATCACTATCACTATCACTATTAATATCACTATCACAATCACTATCACAATCACAATCACAATCACAATCACAATCACAATCACTATCACAATATCACAATCACTATCACAATCACAATCACAATCACTATCACAATCACTATCACAATCACTATCACAATCACTATCACAATCACTATCACAATCACTATCACAATCACTATCACAATCACTATCACAATCACTATCACAATCACTATCACAATCACTATCACAATCACTATCACAATCACTATCACAATCACTATCACAATCACTATCACAATCACTATCACAATCACTATCACAATCACTATCACAATCACTATCACAATCACTATCACAATCACTATCACAATCACTATCACAATCACTATCACAATCACTATCACAATCACTATCACAATCACTATCACAATCACTATCACAATCACTATCACAATCACTATCACAATCACTATCACAATCACTATCACAATCACTATCACAATCACTATCACAATCACTATCACAATCACTATCACAATCACTATCACAATCACTATCACAATCACTATCACAATCACTATCACAATCACTATTTCAATCACTATCACAATCACTATCACAATCACCGTCACTATCACAATGACCATCACTAACACAATCACAATCACCATTACCATCACAATCACTCTCACAATCACTATCCTCGTTATCACAATCATTATCATCGTAATCACAATCATTATCATCTTAATCACAATCATCATTATCACAATCTTCATCGTTATCACAATCATCACAATAAATCAACAATAACCCTGTATAGAAGTCGAATCCGCCATCTTCTGGATCTTAAAATAAATGCCATTTTCGTAATCAGTGCCCCTGATAATCTCGGTATCGACACCCATATTGATTTTTAGACATTTCAACCCCATCGCACCCCAACAGGGAATGATTGTATTTCAGGTCCGCCACACTAAATCTTAAAATCGTTGTTTTTGTAATACACCCGACCCAGTTTACCATAAAACAATACCTATGTTGAATTTCAGGCTTTCTTACCCCATTTCCCCATTTAGGGGTTGAATTCTGAAAAAACCTGAAATACAAATGTTAACTCATTTATTGATTGGAGTACTCCTGTTAAGTTTCGAATAAAGTAGTCTAACTAATCATATTTCCCCATGTAATCTTTGGACTCCCGTTCCAACCCCTAAGGGGGAAAAGGTTAATTTTGAAAAATCCTTTCTTAATGCACCCCTAAACTTCATAAAGAACCTTTGTGCCAAATTTGGAATCTCTAGACTCAGCGGTTTGGGCTGTGCATTGATTTTTATACTTTGCCACCCCATTTCCCCCTCTTAGGGGTTGAATTCTGAAAAAACCTGAAACCCGTTTCTACTCATTTATCAATAGGAGCACTCCTGTGAAGTTTCGAATAAAATAGTCTAACTAATCATGTTTTACCCATACAAACTTTGGAGCCCCGTTTAACCCCCTTAGGGGTTGAATTTTGAAAAATCCTTTCTTAATGCAACCCTAGACCACATAAGGAACCTACTTGCCAAATTTGGAATCTCTAGACTCAGCGGTTTGGGCTGTGCATTGATTTTTATACTTTTCCACCCCATTTCCCCCTCTTAGGGGTTGAATTCTGAAAAACCCTGAAACTCGTTTCTACTCATTTATCAATAGGAGCACTCCTGTGAAGTTTCGAATAAAATAGTCTAACTAATCTTGTTTCCCCATACAAACTTTGGAGCCCCGTTTAACCCCCTTAGGGGGTGAATTTTGAAAAATCCTTTCTTAGTGCACCCCTAGACTACCTAAGGAACCTACTTGCCAAATTTGGAATCTGTAGACCCAGCGGTTTGGGCTGTGCGTTAATAGATGAGTCAGTCAGTCAGTCAGTCAGTCAGTCAGTCAATCAGTCAGTCAGTCAGTCAGTCAGTCAGTCAGTCAGTTTCTTCTTTTATATATTTAGAAGATTTAGAAACACACATTTGGCCAATATATAGCATGCAATAGTACAGGACGTGCAGGGTGCAGGTGCGGGTACAGGTATTTTTGTGTTTTTGTGTGTGTTTGTTTCTATGAGATGAAGTATTCCATCAAAAACTGCTCTTCAATGTGTGGAGAATCTGGTATTCAATGTTGTTATGTCTTTTAGTTTTAGTCTCACATGGACGTCACGTCGATGGCTACCATCCTTGTTTAAGACACGAGCAAGCTATAATATTGCTATAGTCTGCGCTAGTTAGGTAGGAATTAAAGGTCATTGCTCTTTCCTTAATTTCTCAGCGTAGGTACCCTGACAATACATTATGAATCGTTTTTAGGGTTCCGTAGTCAACTAGGAACCCTTATGTTCGCCATGTCTGTCCGTCCGTCCGTCCGTCTGTCCGTCCTCGTTTAATCTCTGTGACCGTTAGCACTAGAAAGCTGAAATTTGGTACCAATATGTATATCAATCACGCCGACAAAGTGGTAAAATAAAAATTGGAAAAAAATGTTTTATTAGGGTAAATTAAAAAAAAATCACTTCCCACTTTACATATAGGGGGCTATATGTAAAGTGGGAAGTGATTTTTTTTTAATTTCAACCCTAACGTGTGATATATTGTTGGAAAGGTATTTAAAAATGAATAGGGGTTTTCTAAAATCTTTTTTTGATAATGTCAATAATTTCGGAAATAATCGCTCCAAAAGTAAAAAACAATGTGTCCCCCCCCCTCTAACTTTTGAACCATAAGTTTAGAAAATATGAAAAAAAACTGAAAAGTAGAACTTTATAAGGACTTTCTAGGAAAATCATTTTGAACTTGATGGAAACAACAGTTTTTGTACAAAAAAGACAAAAAGTTGTACAAAATAATTTCTGGACTAAGTTTGTAGTATATTCGTATAAGCAAACATTTTTACATAATGGATAACCCACCTTTAAACTCATAAGTGGGAACACTTATTGTGACGGACGGGAAACTACGGAACCTTACACTGAGCGTGGCCCGACACGCTCTTGGCCGGTTTTTTAATACTAGAAAAAGTCAAGGAACACGATAAAGGTAGTTTCGGGACAAGTTTATATCATTATTTCTGTTTTCGGAATATGTATTTGAATAAATGTATGCGGGTTAATGACCTTTATTTCCTACTTATCTGGCTCAGACTATAATAGAAAGTAATTTGGAGATAATAAAGCGTTCTTCTTTCTTTTATCATTTTTCTGTAACTGCCAAAGCGAAGCATAAAAAAAAAAAAATAAAAAAAAAAACCCGACTGCGTAAAAAATAACTAATAACTTTAAATAAAAAAAAAAACTGAAAATAATAAAACAAGTTCAGGAGACAGGACATATTGACTGCAACAGTCGGGACCCATATTGGATGTAATGTCTAGATTATTTAATGGGTCCCGACTGTTGCAGTCAATATGTCCTGTCTCCTGAACTTGTTTTATTATTTTCATTTTTTTTTTTTTTATTTAAAGTTATTAGTTATTTTTTACGCAGTCGGGTTTTTTATTTTTTTTAATTTTTTTTTTATTTTACTCTTTTTAGTTACTTAGATAATATCATACCATTTTAAAATCCTCATGATGAGCCCTTTATTGAGCCGTCCAGGCTGCAGAGTGTGCCAAACATTTGAATTTGGTGCTAAAAATCCGCCATTTTGTTTCTTTATTATTTTGATATACCCAGTGTCACTTTCACAGTAAATACGAATCTAACGACACCTCTCAAGCTAAAATCCACCTAGTCGTACAGGCTGCAGAGCGTGCCAAATATTTGAATTTTATTTATGGCTTCGCCCGCGTGAAGTTCGGTAACTGTCCCATGGGATCATACTAAAGGGATAAATACTATCCTACATGTTAATTCAGGTTATAAATAGTGTGCCAAATTTCGTAATCATCACAATCACGATCACTATCACTATCACAATCACGATCACCATCACAATCACCATCACTATCACAATCACCATCACTATCACAATCACAATCACCATCACTATCACAATCACCATCACTGTCACATTCTCCATCACTATCACCATCACTATCACCATCACTATCACCATCACTATCACCATCACTATCACCATCACTATCACCATCACTATCACCATCACTATCACCATCACTATCACCATCACTATCACCATCACTATCACCATCACTATCACCATCACTATCACCATCACTATCACCATCACTATCACCATCACTATCACCATCACTATCACTATCACTATCACCATCACTATCACCATCACTATCACCATCACTATCACCATCACTATCACCATCACTACCACAATCACAATCACTATCACTATCACTATCACAATCACCATTACCATCACCATTACTATCACAATCACCATCACTGTCACATTCACCATCACAATCACTATCACAATCACCATCATCGTTACCACAATCACCATCATCGTTATCACTATCATCATCATCGTTATCACAATCATCAACATTATCACAATCATCATCATCGTTATCACAGTCATCATCATCATCACAATCATCATCATCGTTATCACAATCATCACCATAGATCAACAATAGCCCTGTACGTATAGAAGTCGAATCCGCCATCTTCTGGATCTCAAAATAAATACCATATTCGTAATCAGCACCCCTGATAATCTCGAAATCGACACACATATTGATTTTTAGACATTTTAACCCCATCGCACCCCAACGTTACAGGGGATGATGGTATTTCAGGTCCGCCACATTGAATCTTAAAATCGTTGTTTTTGTAATACACCCGATCCAATACACCATACAAAGAATAACCATGTTGATTTTCAGACTTTGTCGCTTCATTTCCCCCTTTGGGGTTAAATTCTGAAAAAACCTAAACCACAAAATAATGTTAACAACTCATTTATAAATAGGAACACTCCTGTGAACTTACAGTCTACCTAATCTTGCTTCCCCATACAAACTTTGGAGCCCCGTTTCACTCCCTTAGGGGGAAAAATCCTTTCTTAATGCACCCCTAAACCACATACGGAACCTACTTGCCAAATTTGGTATCTGTAGACCCAGCGGTTTTGGCTGTGCATTGATTTTTAGACTTTGTCACCCTATTTCCCCCTCTTAGGGGTTGAATTCTGAGAAAACCTGAAACCCGTTTCTACTCATTTAACAATAGGAGCACTCCTGTGAAGTTTCTAATAAATTAGTCTAACTAATCTTGTTTCCTCATACAAACTTTGGAGCCCCGTTTAACCCCTATAAGGGGTGAATTTTGAAAAATCCTTTCTCAGTGCACCCCTAGACCACATAAGGAACCTACTAATCAGTAGACCCAGCGGTTTGGGCTGTGCGTTGATATATCACCCAGTCAGTCGGTCAGTTTACCATTTTATAATTATATAGATTTGTCATTTCGAATTACATTCAAATATATAAGTTGTATATATTTTTGTAATCAACTTTTAAAACCCTTTATTTTGATACCCCACTCGATGGTATTAGAAGGAAAAAAAAAATAGAACTCCACAATATGGCACCCCAAATCCACAATTTTTAAATGTTTTTTGATTATAATGTAGCCAGTGACACTCGCGCCATCAAGACGAATCTAACGACATTTATTCTATCCAAATCCCTCCATCCGTTGAGGAGTTACGAGGGAACAAAGAAACGGACATACATACAAACATAATTACAAGGCAAAAACATAACCCTCCTTTTGGGCTTCGCCGCAGTCGGGTAAAAACGTCACTTTTGCATCTTGAGGCCCAAGTCTACTAACTAATGGAATTGCTTCAGAATGATGATGTGGTCTCATCCAAGTGTGTTAGAAACTGTCACCCTTTGACAGACTGATAACAGATCTATATCTATCTATATATCTATATTCTATATATACATATAATAAAACAGTAAAAAAACTGTGTCTGTACATTGAATATATTAAAAAAGTAATAATTGAGGGGGGTTTAGAAACAGTAATAGAGCACGAATCCAAAAAAAAAAATCTGTCTGTTTGTCTGTGGGTCTGTTTGTTTGTACACGCTAATCTTCGGAACTACTGGACGGATTTGAATGTTTTTTTTTTGTTGTATAGAAATTAAGTCTGGGCAACATACAGGCTATAATTTATCTTGGAAACTTGAACACCTGATGCAGAATCGCAACAGACCAGCTAAACTATAAGAGATACAAAAATGGTACCATAGCAAAAATTGTTCCACGTGATGAGCATTTTCTGTTGAAGATCTGGAACACCTGATGTGGAACTTTAAGAGCCCAGCTACATTATAACATACTTATAGGAATGAAGTTTTAGCAAAAGTTGTTCAATCTGATGAGCACTCTCTGTTGACTTAAAGAAATCGAAGATCTGGAACACCTGTTGTGGAACTCCAAGAGCCCAGCTATGCCATAACACATATAGGAATGACGTCTTAGCAAAAGTTGTTTGGTCTGACGGGCATATCCTGTTGACTTTTATCTTGGAAACAAACACCTGATGCAGAACCGCAACAGACCAGCTGAACTATAAGAGATACAAAAATGGTACCATAGCAAAAATTGTTCCACGTGATGAGCATTTTCTGCTGAGAGAATAAAATTGAAGATCTGGAACACCTGATGTAGAACTCCAAGAGCCCAGCTACACTAACATATATATAGAAATGACGTTTTAGCAAAAGTTGTTCAATCTGATGAGCACTCTCTGTTGACTTATAAAAATCGAAGATCTGGAACACCTGTTCTGGAACTCCAAGAGCCCAGCTATGCCATAACACATATAGGAATGACGTCTTAGCAAAAGTTGTTTGGTCTGACGGGCATATCCTGTTGACTTTTATCTTGGAAACAAACACCTGATGCAGAACCGCAACAGACCAGCTGAACTATAAGAGATACAAAAATGGTACCATAGCAAAAATTGTTCCACGTGATGAGCATTTTCTGTTGAAGGTCTGGAACACCTGATGTGGAACTTTAAGAGCCCAGCTACACTATAACATACATATAGAAATGAAGTTTTAGCAAAAGTTGTTCAATCTTATGAGCACTCTCTGTTGACTTATAAAAATCGAAGATCTGGAACACCTGTTGTGGAACTCCAAGAGCCCAGCTATGCCATAACACATATAGGAATGACGTCTTAGCAAAAGTTGTTCGGTCTGATGGGCATTTCCTGTTGACTTTTATCTTGGAAACACAGACCAGCTGAACTATAAGAGATACAAAAATGGTACCATAGCAAAAATTGTTCCACGTGATGAGCATTTTCTGTTGAAGATCTGGAACACCTGATGTGGAACTCCAAGAGCCCAGCTACACTATAACATATATATAGGAATGAAGTTTTAGCGAAAGTTGTTCAATCTGATGAGCACTCTCTGTTGACTTATACAAATCGAAGATCTGGAACACCTGTTGTGGAACTCCAAGAGCCCAGCTACACCATAACACATAGGAATGACGTCTTAGCAAATGTTGTTTGGTCTGATAGGCATTTCCTGTTGACTTTTATCTTGGAAAAAAAAACCTGATGCAGAACCGCAACAGACTAGCTGAACTATAAGAGATACAAAAATGGTACCATAGCAAAAATTGTTCCACGTGATGAGCATTTTCTGTTGAAGATCTGGAACACCTGATGTGGAACTCCAAGAGCCCAGCTACACTATAACATATATATTATAGGAATGAAGTTTTAGCGAAAGTTGTTCAATCTGATGAGCACTCTCTGTTGACTTATACAAATCGAAGATCTGGAACACCTGTTGTGGAACTCCAAGAGCCCAGCTACACCATAACACATAGGAATGACGTCTCAGCAAGTGTTGTTTGGTCTGATGAGCATTTCCTGTTGACTTATAAAAATGTTTAGTCTGATGGGTATTTCCTGTTGATTAAAAAAAATTAAAGATCTGGAACGTCTCGAATCGTCTCGCGCATCCCGTTGTATTCCCATCCCCGGGCTCTTAAAATTCCACATCAGACGTTTTGAGGTCTTCGATTTTGACGACCCCGTTGTCGCTGGCATAAGCAACAGGATCCGCGTACGAAGTCGCGGGCAGAAGCTAGTATTTTAATAAGTATCCAATTTTTTATTTGCTCAAAATACGGGTACCTACTGGTGGGTAATATAATCAAGAGTTGACACAGAAGAAACATGGTCAAACACACCGAGAAGAGATAGAGAATTAGAGAGGTGAGTAATAAAGTTCCGTGATATTTATGTTAATTTTCTGATGAAGAAAATGTACCAGCAGTTTTATTGTCAGTAAAGCTGTCGGAATCAGCAGTATATGACTGCCACGGTGGTTAAAATTAATAACGGTAGCCACCTGACGCAAGGGAGCGGAGCTTTCGCTCTTAATCTCAAGTGGTTCTCAGTTTAAATTGCAACTGTTCATCATCTGCTTAGCCTTTTCCCAACTATATTGAGGTCGGCTTCCAGTCTAACCGGATGCAGCTGAATACCTGTATTTTACATGGAGCGACTGCCTATCTGACCTCCACAACCCAGCTTAGTATTATACGATACCCCTTGGTAAGATTGGTTGTCAGACTTTTGGGCCACTGACAATGATAGCCGGGACTAACTGCTTAACGTGCTTTCCGACGCACGGAGGAAACTCGGTATGTACTGGGTGGTTACCCATCCACAGAACAACCTAGGCAAGCACGGCTTAACCTAAAGATTGACCCGAGCAGCTGTTATTATTTAGCCACGAGCTCCTTTAAATTGCAACTACTTACACAAAATCACCCAGTGTGTATAAACCAACACAGGTAGCAGCCATAGGTGATCGGATGAGCAACAAAAGTGCTCACAATAGAAGCGCAGTGAAGCCGCATTGATACGGTGAGCATTAAGCATTCAATACGCTTGTGTGACCGATAAGTATTTACTTACGATGTGGACACGATGGTCACGGATTAAACATGACATAATATTATAATACACATGTAAACGGGTAGGTATTTATCGCGAAAGCCCGACGTTGTTAGTGTAGTGTGCTGTCCTAGTGTGAACCGGCCCTAATTAACATTTATGAAGATCAAGTGAGGGTAGTTGAATAAACACTTTCGCTTTGCTGTGGCGGTACCTCCAATACTTCAGTCTTCCCGCGACCACGGCTGGTGCAATCCGGTCGAAACGTCGGGCTTATATTAAAGGTAATATTTGCGATAAATACTGTATTATAATGTGTTCTGATCAATGATTTTATAAAGAAGATACGTCATGTTCATACTGAATGGCGTTCAGATATCGTTGCGAATTATTTAAAACTACGACAGCGATAGATAATACGGAACGTATAAGATAGAAAGAGATAGCTAGCTATCAAAGTGCAACATTTGTGTCACTTTGTCCTCAACAATTTGTGCTAGTGCGATATCTACCTCTTTTTACTACTTATATAATATCATTGGTTCTGATGGTGAAAGTTTAAAAAAGACAATGACATAATATCACGCATGTAATCCCTAAAGGAGGAGACAGGAGTGTGTGACGGCGAAAAGACCTTATATTTGAAAGATTAACATACACCCACATTTCAGCAGTTATGTTCTAAATCCCATGTAATAAGGGGTGAGCCTATTGCCATCAACTGGGCACAAATCCAGACTCCGTGGCTGCTACTGAGCAATTCCTGACAGAAGAACTCAACAACACTTTGCCCGACCCAGGAATCGAACCGAGGACCTCATCGTCAGCAGTCGCGACCACTAAACCAAGTAACTTATCAAACACTAGCGGACGTCCCGCTGTTTCACCTGCGTAGTTCCCGTTCCCGTGGGAGTACGGGGATAAAATATAGCCTATATTACTTACTCAGTAAAAACGTGGCTTTCTAATGATGAAAGAATTTTTAAAATCTGTCGAGTAGTTTTAGAGTTAAATCGTAACAAACACACAAACAAACAAAAAATCTAATCTTTCCTCTATAAAATACTAGCGGACGTCCCGTTGTTTCACCCGCGTAATTCCCGTTCCCGTGGGAGTACGGGGATAAAATATAGCCTATGTTACTCGGGGTGAATGTAGCTTTTTAATGGTGAAATAATTTTTTAAATCGGTTCATTACTTCCGAAGATTACCCCCTACATACAAACTTACAAACATACCTACAAACTTACAAACAAATGTTACCTCTTTATAATATTAGTATAGAAGTATAGATGGTGAATCTTCTAGTTATTAACCATCTCTATACGCAGTTAATACCATAAGGATCTACAATACCACAAAATAAGCCATATGTTCAATACACGATATAAACACAATAATAAATATTATTCGGTACAGATTATGACGGGTTAACAAAAAATAATACAATAATGCTTTCTAATCTATTGTTTGCCAAAGGGGTTGACCCTTTGTGCATCACGCCCTATAGTTTAGGGTATAGACAGATTTTGACATAATTCCACTTGGCTTGTCACGAAAAATGTGTTTTGAAAGTAATGTTATTGTTGGCGAAAAATGAGAGAAGCCGACTGGTCTCCTTTTCAAACGAAAATGTATAGGATTTTTGGTAGATCAAATATTTCCAGGTACTATTGTCCAAGTACAGGTCAGTTGGTCAGATAGAATTGGTAAGATATTTTAAAATACATAGCTTAATATAAAGGGTGTAAAAAGACTCTTAATGAAGCCGAAAGGTACTTGTTGCGATCATTTTTTTTGTTCTACACCATACCTGGGAACCTTCTAGTTAAGGAGATATGGGGCTTCAAAGTCTTTATTTTTCACAAGTTTTTTACTTTAAACACCTCCACGACCCAAGTACAATTCAATCCATTACTTAATCCTACTGTAAAAAGTGATATTTCACCCAAGAAAAAAGTCGTTTCCCAACGATAATTTTTCCGTAAAGTTACTTAGTTTGATGTACAGAATGCTTATTTGACGGTTTCTCGAAGAATTGCACCCAATATGAATAAATTAAAAATTCCGATCCACGGCACTCTGAATGGTTTGCTCTTCTATCAATCTACTTCTTCCGTGTCTCTGGCATGGCAGTTGTTTTAAATCTTATTGGCCTTCATTTTATCAATTCCACGGTGCCATCGTCGGTGGCAGCGACAAAAATCTTATGCTTTAAAAAAGGTAACTATCATTCGTGTCAGCACCTTTCCTTTTAAAAGTTCAATATCAAAATATTTATATGCTGTCTTGGCTTATCTCTGTATTTACTTATTACTTACATTTTTCTTTATCCGAACTCGTAAATATACATTCAATTAATTTACTCGTTATCTATTTATTTGTAACCATCATCATCTGCCTAGCCTTTTCCCAACTATATTGGGGTCGGCTTCCAGTTTTACCGGATGCAGCTGAATACCAGTATTTTACATGGAGCGACTGCCTATCTGACCTCCACAACCCAGTTGGTACCGGGTAATACGATCCCCTTTGGTAAGACTGGTTGTCAGACTTTTTGGGCCTCTGACTACCTAACGACTGTCAAAGATCTACTAATGACAGCCGGGACCAACTGCTTAACGTGCTTTCCGAGGCACGGAGGAAACTCGGTATGTAATGGGTGGTCACCCATCCACAGACCAACCTAGGCAAGCACAGCTTAACCTAACGTTCGACCCGAGCGCCTGTTATTATTTAGCCACGAGCTCCTCCTATTTATTTGTAACCATTTATTTATATAATATTATGCTTGAAACTGTTTTTCCGTCACTACCCCCTCAAGGTTCATTGGAAGACCAGCGTCAGACAGCATCACCTGTCTGGCATGAATGCTGAAATGGACCTTTTTGGCGCAGCCGTGAGGCACACAGCACATTTTATATTTTCCTCCTTATTTTGTATCTTTATAAATATTATTGTGTGTGTGCTTATTAACTGACGTCAAATATTTTTTTCTTTCTTTCTTTTCTTTTTATACACCCAGATAGGTAACAGTGACCCTACCTCAGCGGACTAGTCAGGAAATTCATTAATTCAATCTTAATTTACCTTAAAACAAAACAAAACCACGACCTTCACCAACCCAAAAACAACCTAAGTATCACAGCCTTAAAATAAGCAAAACAAACCCCGAAAATAATACAAATATGTACAAAAACGAAATGACACGGAATCGAATCTCAGACCGGAATCACGGAATCGCACATCTTTCTGTAGATACGATGGCTTTGTTTTGCGCTCGACACACTAAAGAATTTATTAATATTGAATTTGGACAAAAACCTGACCTTGGTTTGTCGTGTTCCTATTGTGACTTGGGTTTGGATGTAAAATGAAGAGCACCTAGATTATCACTTGAAGCTACCCGTGTTTTGAAAACGGAGTTAACAGATTTGCGTTGTTATCTTAGGTAACATGTCACATAATAAACACAAGACCTCTTGTGTGGTGTCTCAGACCATGAAGCTAAACAACTTTTATTCTATGACTTTTGGAAATTTATAACTTTTTTTTAGCCACGGGTTAGTAATTCTATAAAAGAATATCTTTCGTACGCCACTTCATTCACAAACTCAAAAGTGGCACAAACCAACCCAGCTTCCTCAGCTTTCCGAAAACCGATTCATTCTGCGTCTGCGCAGATAAAAAAGACATTTCTATACATCGCGGGATCATCAAAAACAAATTGATGCCGCTACCGGGGCGGAAAGGTTTCTTGTTTTTTGTTTTAGCATCGTTTGGGTTCCGTAGGGGTCAGCGGTGTACCTATTGGTTATGGTTGAATGAGGTTTGGGATCTGCCTTTTGGTAGAGTGGTTGCAAGTGCGATTCCTGGATTCGGCAAAGTGTTATTGTGTTTTTCATTAGGAATTTTCTCAGTTGCAGCCGCGGCGTTTGGATTTGCGCCCGGTTGATGGCAATAGGCTCGCCCCCTAATACATGGGACTTAAACATAATTATTATTAGCCGTGTGGTATCCGTCAGAGTAGAATAGAATCAAACCATTACACTCACGGGTGTCGTATAAGGCGACTAATGTCTGAGGCAGAACACCTTGCGCCTCCGTAGACCAGAGAATGGGCAGCAGCGTTTTCTGTTAGTCTTTCATCACTGCGATCTCCAATCCGCCTGCTAAGCGTGGAGATTACGGCAAATTCCTCCCATCATGGGAGAGGCTTATATCCAGCAGTGGACGTTATGGGCTGTTGTTGTTGTTATGTTAATTTAATACATTATTGACTTATCCATCATCAATATGGCTGAGAGCAAATATTATATACGAGTAATTTGGTCTAGGCTCTCTGGTATCTTGGGTTATCTGGTGGTTTCGGTGTCGAGTATCTTAGTATCTGAATATGCTGTTGTGTGTTTACTAAACTATTCCTCATGTTTGTGAATCATCATTGATTCTTCAATCAGCTTATTTGCCATTAAAGCTCTACATCTCGTGTCCGGAAAGTTATTAACATCTCTGCTTTGATTCCACTTACTAACCTAATACCAGTATTGCTGGTCGTTCTGTTGCGCCTCCTCTTTTGCCTATATAAAGCCCTAGAATTTGTAGAAGACGAGCGTTTCAGGGGACCATCTTAGATACATTATTTATACTTTTATTACGTTTTGTTTTTTCCATTCACCATGAACTTCTCCTGTCTCGTAAGTGCGTTTACAAACTTTTAAACTCACATACACAGACAGCCAGACCCCGTACAGCTCCTGTAGACCATACAAATATTTGTTCAGTGCGGGGATCGAACCCGCGAGACGCAGCGCAGCAGTCAGTCGCTCAGCCACTGCGCCAACCGTGCCGGAAGTGACTGATTCTTAGCCTAATTTGTAGAAAATCAAATGAGTCAGCAAACACGGTCTCTAAATGTCTATGTCACAAACATAGAATTATGTTTATATAAATCTTGTGCATCTTGCACAGGAAGCTTTCCATTTTTTTTATTCGGGACAAGCCCGCCACACTATTCCCAAACCACTGTAACTCCTGTGCGCCAGAATCAACAGTGGCGACCACCAGAAAAGCGCCGAGACAATGAAGCTCGACGAAGTCCCAGAAAATGAATTTAACTGTCTTGGATCTCGAAACGAAATTAATCAGAAAAGTATAGTGGAGGAGTAGGAAAAAACCGTAATTTCATATAACCCTCTAGCATACCGGACAGATATATACTGAACCTCCGAACTAAAGGCAGGGTCACACCTCTCCATTTTCGGGTTGTCGCGATTAGGCTGGTGGCACAATGGGAGACAGCGGGGCGCCAGATTATCTGACACAATGCTAATGTGCTCAGCGGGGGACGTGTGAACTGCGCTTTAGAGTGTGGTGTGAGTCATAAGCGCAGCGGTGATGAAGCTTTTAAATGGAAGAATGGCTGTTAATTTTAATTCGTTTCAAATCCGCATAATCACATTGGAGGTCCAATGTGATTATGCGGATTTAAAAACTTTGCCGGACATAGGTATGTCCGGCAAAGTTTTTAATTTTATTTCACCGAGGACAAACTACGGTAGAAAGACTGTCGTATATGAGGGGGCTGAACTATATAACTCTTTACCTAAAGTAATCAATGAAACGAAATCACTTCCAACTTTTAAGAGACTATTTAAAGCACCACCTAAATAATTTATAAATTGTAAGTTTTTGCCGTTTTTTATAACTTAATTTTAGTTTAGACCAAGCGAAACCGCCGCGTATTGTATCTTAATTATTTTGTTTTTGAATAATTGTATTCTTTTTGAGCAAAATAAATTTCTTAAACCGCATTTTATAACCACCAAAAGTAAAGCAAAACAACAGATGTCAACTTAGGTTAGACTTAATAAGGTAGATAGTTCATTCGTCTGTTTTCAATCTCGGGTTGCCAAAATCATCATCATTCTCTTACTCATACTCGTAGGTATCCCAATTCATTAGTGGTCGGCGCATCATATCTTCTTCTCCCACACTTCTCTATTACTAGTCATCTCATCAGACACCTCCTTTCTTACCATACCATCTTCACACAGTCCATCCATCGCTTCTTTTCATACCTACTCTACATTTTCCTCTCTACGAGCCTATCAATTGAATTCTCGAAATAGAGATCCATGCAGACTTGTATTGCAGGATACTCCTAAATCAGCCAAGTATGCAAAAAGTTTCCTAGTCACGTGTATACGCATTTATAACAAAATACCCAAAGAATTAAAATTGTTATTTAATATTAACTCATTTAGAAACAAATTATTGAAATGGTTGAAAGAACACATGTTTTATGACATTAAAGATTTACTTAACAATAACCTATAATTTTCTGAACTTTTAATATTGCGAAAACTATTATTATTTTATCACTATTCTATCATTATTATTGTATTGACCTTGTATCTGTGACATTGTACTTTAAAATTTACTTAAGTATAATTATTATTTTGCATGCAATTGATACAAATATCCTGTATAACTAAACATGCGGACTTTAGATTAATATCTGACTGTAACAACTTTATACCATGTTTAAGGCAAATAATGACTTATCTTATCTAACACTAGCTGACCCACGCAACTTCGTCTGCGTCACATAAAAGAGAAACAGCTCACAAAAGGAATACATTTTTCCCCGTTTTTGCAATATTTTTCATTTATGCTCCGCTCCTTTTGGTCGCAGCGTGATGTTATATAGCCTATAGCCTTCCTCGATAAATGGACTACCCAACACTGAAAGAATCATTCAAATCGGACCAGTAGTTCCAGAGATTAGCGCGTTTAAACAAACAAACAAACAAACTCTTCAGCTTTATAATATTAGTATAGATTACTACATTTCTCGGGTTGCCAAAATACAATCTAGAATGGTTTTGATGTATGGTGTACTTAGGTAAGAATATTTTAATTATCAATGAAGATCAGTCTGTTTCTAGGTAGATAAAACATAGTAAGTAGATACTTACTGTATTTTTTCTTTAGAAATTTCTTAGTACATTTCCGTCTGGAGACTTGAAACTGAAAACCTGTATCAAACTCTACAGGGAATGCTGTTTTTTTACCCTGTAGCCTGGTACTGTCCCACTGCTGGGCAAAGATCTCCATCAATTCCTTCCATGTGCCGTCTCCTTTCCCGTGCCTCCTCAAACCAAATCTCTCGGTACGCGTCCAGATTGTCTCGCCAACTATGTATTTCTGTTTTGTTATGTAGGTATTATTATGCCATCATCATACCCGCTCCCGCTGGAGGAGCTCGTGGCTAAATAATAACAGTCGCTTGGGTCGATCTTTAGGTTAAACCGTGCTTGCCTAGGTTGATCTGTGGATGGGTGACAACATGGTGACCACCGTTACATACCGAGTTTCCTCCGTGCCTCGGAAAGTACGTAAAGCAACTGCTTTACGTGCTTTCCCCCCCCTAACTGTGCCCGTGGCCCGTGCTTTGGCCCCGGCTGTCATTTGTAGGTCTTTGACAGTCGTTATAGGTAGTTGCTGGCCCAAAAAGTCTGACAACCAGTCTTACCAAGGGGTATCGTATTACTCAGTACTAACCAGGTTGTGGAGGTCAGATAATCAGTCGCTTCGTGTAAAATACTGGTATTCAGTTGCAGCCGGTTACACTGGAAGCCGACCCCAACATTCTTGGGAAAAGGCTAGACAGATGATACCCGCTAACGCTTCCTCTCCTAACTTACCCCACCAAAAAAGGACGACCATTGATCTTTTTACTTTATAATTCAGTGGCACTAATGTTAGTCGCGTCCCGTCGCGTAGCATATTTTATAGCATTGTGTGTGATATGAACTTATAATGAAGAGGGAATTAGCTACGATTGAGATTTTAATTCCATGTGGATAACGCCCTCTATTGGATGTTTTGGGAAGCTTCTGTTGGGATAAAGGTATGTTTTTTTGGTGACACGCGATGTTGTTTTTTTGTTACGGGATTTTGTTTTTTCAATAGACAACTTTGGGATTACATCAAGGACATTAGCTTCCTCTTGTTTGCTAGTAAAAGCTAACTGTAATCGGGCGATGCTTCCTCTGAATGGTAATAATAATTTGTCAACTGTTGAATATTCTTTTCTCGGAACTCATAGCTAGATAATAACAGCCACTCGGTCGATCTTCAGGTTAAGCTGCTCTTGCCTAGGTTGGTCCGTGGATGGGTGACCACCATTACATACCGAGTTTCCTCCGTGCCTCGGAAAGCACGTTAAGCCATTGGTCCCGGCTGTCAATTGTATAAATGATAAACGATAAATGATGTTTATTTTGCAAGTAGGTTTTTACAAACACTTTTACACGTCATTTTTCAAATTAGATGGGGCCGGTGTTTCATACCTGACTACTCTGAGAAGAAACAGCCGAAACCAACTCAGAAGTCATAGTCTCTTTTGAAGTCCAGACATAATCTTGCTCAATTCACATGAGGACTATGCAGATTAGTGTCTGAGATGGTCTTTTGAAGAAAGAACCACACAGATTTGAGTGGACCTGTCCAGTCAGTAACTCAAGGAGCTCAACGAAACGACGAACAATACCAAAGAAAGGACATTTGGGTAGGTCGCTTATAGTACTCAAACTGCCAGACAGTTGTGGGACAGTTGTGGGGTTATACGTAGATCTTTGACAGTCGTTACAGGTAGCCAGTGGCCCAAAAGTCTGACGACCAGTAATAACTGAGTTGTGTAATGTGGAGGTCAGATAGACAGTGGCTTCACGTAAAATACTGGCATTAAGCTGCATCAAGTTAGACTGGCAGCCGACCTCAACATAGTAAAAAATCATTCAAATTTATAGGTGTTACGGTCGCGAATACAGTGTGTAAAAGACCTCATCACGAAGCCGTCAACCAAGCATTCTGTACGTCAAACTAAGTAACTTTACGCAAAAAATATTGCTAAGAAACGACTTTTTTTTGGGGTGAAAAATCATGTTTTGTGGTAGAAGGTAGAACTCAATGTAACGCACTCAAAACATTGTGCTGATGGATGAATTGAATCGTACGGGGGTCGTGGAGGTGTTTAAAGTAAAAAAATTACATTAAAAATTTGTATAAAAAAAAAGTCAAAAGTTGTCTTGTCAAAAAGTTGGAACTTTACAATAATTATCTCCGTAACTAGAAGGTTCCCAGGTATGGTGTAGAATAAAAAAATGATCGTAACGCCGCGCGGGGAGACCAAGTGCCTTTTGGCTTCGTTTAGAGGTGTTTTACACTCTTTATTTTAATAAACATACAACTGACACTGGCCTGAAAATTGCAAAAAACGTAAGAAAATTTGAATTTCGCTGTCTACATTAGCGCATCTTCCAACTTAGCACACACTGAGTCACTGAAATAAAAACGAGAAATAAATCAAACGACACAGTCAATTAGCAAGATAACAATCAAGTAAATTACCAGTACGTACAAGTAAATAAATTGTAATTAATTAACAGTCATGATGATAAGTTTAATTGCACGTCAATGAAGAGTGACGTTAAGTGTGAGAATGGTAATACTTATCTTACGTAGTTAAGTCATTTATGTGATAATAATGTGATTGTTGATGGCTTAGTTAACTTAAAGAGTGATGATTTTCGTTGAACTTGTCTTGAATGATTTTTAAAATAAAATAAATAATAATAAATTTATTTGCCTAAAACATGGTATAACTTTTTATACCATGTCTTATAAACTAATATTTTAAAGAGGTAACATTTGTTTGTAAGTTTGTATGTAGGGGGTAATCTCCGGAAGTAATGAACCATTTCTTCATTTTTCACCATTAGAAAGCTACATTCACCCTGAGTGACATAGGCTATATTTTATCCCCGTACTCCCACGGGAACGGGAACTACGCGGGTGAAACCGCGGGACGTCCGCTAGTACAGTATAAAATAGAACAGACATGTTTTGCCAAGATTATACATAGCATGCAAGTATTTGTAATCACAATTTTCTTACCAAAATTAATATTAACCGACTACAGCGAAGCCAAAAGGAAGGGTTATGATTTTAACAATCTATGTGTGTATGTATGTTTGTATTAACGTATGGTCCTCTGTAGCGCCTAAACTATTCATTTGATTTTGATGAATACGGTGTCAATCGATTCATTATTATAGCCTGGGTAACATAGGCTACATTTTAACCAACTTCGACAATAGGAGGAGTCGATTTTACCTTGTTAACCCCGAATTTAATTAGCGTGATTTTTCTGTAGTCGGGTTTTTTAGTTTAACCACACAAATTCTTGTTTAAAGTACCCATATATATGATAACAGATTCGGCTAATTAGTTAAGCTTTGTTGTACAAAAAGTTCATTATTTTGCAAAAACCTAAATTCTTGTTGTTCTTGTTACTTAGTAAAAAATCGTTCTGGCTAGTGTCACTCGTGTGTCAAAATCGAAATGTTCGAGATCAAAATTTTTGTATGAAAATATTCCCAATAACCGCTCTATAAGTCTTTTAAATCTCTTTGGCTGTGGCCAATCCCAACATAGTTGGGAAAAGGCTAAGCAGATGATATACAGTTTTCATTTTCAAGATTGCTTTTAATCTCACACTTTACATTATACTATCAAGTATTTGACCGTACCAAACTAGGACCATACAATAACATTTCAACCTTCGTTCAACAAAGGTAATGTAACACCCTACTTCCTAGATATTGTGCTATGGGGGTGTGGTCAGTGACGCAAAAAATGCTTTATTAACTGTTCTGCTAAGGGTTCGAGTGTTCGAGTCCCGGTTGGGATTTTTGCATTGGTTTTGATGTATTTTTGAATGATGTTTGATGTTTGGCAATGTTTATTTTTTTCAACTTGAAACTTACCTACCACTTGTGATGTGAAACCCTGGGCCATCTGATCAATAAAATCAACGATCGGTAACACGGGGGTGTACTATGCCTTAACGAATGCCAAATAATCGAATATCAATTGATCGACCACTGTAAATCGAACGTCTAAATATACTCGAACGTTCATAATATCGAGTGGTTAATAAATGGAACATTCAACATATCGAATATTCGTTTAATCGAGCGATCAACGCATAGCATATTCATTGTATAGAAATATCACTGTACTGAATAATTTTATAAAGAACTAGCGGACGTCACGCGGTTTCACCCGCGTAGCTCCCGTTTCCGTGAGAGTAAGGAGATAAAATATAGCCTATGTTACTCAGGGTGAATGTAGCTTTCTAATGGTGAAAGAATTGTTGAAATCGGCGTAGGAGTTTTTGAGTTTATTAATTACAAACATACACACAAAAATACAAATCTTTCCACTTTATAATATTAGTGTAGGTATAAAGTCTATTTCAGTCACAATGCGTTTCATCCCTCCTAAAGTCGTCATTACATTTTACAAAAACTATTAAATGTATTTTTTAAGACAATTACATTGCGACGCACGCACTACTTACTCAGGGGCTTTCAAAAAATTATTATTTTTATATTATTTTTATATTATATAATTATTATTATATTTGCACAAAAAATTAAAACGTAACCCCGACGACGAGGCATTAAAATTGACATACAAGCGCTATCGAAATTTTTGCTCCTCTCTGCTTAAAAAAGCAAAGAGGAAGTATGAAAAACAGGAAATTGAAAATGCAATGGGTAACAAAAAACAGTTATGGGATGTCATAAAAAAAATAAGCGGGTCTGACAAGAGGACAGACTTCTCATCCTCGATCTTATCATCTAACAGTCCCGAGGCGGACATTAACGACGTCAACAGTTTCTTTGTGAACGTTGGAGCAAAGTTGGCTAATAAAATCTCCACTTCGAAATCTGGAACACCTTCCCACACCCGTGATCACACATCTGTTAATCCTTCAAACTCGTTTGTCCTTCTCCCTACCGATGAACAAGAAATTTGCAACCTCATTATGGGCCTGAAGGATAATTGTGCAGTCGGAATCGATCAGATTAGCAGTAAAATCATTAAGAGATACGCAAACTTCCTCTGTTCTCCCATAACACATATCTGTAATTTGGCTATCTCTTCGGGAGTTTTTCCCCAGGCTTTTAAAATAGCTGTTATCAAGCCCATCCATAAGGCCGGAAAAAGAGAATGTGTCAATAACTACCGGCCCATCTCCATTCTGTCTGCTCTGTCCAAGATATTGGAACGCCTTATAAATCAGCGGATAATAAAGTTCTTGGAAGCAAATAATCTCCTTTCGTCTTCACAATTTGGATTTAGAGCTGGCAAATGTACCAATGATGCAGTTCACGAGTTGGTAAACTCTATTGTGGTCAGCTTAGATGACAGAAAGAGAGGCCTAGCTGTTTTCCTCGACCTAGCTAAAGCATTTGACACAGTCTCTATTCCGCACCTTCTAAGAAAGCTTGAGCGGCTTGGCTTCAGAGGAGTCCCACTGAAACTGATGGAGGACTATCTTACTGGTAGGAAACAACGTGTAAGGATAAATAACAGACTCAGTGAAGAGCTCTCAGTCAATTTTGGTGTGCCACAGGGGAAGTATTATTGGCCCAACACTATTCTTGGTGTACATTAATGACCTTTGCCAACTTTCTCTTCTAAAAGGAAAGATCATTACCTTTGCTGACGATACTGCACTGTTCTTCAGTGGTGATGGATGGGAGGAGGTGTTCAGTGTTGCACAACTGGGTCTTAATACTGTTTGTAAGTGGCTGCGAGACAATGTTTTGACTCTTAACGTCTCTAAAACAAAGTACATAGCATTTTCCCAAAGATCTAACCTGCTCCCACCCTCATCTTTAACGATTACTGCCCACACTTGCGGCACTGAAGATACTCAGTGCTCTTGTTCTTCCCTTGAAATGACTGAGAATATTAAATACCTTGGAGTCACTATTGACCAATGTCTCTCTTTTAAACCACACATAGAGACACTTGTGACCAGATTGCGAAAAGTAATATACATTTTCAAAACCCTAAGACACTCGGCCGACCGAAAGACCATTAAGATGGTCTACTTTGCACTGTGCCAATCACTAATTGATTACTGCATCATATCATGGGGTGGTGCCGCAAAAACACATCTCATCGAAGTAGAAAGGGCACAGCGTGCCATACTCAAGGTCGGAGCTGGTTTCCCCTTTCGTTTTTCCACTACTGACTTGTACAAAGAGTGGGACACTCTCACTGTTAGACAAACGTTTATACTACTCACGCTACTTAAAAAACATTCTGAGATACAGTTTGACGCTAAACTACTTAAAGACAACCGGCGAAAGGGTAGGGTATGTCCCACAACTCAATTCAAATCCACACTCCCTAAAAGATTCTACTGCTTTCTTGGGCATTATCTTTACAATAAGTTGAATAAATCCCTAAACCTATATTCAAAAACTAGATCCATCTGTATCAAAGAAATAAAAAAATACTTAAAGACCCTTGATTACCAAAAAACTGAGAATCTCTTGACCGTTCTGAAATAAAACTAATTTTGACCATCCCCACACATACAAACTGTTTCTCACCTCGTAATCGCTTTACAATTTTGTTACTATTTTAAAACAACTCTCGCTGCACTTACTCACCCTTATTCATACATTACTCATCCGAATTACACACATACATCTCTTACAAGACTAACACTTCACTCTAGATACATGCACACTCACACACATGACTCCACAACTTCTGCAAGATTGTAGGTAGGTAATTCTTTTCTTTTATTGTTATTACTTCTTATGCCTTTGTTATTCATATTGTTTTTCTTCTACTTTGTTTTTAATATTGTTATGCATAGTCTTTCTCACACGTTATCTCTGTAAGCTAATTCTAGCCTGAAAGGGGCCTGGTGACCTGTAACACAGGTTTTTTCCCAAAAACCTACATCAGGCACCAGTCTCTCACAAAGGCTTAATACAGCTTAGACATTGTTTTGTACATTTTTACTTTAAGTCAGCTTTGTGAAGAGAAAATAAATGATACATTATTATTATTATTATTATTATTATTTCAAATGCAACCAATGTATCCACTTCCCCCGATCGCCATTTTTTATAAAGATACAGGACACTATACAAATAGATACCCACCTTGCTTCCGAAATAAGATCACTTCAAATCTCTTTGTTGTTCGAAAAAGGCGTGGTTTTGTGAAGAAGTAGCGAGGATGTCCTTTTAATGTGTGTTTTATTGTGTTTTGGAGGATATTATTGAGTTTATAATGGAGACAGGTCTACGAATCGTGTGAACCTCGATAATGAAGTTTATTTCACTTCATATTAGGCGCGTTGCAGCCATATGGAAGCAAATTTAGTTACACTGTTACTGTTAGTCTGTGTTATCCCACTGCTGGACAAAGGCTTCTCCCATGACTTAAAATATTATGTTACTCCAATTTAGTATCACAAATCATCACAGAAGAAGTATACCATTGTGAGAAGTAGAAGGAATGGAGGAGGCTTTTTTTCCCAAGAGCGGGACAGTAAGCTTTAAAAAAAGTCAAGTTTCAAGTTTAGATATCAAGTTTGACAAAAGCCGAGGACTAAATTAACGTTCCATCGGCGATATTATACCCTTGATGGAAACCTCAAAAATGTATTGGTTTGACATAACATGCAACCGAAAGCTTGTATAAATCAAGTGAAAAGCTGTTTTAAAAATACGGAAGCTTCTAAGCGTCTGGCACTTGATACATCTGACAGCTCTACAAAAGATCAAAGACTCTTCAGTAAAACTTAGAAGTAGAATTCCTGGTATTTCAAATCAAATCCTTAAATGAATCTCTCTCTTGTTTTATTTGTTCAGTTTCTTCCTAGCCGGAACTCTTCCATACAACAACAACAACAGCCCATAACGTCTACTGCTGGACATAAGCCTCTCCCATGATGGGAGGAATTTGCCGTAATCTCCACGCTTGGCAAGCGGATTGGAGATCGCAGTGATGAAAGACTAACAGAAAACGCTGCTGCCCATTCTCTGGTCTACGGAGGCACAAGTTGTTCTGCCTCAGACATTAGTCGCCTTATACGACACCCGTGAGTGTAATGGGTTGGTTCTATTCTACTCTGCCGGATACCACACGGCTAACTCTTTCATGCTTTAAAATAAATAAAAGACTTTTTCTAACTTTATAATAGCATTATTTTTAAGCTTAAAGTTGTCTAGTTGGAAATTCCTCATAACTACAAATCTGAGCACGCTAAAATCCTTCCAGAAAAATCTTTACTAGAGACGTTCAAAACTTACAATTACATGTCACATTACACCATAGTATTACCAAGCATAGTGAAACTAACGTCGGGCAATGTGGGGGCTACAACAAACCCATAGACATTTTAAAAGCGCGGGGCTATATGGGCCTATGGCACGCTTCTAACACCCGATACTAAGATTATAACGTATTTGTGCATTGTTCATTTGACGACAAAATTAGTGAGTAAAAAATAATTTGACGTTTGCTAACGGTATGCCATTTTTTAGCGCGTGTCAAAGTATTTTGTGATTAAGATCTTTTTCTCCCGTGTTATTTAGGGCTGTTTGAGATTAGTTCATACTGTGGCGAAAAATGTAAATCAGTCTTTAAAATAGTAGCGGGGCTCACTGTCCAGGGTATATTTTACTTGGATGCATGAAGAACGATGAATGACTGTCTTGGTATGGTCATCTGAGGAGGAGGGACGAATCGCATGCGATTAAAAGAGTGATGAATTTAAATGCTGATAGATGGAGAGGGAGAGGGGGACCAAGGAAACGATGGATGGATTGTGTGAGGAATGATGTGAAGGAAAAGAGTAAATGATAGCGTGACGGTTGACAGGGGAGAATGTAACAAAAAAAGAATTGCGCCGGTTGACCGAGCCGATGCCTGCCGGGGTTGCGGGACTGTTCGAAAGAGAAACCGTGGCCCCGGAACACAAAGGGCGATGAAGGAACATGGCTGGGTTTTAGTCAGTAAAAGTCTGACACTCCCTCCTGCTCCGCCCAGAGCGGGAGGAGTCATTTGATGATTTCCCATCCGACAAAAAACGGGCAGGAAGATGATGCATGAAAGTAATTAAATCTCCGACTCCTAAGATACCAGGTCTGCGTACCTAGTTTAGGAGCCCGGAAACCTGACAATAATTTTAAAATTGGTAGTACAGCCCGCTGTTTCCATATGCTATGTACTGTGCTGTTGTTTTTGTTATGTACTAATAAACTTATTATTATTATTAATTATTATAATGACTGATTGAAAGATGATGAATTTTGCTCTCAGAAATACGAGTCTTTCAGGAAGAGCAATTTCAATTTTTGCTTTTATTTGCATTTCATCTTCTTAGTTGTAAAAATAACGAAGACTATACATGCAAAACATTATAAAAGTAAAGATTTTAAAGTGCGTCATCATCATCTTCTCTTACCCTCATCCCAATTCATTTGTGGTCGGCGCAGCATATCTTCCTCTTCCACACTTCTCTATCACTCGTCATCTCATCAGACCTCTCCTTTCTTGCTATATCATCCTTCACACAGTCCATCCATCGTTTCTTTGGTCTTCCTCTACTCTTATAGCCGTCTACATTCATCTATACTAATATTATAAAGAAGTAACATTTGTTTGTAAGTTTGTATGTAGGGGGTAATCTCCGGAAGTAATGAACCGATTTCAAAAATTCTTTCACCATTAGAAAGCTACATTTTATCACATTTTATCCACGTACTCCCACGGGAACGGGAACTACACGGGTGAAACCGCGGGACGTCCGCTAGTACTCAATATTTTCGTCACAACAGGTTTAGTTTTAACGTGAGTATTTTCATCAAACTTTTTCACAAAGAAGCCGTGTGGTATCCGGCAGAGTAGGATAGAACCAACACATTACACTCACGGAGGTTGTATAAGGCGACTAATGTCTGAGGCAGAACACCATGCGCCTCCGTAGACCAGAGAATGGGCAGCAGCGTTTTCTGTTAGTCTTTCATCATTGCGATCTCCAATCCGCCTGCCAAGCGTGGAGATTACGGCAAATTCCTCCCATCATGGGACAGGCATAAGCCTCTCCCATGATGCAACATCAACAACATCACATCATGAACAACAACAACAACAGCCCAAAATGTCCACTGCTGGACATAAGTCCAGCAGTGGACATTTTGGGCTGTTGTTGTTGTTTTCACAAAGTATTCAACTAATTTTGCCCTTAGATTTTCTTCCTTCTTTCTTTAATATACTAATAACACCATTCTACACGACAGGAATTCTAAATCCAAATGTCAAAAACTTAATTACCTATCATCTGCTTAGCCTTTTCCCAACTATGTTGGGGTCGGCTTCCAGCCTGACCGGATGCAGCTAAATACCAGTATTTACATGGAGCGACTGCCTATCTGACCTCCACAACGCAGTTAGTACTGGATAATACGATACCCCTTGATAGGACTGGTTGTCAGAGTTTCGGGCCACTGACTACTTGTAACGACTGTCAAATATCTACAAATGACAGCCGGGACCAATGGCTTAACGTGCTTTCCGAGGCATGAAGGAAACTCGGTATGTAATGGGCGGTCACTAATCCACGGAACCTATAGGCAAGCGCCTCTTAACTAACCTAAAGATCAATCCGAACGGCTGTTATTATGTAACCACGAGCTCCTAAAACTTAATTACCCATTAACAAACAATCACATAAACAACAATAACTGCAGTTTAACAATCAGTTAATATATATTTAGCACGTGCCTCACAGTAAGCCCGCTGTGCACAATATTGATAAATTACTACCATTTCTGCCACTTTGTAACGTGGATTGATAATTATTTAATAGAAATGTAAGGGCGAGGAGAGATTTTGGAACTAATTTTGTGTTAAAGCGATTTCATTGGGTAAAGTTAAATTGTATGGGAAAAATTTTAAGCGATTTCCAAGTTTTCTAAAACATAAATGTCCAGTTAGTCCCATAGGTTTTTTTTATTCTGATGACTGTAATGGTATCCATTTTTTTGTGAAAATTGGCAATGGGGTAGATGATACATCAATCAATTGAGATACTTTTTAAGAGCTGTCAAAACGCGGTTCTCTCATATATTTTGTATGGCAATAGCCAACTGTGACGTCACCGTTTTTTCAACTCAATGACTCAACTATTTATTGATTTCAAAGCAACTAAAAATCGAATTTGGCAATTAATTGAAAATAAATCGGGTTTTCAGGCCCAAAATAAAGTGTTTTTTTTTTTTACAGATTGGTGTCTTCAAATTAATGTTTTATGGTGTCATCTACCTTATTTTCTTTGTGACCGTACACTTCGTTTAAAATCTGTGAATGCAGATCAAAATTCATCAAAAAGTTATGGATGAAACTTGAAACTATAGGAAAACAGTTAAAGTACAACATGTCCTTACTGCCCCATCTCAAAATCCCGCCATGTATGAAATTATTTAAAAAACCAGCCAAGTGCGAGTCGGACTCGCGCAAGAAGGGTTCCGTACCAACGTAGTAGCAGAGCGCCTTTAATTTTTAATTTATTTTAAATCATGTACAAGAGTGGTACATAGTTGGACTTAATGCCACAACGCATTCTCTACCAGTCAACCGTTGGGTCAAATAGGATAGCATTGTGATAGAGTATACCTAATAAAAATAAATAAGAAAAATACTATTTTGTAATTTTAAATTAAAAAACACATAAATGGGTTGAAATAAAAAAAAAACATGTTTTATCATTTGTTGTTAAAGCTGCAACAGAAATCCGTGACATTCTGTAAAAAATTCAACTGTCTACCATTGAGCTATTACTACTACGTATAGAAAAGGGATCGGGGTATGTTGTTTCGAACGCCGCTGTTGCGAATTATTGTTCCACTGCCTCACAGGTTCGAAAGCTTATGGACTCGAATGAAGTAGTCGCGAAACACGCTGTTTCGAAAAACATTTTCACTGCCTCATACGCTCGAATGCTTGTGATTTCGATTTATTTAGTCATAAAGTGTACAGAAAAATATTTAATAGACAAGTAGGATATGAGAAACAAGGATAGTAATAGCACATGGTAATAGTCTCACAAACTACCAGGAGGTCAGAATCATGAAGAAGTATTATCTACATTGTAAATAATCGAAATGTACATACAAAATACATGGATTGATTGTGATATACCGAATTACAATAAAAAATACCTCATTCATGGTTCTGGTCTCCTGGTAGTTTGTGGATAAATAAAAAAACCCCTAAATACTATATTCATCGTCATTTTAATCGGATTTTTAATTTTGAGGTCTTATAAAAAGTAAACGTCCCAACACTAGTACCTTCTGATCTGTAGACCGGTGTCGTTTGTGTTATAAAACTTTAAATAATAAACTATTCCACTAATGGCACCTTCGAAAAATATTGATAGGTGCCCTAAATATAATACCTCAGGTGCCGTTAAAGCGGGTGCCCAATGTGGCATACGTCATAATATTAAATGTTGATGTTGACACCGAATTTGTTGATTTTATTTAATTACTGCTTAAATATTTTTCTGTACACTTTATGACTAAATAAATCGAAATCACAAGCATTCGAGCGTATGAGGCAGTGAAAATGTTTTTCGAAACAGCGTCTTTCGCGACTACTTCATTCGAGTCCATAAGCTTTCGAACCTGTAAGGCAGTGGAAAAATAATTCGCAACAGCGTGTGTCGCAACAGTGAAGTTCGAAACAACATAGGGGACCCATAGAAAAGACAGCGCGAACAAAACATATGCGCAGTGCGGGGCGCGCGGGGGGCGGCTAACCCCGTATATATAGATAACGAGCAAGCGACTGAGTGAATTGCAGCCAGCTGACAGCAATTGAACGGAGCACAGATTTTGTTCGCACTGTCTTCTCTATACGTAATAGTAACAGCTCAATGCTGTCTACCTATTACGGATCATGAGATACAGCTCGCTGACAGACTGACAGACAGTACCTACTGCGGAGGCTTATCTCATAGGTTACTGTTCGGGTACGGAAACCTAAAAATACTATGCATCATCACACATCCTTTTTTTTTTTTCGGATGGGAAATCTTCAAATGACCTCTCCCTGCGCTGGGCGGAGAGGAAGGGAGTATCAGACTTTTACTGACTAAAACCCATCCATGTTCCTTCATCGCCCTTTGTGTTCCGGGGCCACGGTATCTCTTTCGAACAGTCCCGCAGCCCCGGCAGGCATCGGCCCTTGCTCGCCTCGCGCCTCAAATAGAGTCAGCAATAGGAAGGGGTCCCCCTTCCCTGGGGGGAAGGGGTCTTTGAGGCGCGCGTGGAACACTCCTGCGCCGTCGACACGGCCTGTCGTCATGAGACGGACGGACGGCGAGCTAGCCCCATAGCCCACCGTCCACATCACACTTCGTCCTTAGAATTGCATACGTAGATGATATCAGTTTGCCTAGATCACTCGTTCCGTATAAACCAAGCCGTCAAATCGTTAACATATTTGCTATTACAATTTTCCGTACATCTTATAGGACACTAGCGGACGTCACGCGGTTTCACCCGCTTATTTCCCGTTTCCGTGAGATTACGGGGATAAAATATAGCCTATGTTACTCATGGTGAATGTAGCTTTCTAATGGTGAAAGAATTTTTGAAATCGGCGCAGTAGTTTTTGAGTTTATTCATTACAAACATACACACAAAAATACAAATCTCTCCTCTTTATAATATTAGTGTTACATAAGTTTCATTACTGCAAGAACATTTTAAGACGAGCCTTCTCGTTTAAACCCTACTTCATTTTACTACCGCGCCATGCTGATATTTACACCATAATAAATTTTATAACCAAACCTCGTCGGCACTTCTGTATTTCAAACCGAACTTACGATCAGACGGCGCGCGGCGGTAAAAACACAGTAATATAAGTATTAAAAACGTTTTTGAAGAAAGCGCAAACTCGCTGGTTTTCACAGAAACAGTGATTCGTTTGTTTCACGAAGATAGTTTAAAGATTTTATTGGTATTTGTGATGTTTATTTGCGTTTTCGATGAGTTTCTATGGCTAATGTGCTAGAAATCAAATTCCCATGAAAATTGTATAAGGTAACTTGTTAAAAAGTGACTGGAATGTCTATCCTTTTTCTCAACATTCTCATAATATGTTAATTACTAGCTGTTACCTTCATCCGCGTGAAAATATTTTTAAAATATTATTTCCCTATTTAAATCGAATTTTGCTAACAATTTCAAGGATTTTAATTTTTTTGCATGGATTCGTAATTATTTTACTAAAATAAATGTAGCCTAACTTGTCCTTTATAACATCAGCTATCTGCCATTAAAATCGGTGCAGCCGCTTCGGAGATTAGCCGTAACAAACAGACAGAGAAAAATAAAAATAAAGGTTACTACTGTACTACCTGTAACGACTGTCAAAAATCTACAAATGACAGCCGGGACCAACAGCTGAACGTGCTTTCCGACGCACGGAGGGAACTCGGTATGTAATGGGTGGTCACCCATCCACAGACCTACCTAGGCAAGCGTGGCTTAACCTGAAGATCGGCTGATACAGGCGTGTTGATAATTTTATATTATGACAAAATATTAACTCCTAGAAAAGGCATAATATCTCAAATAAATAAATATCGCTGGCCATTACACACAGCGCCATCTAGTGCCACACTAAGCAATGAAGCTGGTGTCGCAAACACCAGATAGTTGATATACTACATAGATACTTTTTTGTTTGTAAATACATACTTATATACATATAGACTCGGAAACTAATGTCCATACTCATCACACAAACATTTGCCTCTACCAGGATCCGAACCCGGGACCCTAAGAACGTAAGACAGCATCACTCGACCTACCCAAATGTCCTTTCTTTGGTATTGTTCATCGTTTCGTTGAGCTCCTTGAGTTATAAGTCGAGCTACACGATAACTGACAAATGCTTGCACTGACTGGACAGGTCCACTCAATTCTGTATGGTTCTTTCTTCAAAAGACCATCTCAGACACTAATCTGCATAGTCCTTATGTGAATTGAGCAAGATTGTCTGGACTTCAAAAGAGACTATGACCTCTGAGTTTGTTTCGGCTGTTTCTTCTCAGAGTAGTCAGGTACGAAACACCGGCCCCATCTAGTTTAAAAAAAATTACGTGTAAAAGTGTTTGTAAAAACCTACTAGCAAAATAAACAACACATTTATCACTACCGCTGCGCCATTCGGGTTGTCTAAATCATACTCGCAACTAACTCCCTTTCCATTTTAAACTACGCACAAACACATCTACCAAGTACGCTCACAAACAAACACACACAGATACACACACAGATACATACACAGGCGATATTTTCCACATTTTCGCGCAAACCGCCTCTAAGCATTCTCATCTCGGGACACGTTAAGAACGCTTTGATAGTGCCGCTGTCTCAGTATGTCTCCTGGAGGTTTTTTTATTGAACAAAAATAACTTCTTTCTTGTTGTCCTACGGCAGAGAGGGACAAATATGTCTTCAGTTTTTACCTTGTTACTAGGGTTGGCAGTGCAGGGAACTATTTTTAATTATGCAGCTATAGGCCGATTTTTTGAAGTATAGCCGTTTGAGCACCTATTTTTTGGGCACCACACCGAAGGTATTCCCATTTTAGCACCAACCGTTCTAATAGCTTGGTGCTCAATGGAGAACAATAAAAAATATTTAACTTTATTCCCTTTTGAGCACCTACGGTGCAATAGCTTTTAGTGATAAGTATAATAGTTTTAAAACCTAAAGCTATAAACCGCAACGGATTTGGATTCTATACCTTCAGCCAACGCTCTATAGTGTTGAGTTCGGGTATACAATAAAAATATATTACATACACCCGTGCTAGGGATTTCAAAATATACCCGACCGCAACATTTTTCTGGGGTATACCTTCATGTAGGATACTCCATTTTGCTATACTGTAATGTATACCCGTTTCACTGTCTCTCTACTTTTAACTGTCTTACTCTTGCATCCGAGTCGAGGGAGACCCGGTCGACGGAGCCAATGGTTTATAAAAAATAACCACGAAGGGTATGGCGGGGTCTATTCACTCGCTCATTCGACCGCCATACCATTCTAACCTAATCTATCCGTGTCGGGGTGCCCCAAGTCAGCCTAGGCAAAACTAGTTTGTCATCAATCACCTCATTAAAATTTGGTGCTAAAATTACAAATTTTGGTCTAATTTGATATTTTAGGTGATAGATGTTAGTGGTCTTTGGTGGTCATTATATTTTCCCCCTTTTTAAATTATGCAGCTTTAGGCCAATTTTTTCATATATTCCACAACGCTAAATAATACCAGCTACTCGGATCAATCTTCAGGTTAAGCCGCGCTTGCCTAAGTTGGTCTGCGGATGGGTGACCACTGACCACCCATAATATACCGAGTTTCCTCCGTGCCTCGGAAAGCACGTTAAGCCTTTGGCCCCGGCTAGCATTTGTAAATTTTTGACAGTCGTTACAGGTAGTCAGTGGCCCAAAAGTCTGACAACCAGTCTTACTAAGATATGTATCGAATTACGCAGTACTAACTGGGTTGTGGATGTGGAGGTCAGATAGACAGTCGCTCTATGTAAATACTGGTATTCAGCTGCATCTAACATTTTATTCGTTCTTTTATTCGTTACATTTCACCATCTGTTAATTATTTCGAAAGACACCTTTATTCAAATCAAACTCGCTTCGTATAACACAGCTTCCTACCTCGCGGCAGCCCTGCCCATAAGAATTCCTTCACTGCTATTGTTTTTGACGTACCAGAACTTTGACGCGTGGTTCGTTGGTGCCCGCCGATTGGGGTTCCTTATACAACTGCAGTGTGAGACGGGTTCCTTATGTTTTAAATGTATGAATATTTACCTATAACATGAATTGGTTGACTGTAGGACGATGAACGCGTGCGGTCATCTGTTGTTAGTCCTAAAAAAGTTACCATCGCTTCCAAAGCGTTTCTTATTTCTAAAGATATTGAAGATACTATTACAGGGTGTAAACGGACCTCATCACGAAGTCGTCAACCAAGCTTTCTGTAAATCAAAATAAGTAACTTTACGCATAAATTATTGATGGCGACTTTTATTTTTGGGGTGAAAAATCACGTTTTAAAAGGACTACATGTAACGCACTCAAAATATTGTGATGATGGATGCATTGAATAAGTAAGGAGGTTGGTCTGTGGATGGGTGACCACCCATTACATACCGAGTTTCCTCCGTGCCTCGGAGAGCACGTTAACCGTTGGTCCCGGCTGTCATTTGTAGATCTTTGACAGTCGTTAGGTAGTCAAAGGCCCAAAAAGTCTGACAACCAGTCTTAACAAGGGGTATCGTATTATCCGGTCGGTACTAACTGGGATGTGGAGGTCAGATAGGCAGTCGCTCTATGTAAAATACTGGTATTCAGCTGCATCCGGTTAAACTGGAAGCTGACCCCAACATAGTTGGGAAAAGGCTAGGCAGATGATGGATGCGTTAAATAAGTAGTACGGGGTCGTGGAGTGGAGGTATTCAAAGTAAAGTTACAACAGTAAAAAGTTGTATTTAAAAAAAAACCTTTATGAAAAAGTTGCTTCTTTGACCCCCCATATCTCCGTAACTAAAAGGTTTCCAAGTATGGTCTAGAACAAAATCATACCGCAACAATGGAGAGAACAAGTGCCTAGAGTACCTTTACACCCATTTTGTATCAGATGATTAATCGTTTGTATTTAATAAAATTATGGGAAGGTCTACAAGATGGCAGTGAGACCAGCTATCTTATACGGAGCAGAGTGCTGGCCTGTAAAAGAAACACACGTCCAAAAGCTACACACGACTGAAATGAAAATGCTAAGGTGGTCAGGAGGGGTTACAAGACTAGATAAAGTAAGGAATGAGTACATTCGAGGCAGCTTTAAAGTAACCCCTATAGCCGAAAAGCTCAATGAAAGTCGTTTGCGGTGGTATGGACACGTAGTGAGAAGAGACGAGGACTACATAGTTAAAAAAGCCTTAAATCTACCGGAGAAAAAGAGAGGTAGAGGACGCCCTCCGTACACATGGTACACTAGTATGACCAGCCTCATAAATAAAGAAAAGCTACCCGACCCGACAACCCTAGACAGAACGTCATGGCGCAGGAAAATTAGGAGAGCCGACCCCACTTAATGTGGGATGGAGCAAAGAAGAAGAAGAAGATTTAATAAAATTATAATAATTTAACCTAGGCGATAATGTAGGTACCTGATTTTTGCAGCCTCACATCACTGCAGCTGTAACAAAACATTGTAACTTACTACTTATTTCCGCCGACGCCGTCGGGAATGTCCCTGCTATTGTTAGAGTGATATAATTTCAAGGTTACTATATAATTCAGACTTTGATTATTCAGCACAACGACTGAAATAAAAAAATAGACATGATAAGTAACTTTGATAACGTTTATAATTTCCCGGAAAATCTACCCAACAAGTACTTAAATAAAAAAATCTGCTTTGGTACTCAGAAGAAACTTTCGTTCTCCGAATGTAACTTTATAAGATGCAAATACTACTACAACTACTACAACAGCCCATAACGTCCACTGCTGGACATAAGCCTCTCCCACGATGGGAGGAATTTGCCGTAATCTCCACGCTTGGCAGGCGGATTGGAGATCGCAGTGATGAAAGACTAACAGAAAACGCTGCTGCCCATTCTCAGGTCTACGGAGGCGCAAGGTGTTCTGCCTCAGACATTAGTCGCCATATACGACACCCGTGAGTGTAATGGGTTGGTTCTATTCTACTCTGCCGGATACCACACGGCCACAGATGCAAATACTTTGACTATAATTTGGAGCTCGTGGCTAAATAATAACAGCCACTCGGGTCGTTCTTCAGGTTAAGCCGCACTTGTCTAGGTTGGTCCGTGAATGGGTGACCACCCATTTCATACAGAGTTTCCTAAGTGCCTTGGAAAGCACGTTAAGCCGTTGGCTGTCATTTGTAGATCTTTGACAGTCGTTACAGGTAGTCAGTGGCACGAAAGTCTGACAACCAGTGTTACCAAGGGGTATCGTATTAACCAGTTCTAACTGGGTTGTGGAGGTCAGATAGGCAGTCGCTACATGTAAAATACTGGTATTCAGCTGCATCCGGTTGGACTGGAAGCCGACCCCAACATAGTTGGGAAAAATCAGGTAGATTATGATAACTTCAGCGGGTTACTAACGATGATTCCTTCAATTAATGTTATAAGTGGTTCATAACTTCTCAATGTATTAACCGGGTGTTATTCTCAATTAAAAAATCTAAGCAAACTGACTTAACAACTTCATCTTAGTGCATTAAGGACTTGAAAAACTTGATATTTTCTCATGATCACTGATCACTTGACTTGATTTTGGTTCATAAAGGACTTGCAAAACTTGGTATTTTCTCGTGATCACTGAACATTTGACTTGATTTTGGTTCATAAAGGACTTGCAAAACTTGGTATTTTCTCGTGATCACTGAACATTTGACTTGATTTTGGTTCATAAAGGACTTGCAAAACTTGGTATTTTCTCATGATCACTGAACACTTAACTCGATTTTGGTTCATAAAGGACTTGCAAAACTTGGTATTTTCTCATGATCACTGAACACTTGACTTGATTTTGGTTCATAAAGGACTTGCAAAACTTGGTATTTTCTCATGATCACTGAACACTTAACTTGATTTTGGTTCATAAAGGACTTGCAAAACTTGGTATTTTCTCATGATCACTGAACACTTGACTTGATTTTGGTGCCTAAAAGACTTGCAAAACTTGGTTTTTCCGAGTGATCACTGATTACTTGATCTTTGTGATAACAGTGATAGCCTAGTGGTGTGATCGTTGGATTGCTAATTCATATGTCTCAAGTTCGAACCCGAGGCACGCGCCTCTGATTATTCGGATTCATGTGTACTATTATTACTTTCTTCGGTGAACCACCAGCATGTCTGAGAGATATTTCTCGACGGCATGTAAAGCCTAGTCAGAGGCCCATGGGCGGCCTAAAAACTCTGACACCAGGTTAGGTACTAACCACACGATATAGAAAGACTTTATCAGTCAGTACCTATGTACATACCAATATTATTTTCTCCCGAGAAGTTCTTCAAAGCATTTACCTACAGTAGCCGTGTGGTATCCGGCAGAGTAGAATAAACCCATTACACTCACGGGTGTCGTATAAGGCGACTAATGTCTGAGGCAGAACACCTTGCGCCTCCGTAGACCAGAGAATGGGCAGCAGCGTTTTCTGTTAGTCTTTCATCACTGCGATCTCCAATCCGCCTGCCAAGCGTGGAGATTACGGCAAATTCCTCCCATCATGGGAGAGGCTTATGTCCAGCAGTGGACGTTATGGGCTGTTGTAGTAGATGTAAGTTAAACTGCATATTACCACTTACTGTTCATACCAACACGCCCAAGTAGTCATAAAACTGTCTCATTAAAAGAAAATATCTTAAGTCTCCACGAAACCTGAGTAGGTACCTACCATTATAGAAAACTAGTTATGACGGCGGCTTCGCCCGTGTGGAGGTCGATAATTGTCCCATGGAATCGTACTACTGGGATAAAAGGTATCCTATGTGTTAATCCAAGTTATAAACTATCTGTGTTCCAAATTTCATTCAAATCTGGACTGTAGTTTTTGCGTGAATAAGTAACTAACATCTATCCATCTATTCTTCACAAACTTTTGCATTAAAATCATCATCTGACGACCCGTATGGCGCAGCGGTAGTGAGGCTGCCTTACGTTCTTAGGGTCCCGGGTTCGAATCCCGGTCGGAGCAAATGTTTGTGTGATGAGCATGGCTATTTGTTTCCGAGTCATGGATGTTTATATGTATAATAAGTATGTGTTTACAAAGAAAAAGTATCTATGTAGTATATCAACTATCTGGTGTCCACGACACAAGCCTCGTTGCTTAGTGTGGCACTAGTTGGCGCTGTGTGTAATGTCCAGCAATATTTATTTATTTTATTTATTTATTATCTGCCTAGCCTTTTCCCAAATATGTTTGGGTCGGCTTCCAGTTTTACCGGACGCAGCCGAATACCAGTATTTTACATGAAGCGACAGCCTATCTGAACTCCACAACCCAGTTAGTACCGGGTAATACGATACCCCTTGATAAGATTGGTTGTTAGACTTTTTGGGCCTCTGACTACGTCTACTGTCAAAGATCTACAAACGACAGCCGGGACCAACGGCTTAACGTGCTTTCCGAGGCACGGAGGAAACTCGGTATGTAATGGGCGGTCACCCATCCACAGATAACCTAGGCAAGCACGGCTTAACCTAACGATCGACCCGAGCGGCTGTTATTATTTAGCCACGAGCTCCTTTCGCATTTATAATATTGGTTGGGTAAAGTAGGATCAGCTGCTTCTTAAAGAAACGTGTTACCAGATCACGTTCACAATTAAAATCGTTTTACGTTCCAAAAAATGCGAAAACCCGCCTCTTGCGTAAGTGTCATATTCAAAGAAATAAAAAAAAATACAAAAAGCGTGTTGCCAACCCCAAAAACTATTAGAGAATGCGGACGGAAGCGCCACGCCTACGGAACCCTTTTAAAAAATAATAAAACAGGCCCTTTGTTGGGTTCTGTATAGCTTTTGATACAAAAGGTATTTTTTAAATAGAGCTGCTTTTTTTTCGATTCACATCTGGCTATGAAACCTGGTAGGATTCGTTATGTTTTGGCGCAATGTTGTGGTAAGCAGGACTTTTATTGGAATTCTTCGGTAATATCTATACATATTGTACCTACTATAATAAAACAGTAACGAAAGAAAAACTGTACATTGAGAATTTTCGTGAAAAAATAAGTGGCTTATGTTAGAAAAACGTAACTGATGACTTTTTAGATTTTTTTTCTGTTTATCTGTGTATGGTACGGCTTCACGCCAAAACTACTGGATAGATTGAATTGAGATTCAGCAAAAATTGTGGCTACATATTATCACGCGCCGTATGTTATGGGAGGTAAGCAATATTGATTTTAAAAGGTTTTTGTTCGTAATAGAATGCACAAAATGACATGTTATAAGCTATATTATGTGACGCAGATGAAGTTGCGCGGGTCAGCTAGTTACAATTAATGACGAATAGTAACACTGCCTGATTGGTTTAGTGAACTGGTCCTGGGTTCGATTCCCGAGTCGAGCAAAGTGTTATTTGGTTTTTCCATCAGGAATTTCTCGGTAGCAGCCACGGAGTCTTGATTTGTGCCCCGTTGCTGGCAATAGGCTCGCCCCTTATTATAGGGTGTACTTTTAGGAACACCGCTGCCTAACCTATTGAGGATTAAAGGCGTGATGTTGCTACTGAGAAATTCCATTTGAAAAACCATATTCGTGTACCAAGCGTCCAAACACTGGATCAGCTTAATGATTTATTCCTCGTAGAATCGGGCATACATTTATTTAACGTGTATACAATTTGGTTATGTAATTAAGTCATAGTACATTTTGATACAAGTGGAGAAAGTTTACGTAAGTTGTGTTTTTGTGTGTATTGCAGTTCTCGGCTCAAAAACACCCTCGCCTGCGGCTCGGGTGTTATAATTCCGCCTCGAATGCAATAACAAATGTCCACGTGTATCAAACGACGTTTTTCAATACATTTCTGAAGAAATAAAATAAAAAGACGAAAAATATTAATTTTGTCACGAACTAAGAAACCATGATTTTAATTTTCTTTTTTTTTCGTTCTTTTTCTTTCGCCAGGTTGAAGGAGAGGCAAAGGTATGAAGTCGTTAAACAGCCTAATATAAAAAATAGATTTATTTTATATTTTTGAATTCAGAACACAAATAAATTTTAATTTGTGTATAAGAGTAACTATTAGTTTTTAATAATCATGTTTATCTATGTTTGTATAAACACAATTTGAATATTTATTAAAAAATATGTATGCCGTAAAGACGCGTAGTGCTTTGCCGAAATTAAAAAAAAAAAAGCATTCACCGACTATAGGCATTGAACCAATTTGGACTACGTATAGGTATAGTTATCTGTGGCAATTTTCATTCTCGCACAAGTGCGGGAAAATGAAAAAAAAACGCACACGTGTGAAATACATTGCATGTTAATAATAAAATTAATAATCGTAGTGCGTTATGGACCGCAGTTTTCGAGGAAGTGAATTGAAAAATATTTTATTATCATGTCCTATACAGGGTGTGAACAATCTCATCACGAAGCCGTCAACCAAGCATTCTCATCAAACTAAGTAACTTTACGCAAAATATATTGCTTGGAAACGACTTTTTTTGTGGGGTGAAAAATCATATTTTGTGGTAGAACTCAATGTAACGCACTCAAAACATTGTGCTGATGGATGGATTGAATAGTACGGGGGTCGTGGAGGTGTTTAAAGTAAAAATCTTACAGTAAAAACTCGTACTTAAAAAAAAGTTGGAACTTTGACACCCAATATCTCCGTAACTAGAAGGTTCCCAGGTATAGTGTAGACCAAAAAAAAAAGATCGCAATGACGGGGTGAACAAGTGCCTTTCAGCTTCGTTAAGAGGTATTTTACACCCTTTAGTTACGCTAAATATTTTATTATCATGTCCTATATAACAATCATCTCTCTATCTGCTTAACCTTCTCCCGACTATTCTGGTGTCTGCTTCCAGTCTAATCGAATACAGCTGAATACAAGTAAATTACATGGAGCGACTGCTTATCCTGACCTCTTCAACCTCAATGTGAATTATTATATGCCATGGACTGTACCATATTAATTAAATAAGAATAAGAATGAATTATTTAAAATACTCATACAATGCTGTAATTAGTACTTCTAAGTAAACTACATGTAATATAATATATTCAACTCAAAATCAAAATCAAAATATATTTATTTCACATAGGCCTACAACGGTGAAGGAAAACATCGTGAGGAAACCGGCATGTCCTAGAACCAAAAAATTCGAAGACATATGACATCTACCAATCCGCACTGGGCCAGCGTGGTGGATAAGGTGGATTATAGCCCATTCCCTATCAGAGGAGGCCTGTGTCCCAGCAGTGGGAACATTAATAGGCTGACGATGAGGCCTACATGGGCACTTATAAGACGTCGAAAAGGTCCACGCAAGTATAACGAAAATATATTTAAGAGAACAATTGCAATTAATGAAAGTGGGAAATTTAAATATTTGGTAGCGAAAATTCAAATCAAAATCATTAATTAGTAAAGTAAATGCAATATGGCAGATCATAAATATCATTGTTGCTTTATTTCACACATTTCAGCTCAAATTTTCCAATTAACAATCAGTCATATAATTCACTCATTATTTGATTTATGTGTACCAGCAAAACAGGCATAAACAACAGGTATTTTTTCCACAGAAATCCTGTTATTTTTAATTAATCGTTCCTAATAACACACTTTGAATTGACATCTAAATGAACTGTTGTTACAACTGTCAACTGTCACTCTGATAGTTCTGTTAATTTTGACGTCAAGCTGTCATTTTTTCGGCGCTGTTTGCAGAATGCTGCCTGACTCCTGGTCAGTAATTGTCAACCTTTAACACAGGACAACTATAGTCAACTAAAGTCGTTATTAATTGGTACTGCCTATTTGTATCTGGTCCTAGCTACTACTTAAAGTGTGGAGTTGAGGTAATTTAATAAAAGAAGCCCTATTTTTTTGAAGATTTATATTTTATTTATTTTATTATCAAATACGTGTCAAGCTTAGAAAAAAAAACACAAATCGTCATACATTAAAAGCAACATAAAACACAAATTATCGTATATTAAGAATAAACTGAGAAAATACAATAAAATAGTATAATAATCGTTTGTCAACAAAATACAAATAAAGAATAATTAAATCAATCACCTTCAATCATTCTTTTATGTCATAACGCTTAACTTATAAGACGGTATTATAATATAATACCGTCTTATACGTTAAGCATTTGAAATAGATTAATAAATTAAAAATAATTGTTATAAATTAATTGTTTGTATATCCTTGACATGACCTGACCTTCCAGATTCAAATAGGGTGTGTGGGTATTGTGGTCGAAAGCGCGTAGTCTCTGGGTTCGAATTTAAAGATGAATGTAGTAATAGATTTGGTAATTTGGATCGTGAATGGTAAAAAAGAATGGATTAGTTACTTTTCCATTCTTCTATACGGAACTAACTTTGCCATTTCCATATCCGTATAAAGTATAACTTTCAAAAGTGCACTAAGTATCTGACCTATCTGACTGTTGCTCGCGATTTCATTGATCTTGATTTCGGAATTTTGATGTTTAGGTGAGAGGAGAAAAAGGGTAGCATATATGCTATTCCAGACTATAATCTGTGCCAAATTTAATCCAGATCCTGTGGCGTAGTGCCTTGGCAGGTGGGGAAGTAAGAGAAAACCACAATAGTTTAATACATATATTTAAGTCGCACAAAGAGCACACAGTTTAGTCTCAGGTTATGGGTTCTAGGGTCTCTAAGGATTTCGTTCACTGATCACTGGTAAGGTAAAAAGGTACTGCCCTGGCTTAGGCCACGACGCACGAGTACCGGCGAGGGGCCTCCGAAGCAGGAGGGTGACTGCAGGAGTCCAGCAGTGGTGGCAGCGACCGCTTCTCGGTCGCGGCAGCTGGTAGGCGTTCTTGGGGCACGGCAAGATCCCAACGTGTCAGGCACGTGGCAGATGAAATGGCCGGTAAGGCGGCCGGCGGCGTGCCGTAGGCACAGCAGACACCCAGCAGCAGGGACCCTCCACGTGGCAGACGTGGATGGACGAGTGTCTATGGATGACGCGTAGTGCTGCTGCTCCGTTGAACCGTAATTAGGTATGTGCGTGAATCGATTATAGTTAGTCGATTACCACGCTACAATCCGTTCAGCCATTCTGGCGAGATTGAGTACCTAACAAACATCCATACATCCAAACCTTCGCATAGTAGTAAGATTGAAATGGTTTGACTTTGATCAACAAAAACTCTGCTTACTATCACTCAGAGATGATAAGCGTGATGTTAGTGATATAAAGGGTGTAAAAAAACCTCTCAACGAAGCCGAAAAGCACTTGTTCTCCTCGTCATTGCGATCATTTTTTTGTTGTACACCATACCTGGGAACCTTCTAGTTACGGAGATATTGAGGGTCAAAGTTCCAACTTTTTAACAAGTTTTTTTTTTAAATACAAGTTTTTAATGTAAGATTTTTAACTTTAAACATCTCCACGACCACTATACTATTAAAATCCATATTTTATCACAATGTTTTGAGTGCGTTACATTGAGCTCTACCACAAAACATGATTATCCAAAAAACTAAAAAGTCGTTTCCCAGCAATAATTTTTGCGTAAAGTTACTTAGTTTGATGTACAGAATGCTTGGTTGACGGTTTCGTGATGAGGTTGTTCCCACCCTGTATAATTATGTTCAGCACTAGACGCTAACGGGCCCCTATCACAATAAAACCAAAATCCCAAGTGCCTTGACAATAAAGTCTTCCAATCAATTCTACACCTCAAGAGTACCTATTCTAAACGACACTTTCAACTACCTCTCCAATAACTACACATACATAAATAACATCACACCTGTAATCCCGTAAGGGTAAGGCAGACGTGTAGGTACCTAATAGAACATCCACATGTCGTCAGTAATGTTTTTGCATCACTCCACTACAACTGAGGAAGTGGTGCAGTATTTGAAAGTGAAGACCAGTTGGACTCTGAGGGTCGAAAGGTTGGAATCGCGCCACAACATCAACTTTAAGTCATTCGTGGTACGAGTTCCAACCCACCATCTACAGACCTGCATGAAGGAGGACTTTTGGCCGAAGGGTGTCGTATATCGACGTTTCCGAGGACGGTTACGCGACACCACGCAGCGAAACACGACGCCGACGACCGACGTTGCGTGTATAGTTATAGTCTTATAAGGTTTAAAATATGTATTAGTATATTATTGTTGTTAAATGTATTTTGTGTATTTCTGGGCCTAAGTTGCCTGATAATATTTTTTTTTTTTTTTTTTTTCGAAATGGCATCTCGTAGTTCAACCTAGAGAGGTTGTCGTCTGCTTAACCGGACAATCCTGTGGGTACCTTAAGTGTAAAGCCTCCAGCCAGGGCATAAAACTTACAAACTAAACGACTACACGCTAAGGGCACCCCCTGCGGGATACGGGCCTCGGCTTCGGGCGTCGCTGGGAGAGGACAGCAAGGGGACAGGCTGGATCTGAGTGGGTAATAAAATTATTATTATTATTCGTTTTTATACTTTTACGTATCTCGGCTTTATTGCCGGATTTTTAGAATAGTACGGGCCGAAGTCAAGTACTACCCCGGGAAAGTGGTATTATGATGAGATGATGATATGATGGAATTTTCCGATGATGAGTGTATTATTATGGGCCTTAGTTGCCTATTATTATTAAGTTCCATGTAATAGGAATGTGAATCTATTGCCGGGTACAAATCCAGATTCCGTGGCTGCTGAGAAATTATTTATGGAAAAACTCAATAACTATTTACTCGACCCGGGAATTCGAACCCAGGACCTTGTGGTCAGCAGTCGCGAATCCGACCACTAGACCAACGAGGCAGTCTAACTGTCTAACCAACAGTCGCAACAAGGCAGATTAGTCGATAACTCATTATCATCTGCCTAGCCTTTTCCCAACTATGTTGGGCTCGGCTTCCAGTCTAACCGGATGCAGCTGAATACCAGTATTTTACATGAAGCGACTGCCTATCAGACCTCCACAACCCAGTTAGTGCTGGGTAATACGATACCCCTTGGTGAGACTGGTTGTCAGACTTTTTGGGCCACTGACTACCTATAACGACTGTCAAAGATCTACAAATGACAGCCGGGAACAACTGCTCTACGTGCTTTCCGAGGAACGGAGGAAACTCGGTATGTAGGGGTGGTCACCCATCCGCAGACCAACCTAGGCAAGCACGGCTTAACCTAAAGATCGACCCGAGTGGCTGTTATTATTTAGCCACGAGCTCCTTAATAGCAGCGACCAGATTAGTCAATAACGACTGCTTCTGAAAACATACAGAAGGCGTGTAAGTATTTCTAAGCCACCTATTTTTGTTCTGAAGTCCCAACTCGACACGTTTCACAAACAAATGCTTTGTGGTCCAGCCAGGTCGCGACAAAAACACAAATATCCTTTGAACATCGCCGCTGTAACAAAAAACACCGCCACTATGAAACCATCTGCTCGACGTTTCAATAAAGGCACATATAATTGGTCGACAATCGTCATTTTAATTACGCTCACTCGTTTTTCGCCGATATTCTCAAAAACGTCGAACCTTTTACAGTTTATTTGCGACTGACGACACGTTCGACGGTTAATGAGGTTGGATTTGATTTTTTGAATTTCTGAGTTTTTTTTTTTCGAGTGAAGTAAGATTTTCAAGTTTTTTCTGCGTGATTTTGACTGCAGGTGGCATTTCGAAAAGCTTTTATAGATTTATGAATATGTCTCAGGCTGCAAACTACACCTGTTACTCAATAAGATAATTCGAAAACGCAAAAGTAAGTTAACATCGTGAAATAAAATTTTCTTAAACGTTTTTTTTTCTTTAAGAATTCTGTCGTGATGGGCTTTCAAATGCCATTTTAATTGCTTGTGCGATGTTTTTCACGTCTCAAACTTGCCAGTAGCGCAATTTATATACCGGTAAATTGATTAAAAATCATCGTTAAATTTTTTTAAACACTGTTTAAAAAAATTCATTGCAGAGGTAACTCAATCGTGTACAGAAGACAGAACTTGAAGGAATTTGGAAAATTGTCGTTTTTTAATTGTTTATTTTTTTTAATGAGCTGTTCGTAATTTATGTAAGATGGTTGTGTAATTAAAAAGGCATAACTGTCGTTTATTTTTTTCTGAAGCTGAACAGCTGAAGCTTTCATTTGGTTAAGTGAAATGGAGTTATTAAAAAAAGTTATCTAAGAGGAGTGTTTGTTCAAAAGGTCCTATTTCAATGAATAAAAATGATTTAAATTGTTTAATGAAATAAAATAATAATTGTTATTATTGTATTTAACGCAGTTATTAGGCTTATTGACATAAATGTAAATTTATTTTTTTATTTTTTTACTGTATTTCATTTTTTTTATTTTAATTTGGAAATAGGACTAAAATAAATAAGTCTTTTTAATCAGAAATAGAAAAAAAAATACCAGAAAATGACCTTTTGATTGGTCACTTTTGGAAATCTGCCTTTTTGATTATATTATATTTCAATTGATAATGTTAATAAAAATAGCGATTTTTCTTTGTAGTTTTTTAATACACTCAAAAGTTCAAAACAAAAAAATCACTATGAGGAAATACGCAAGCGATGCGCGACGCTATAATGTCCCACAGAGCAGTAAAAAACTAGATGTCATTTTTTTTTCTTCGTTATAGGTCTTATACAGAGAAATATGGCCCATTTTGGTCGGAATGTCAAAATTTAAGAATTTTTTACTTTGGATATACGTTCTTTTCGATCAGAATTGTATCAAATTTGAACAGACACTCCTTACTTGTTGCAAGCGCAACTGCTAAGCACGAGGTCCTGGGTTCGATTCCCGGCTTGGGCAGAGTTAATTGGGTTTTTCAATCAAAAATTTCTCTAGTCATAGATTTGTGCCCAGATGATGGCAATAGGCTCATCCCCTATTTCATGGGACTTAAACATAACTAGCAAAATGTGAGTGTACCATTAGGTACTCCTCTGCTTAATCCTCCGGGGATTCAGGCGTTATGTATGTTTATGGATATGACAATACATTTTGTGTAAGAAGTAGATAAGGTTGTGTTTCCTCTAAAAGAAGATAGATGATAGATATGGCGCAACTTTAGTAGGCCACCGACTCTTTTTAAGTCCAGACGAAACCTACTACAACAGCCCATAACGTCCACTACTGGACATAAGCCTCTCCCATGATGGGAGGAATTTGCCGTAATCTCCACGCTTGGCAGGCGGATTGGAGATCGCAGTGATGAAAGACTAACAGAAAACGCTGCTACCCATTCTCTGGTCTACGGAGGCGCAAGGTGTTCTGCCTCAGACGTTAGTCGCCTTATACGACACCCGTGAGTGTAATGGGTTGGTTCTATTCTACTCTGCCGGATACCACACGGTTGAAACCTATGTCAGATCATAATTATGAGGACCATGCTTCTTCTTCTTAGCGTGTCGATGGCAATCTAAATTGAGTCGGCCCAGAACTGAGCTACTAGTTTGACGCTTTCGGTAACGTCCATCAGCTCCTGTACTGAACAAACAACAGGAGACGCAGGACACGATATTAAGTCCCCATCGTTTGGGGAACCATGGGGCATGCTGATTACTGCATTTATGTTTGATATGGTCTTTTATGGAAATAACCACATAGATTTGAGTGGACCTGTCCAGTCAGTGCTTTTTCAGTAACTGATTACTGAAATGGACCTCGGAGAACTGCTACAATTATTACGATTTAAAATCTTTAAACTTATCATTTGATTGCTTGATATTTTGAAGGCTTACTTTTTCAATACAAGACTTACTTCTTGTGACTTATATATTGGAGGAGCTCATGGCTAAATAATAACAGCCCCTTGGGTCGATCTTCAGGTAAAGCCACCCATTACATACCAAGTTCCCTCCGTGCCTCGAAAAACACGTTGAGCCTTTGGTCCCCGCTGTCATTTGTAGATCTTTGACAGTCGTTACAGGTAGTCAGTGGCCCAAAAGTCTGACAACCAGTCTTACCTAGGGATATCGCATTACCCGATAGGCAGTCACTCCATGTAAAGTACAGATGCTCAGCTGCATCTGGGTAGACTGGAAGCCAATCCCAACATAGTTGGGGAAAAGGCTAGGCAGATGATTGTATTGCGTACTTTCATTTTCAATACTTACTTGTTGTGACTTACGTAGCTCGTCTGAAACAGTATACTCATTTCTGCAGCCAGGCGTCACAGGTACTGGGATCAGTTCAGAGGCTTCAGCGCAAGGTACACTGTAGCCTACTGATGCCTTGGTACAGCCTTAAAGACCAGTTAGATTGTGCTTTTGTTCAAATTCTATCACTCGAGCCACTTCATTATTAGATTGTGCGCAAGGTCTTGCGTACTGATAGCCTAGGTACAGTCTCAAAGACCAGATAGATTGTGATTTTGCTCAAATTCTATCACTCGAGCCACTTCATTATTAGATTGTGCGCAAGGTCTTGCGTACTGATAGCCTAGGTACAGTCTCAAAGACCAGTTAGATTGTGCTTTTGTTCAAATTCTATCACTCGAGCCACTTCATTATTAGATTGTGCGCAAGGTCTTGCGTACTGATAGCCTAGGTACAGTCTCAAAGACCAGTTAGATTGTGCTTTTGTTCAAATTCTATCACTCGAGCAACTTCATTATTATATTTTTCGGTCCAGCTTTTTGCAGCTTTTTCCTGACCTTATACAGGAATTATATAACGGGAATGTTTTAAATATAGCCTTAGACACTAGGGGTATAGGTGTAACTTCTAAGATTTTTCGGAATCGGATGAGTAGTTGTGAAGATTTCCCCTTTACATACAAACTTAAGTTTCCAAAGAAAAACACTAAAAAGTGGAAAATAACATTACTTTAAGTCGGTCACTTTTTTCGCCACCTATCCGACAGTATAAAGTTATTTTCCACTTTTTAGTATTTTTGTTTTGAAGTCTGTTGTTTTTTTTTTGCAAAAAAGTGTTTTTGGATATCTTTTTTTCTATATCTGGTGTGCAATAAAATAAAACTAGTGTTGTTTATTGACTATTGTTCTATAACATTCTGATTGTTCTTATTTCGTCAATATTACTTGTTTTGTTTCTTCCCAATATTTATTCTAAGTACGCTATGGTGAACCGTAAAGTTTTAGCTGTGTGTTTTGTTCATCAAAAACACTTTAAGAATATTGTTAAGCTGTTAAAGTCGCATTTTTTGTTATGATCGAGTATAAAGTAGGTCCAAAATTCAAATATCTGTCAAGTATTGAAAGTGTTGGAATTAATAAGTATTGTATGCAAAAAAAATGAACGTTTTGCAAAACCACTTCCTTCGTTATTTAGTGGTTAAAACAAAGGTTATTTTACATGTGCCATGTGTCTGCAATTAGGGTTGGTCAATTGTGGTTACCAAACAGCGAAATAAAAACACAAAAATATAATATTTTTCTCTTTTTATTTGACAAAAGAAATTAATTCACTTTTTTTTTCTTATTTCCGCTTTCCTTATAATACATTGTAGTTATAAAGTAATTACGCTACCTATATTTATATGTATAGTTTATTTTTCTATATATTACAAAAAATATTTACAAATTTTTTATTTCATCCCGTAAAGACCCATTCTAGAAATAAAGATATAACATAATATAGTCTGTTCATACGACTTAATTTTGCAAAATACATAATATGAAAAAAAAACTAAATTATTTGAAAAACTAATAAAATAAAATATTTAAAACAAATTGGTCTCGAATAAATTAAGAAATATGAACAGACTATATTATTTACAGGTAATAAAGAAATTGCAGTTGAAATTAAAGATAATAATAATATTTATAGCTTAAAACAAAAAACTTTTTGCCTTCAGAACACATTATTTTTGCACAAAATGTAATAAATACAATTTTTTAACTCAAATTATTGTTCTACATAAAAAAAAAACTTAAAATTATTTATCACAACAGACTGGTTTTGTGTTCCCGTTTGATTGTTTTTTATTCAAAGATTTAAATCTAAATAAATAAAAAAAAACGAATTAAAGCTTAATTTACGAATACAATTTTCAAATAATAATATTAGTTACAATTGACCAATAATACTCTCAATATTGTTTTAAATACGATTAAAAAAAAAAAGTATAATGTAAAGCGAATATTGCAACCAATTTTCATTTTTAATCTTTTACAAAAACATATTTAAATAGAATTTTTGTTTAGTTTTGCCATTGAATAAATACACTTTATTTTTTCTATCTCTTTTAAGTGCAAAACTTAAAATGAATTTTAAAAAATCCTAAAATATTTGATATAAAATTCTATTAATTTCAGTGTTCCGGGAAACTAAAGTCAAAATAAAAGAGCCAACACATTCACATCTGTCATATGTCAAAGTTGACAAATAACGTGATTCGTCCATTTCAGAGTGTCACGTGATTATTAGCCAATCAGATACGGGCATTTTAGGATACACGATGTCTGATTGGCTAATAAGTGAGCAGATTACCATGACGATACGTTATTTTTAGGAATACAGGTTTATTGATGGGCCAACAAATTAATACGAAAAAACAGTAAATACAAATACATTTAGTAAAAAAAAACTATAAACTCAAGACAGTAACATTTTATGCAAACAAAATTCATATAGAATAAAAAAAAACAATCAAAATATGTATGTAAATAATGGTGAAGTAATTAATTAATTGGTCCATCAATATCTGTTTTTATTAACATATTTATTACATGTACAGTAACCATTATGAACAATTATTCCCTATTTATAATTAATTATAAAAATTTACAATGATTTTCATTATTACTATTAAATAATTCTGCTTAAAACTAAAAGTTGGTTGTGCCGATGCTTTCGCGCCATAAATACGACGCCATTTCGTGATGGCTGTCATTCTTGTCCGCCATTTTATAGTGAATTTACACTTACATTTTAGTTAGGTTTGTGTTTGTGCGAGGGCTGTTAAACTGCAGGCCATACCCTGTTGACAAAAGAAAATATAATTTAAACAAATGTTTTAGACATAAAAAATATTCACTACCAATTTCTAGTCGCTATCCACTAGAAAAAAATCAAATCTAGAAATTAGTTTTAAAATATAAAAGTAAATTGGAAATTTTTAGAATTTGAATTAATTGTTCTGCATTTTTGAATTGACGTAATTGGAAAACTAATGTTCTTGAAAAGAGAGGCCAAAAACGCGGTAATCTAATTCACTATGAGACATCTAAAAGTTAAACTTAAAGGTAAGGAGACATGGATGGAAACTTTCATCATTGAATAAAAATAGGGTTGCAGACGACTAGTCTAAAACTTAAATGGTAAATAAATGTCTGTCGTATCGCGACACGAAGAAGAAGAAGTATGAAAACTTACTGACTGACCCAGGATTGCCATCGGCCTGGTACCAGAAGCTTTGTGGCACGAAGACCAGGTGCCACCTCTTGGTTCCAGTCACCAACCCGCTTGCCAAGCGTGGTGATTCATTCCCCATTTTTGTAGAGGCCTATGTCCAGCTGTGGACTGCGATAGGCTGTTGAAGATGATCTCTTGATGAAATACATGTTTATGGGACTTACGTGAAAAGGAATCCAACTGGTACCAGGATATTCAGGCTTAGAATTAAAAGAGTACACGTGTGGCACCTTGGGCTGTTATACTTTGCTGACTGGTGTTTTCGTGCGTAAACATGAGTTTTTAACTTACGTTTTTAATCCAGAACACGTTTTCAGCAGGTCATGCTTACCCCAAGGGTCAGGCTGAGTTAACACTAAAGTGTCTCATATTTTGCCAATTTTTATCGTGTATTGGCATTACTGGTACGGTCAGTGTTAAAATTAGATGATCAGTTTAAAAATGAAGCTTGTAAAAATATATTGCAGTTGTATTGTATTAGGAACAGATACTTGCATCTACTGACAGCTGAAACCAATGAATGTTTACTTCAGATGTCACTAGCTCAAGCAAAAGATGCTGTAACCTGTCATTGACTGAAATTTAAAGCGAAAAGCTACATGAAATACCAAATTATACCAAAAAAATCATCTACTTTCAACACTGCAAGCACCACTTACAAATAAACCAAAAACCAACTCAAACTTACGTAAGTAACCCAGGGTTGGCGTCGGTTTGGTACCAGGAGTACTGCGGCACGTAGGGCGGATGAGGCTGTGGAGCACCCTGGTGGTGTAGCGCGTGGGCGGCGTGCGCGCCCTTCATGTCCCAAGGGCCGGGCGGCGCGCCCTACGACAAAGAGAGGGTATGGTTAGGTTTTTGTGGTGTGGAATGAAGTGGCCTACAGAAATATTTTGCTCCCGAAAGCCAAAAAGCAGTAACTCAACAAATCCATGTTTTGAGAAAACAGGTAATATTATATCAAATCAATCTCTATTTTTCGGTACAAAAATGAGTTTATCATATCACTCGCTGTTTTATTTAAAAATTTAATAAAGACACAGATATGGCTAACAAGGGCAGTATAATTGTTTATAAAAATTAAAATTGTATTGAAATACGCAGTCAGCAATGACACATGGTTACTGGCACTTATGGGCGTTTGTAATATCAGCTAGGCATCACATATGCGTAGATGCACTGTTTCTTCATTCACAGTCATTCCATCCACCGACTGCTTCTGTGACTTGGGTTTAGGTTTCAGTAATCAAATTGTATTAAGATTATTTTGCGTGCTCCTTCTACGTTTCTAAAGTTTCAACTAGTCTTTTGAATTGCATATAGAGAATATCTAAGCCGTTTAAAATATCAAAATCATAGTCTTAGCTGCTTTTTGCATAACCGTACCTAATATGTTTCGCATTGCTTAGACGCAGGGCACCTCTCCAAGAGAGGGAGTGGGCGCGGTCCCAGTGCTTATACCTTGCTTTTATAACATAAAAATATATAAATACCTACCTCTATATCAACAAACTAATTAACAATATTACACGTACTTCCAAGTGAAGTCGCAGTAAAAGCTAGTCGAAAACTAATCGTCGAAAACGTTAGGCGCGCCCGGCACACCCACGCCCATTATCTAATAAGTTTTATATAGTTTTTTTATAATTTTCACACACGCAACGATACAAACTTGTTTTTTCTAAGCTTTCTATGGAAATACGAACGTTTTCGAGAAGATAATTAAATTAAATAGCGTATTTGAATGGTGTTTTTTTCGGTAAAATACAAATAAGTGTAGGAAAATTATGTTTTTAAAATGAGGGATAGATTTTTCAGCCACAACTAACCCTAACTAAAGCCATTTAACTTCCCAAAATACATTTTTATACTGTATTTTTGGAGACAAAATAATTTCTTAAAAAAAGAATAAATGTTAACTGTAAAAGAATATGTATAAGCTACGTGCATTTGACAAACACGACACGGAATCGAACCCTTACCTTTAGCATCCAAGGCATAGGTCGGCTCCTCATGCCGTCTGCGCCTGGTGATCCTTCTACGTCATCGGACTGAGGCGCGAAATAACCCTCCTACGATAAGAAAAGGAAGCCCCCTCAAAAATATGTATATCTCTAGGTATAATATACCTAAACTTAACTAACTTGACAGAACACAAAGCTTATGGTATAAAAAATATTCTTGTTCAAAATAATCATTGCATTTGATTTTTCCAATGACTTGCCTTTTTATTTTCCAGTTAAAGCTAATTTAATTATTTTCAAAATATGAATTCATTCATTTGTCAAATAATATTAATAATTATGTTGAATTGAATTTAAAATAAGAATTTTCCAATTATTGTACTTCCATTTTCATTTATAAAAAGAACATTATTTTCCAAACCCTGCATTCTATTTTCAAAATCTTTTATTTTCTTAAATTGGAAAAGTAAACAGTAGCCTGTTAATTTATGTCATAAGTGCAATAATTGGAAAACTAGTGAAGTGACGGAGTATTAAACTTACGTATCCGACCCGCGGGTCCCATGACTGTTGGTGAGGAGGCTTCACGTCGCACGAGCTCCCGTCGGGTGACCGGCCTGCCGTCGGCTAGACAAGGAGAAAACAATTGGTTAAAAAACTATTGGAATTAATTTGCTACTGAACTTTTGCACAGTATATTTATATTATTTTCGGAGCTAGTTTAAATGGACATAGCTATAAAAAGTAGCACATGATTTTAAAAATATGCTTCTGTGTTTGCGTCGGAAATTCGACGTTTCTAATGGAAAATTAAAATACTACTAACACTTGTCTATGAAAATTTGTTTATAGTCGTTTTGTACTAAAAATAAGCCAGTACCAGTAATAGTAAGTAAGCTATATATTGTAATTTTGTGTATACCTTTTAATTGTGTGTGCAATAAGGAATAAGCTACAACGACGGTGAAATACCAATAAAACTGATAAAAAGGGGTCATAATACGGATATGCTGAAGGTTAACTTTTAAAACAACAAAGCACTAATATTACTATCAACAAAAATCATCTATAGCACTTCTCTACCAAACTAAAATCCTTTCCAAAAACAATCTCTCTTACATATCCGACCTTGACATCCCAAGCCGGCTGCGGCTGCTGCTTCACGTCCCAGGGGGTGCCGGTGGGGGACAGGCCGGGGGACAGCTCCGACACGGGGGTAGAGCTGGGGGTCGGGGAGTGCGCCTGCGCTGGACCCCCGCTCTGGTACGCTGAGGGCGAGTGTTGGGAACCGCTGGAACTGCCGCCGCCACCTGGGGGAGAAAAGAGCATTAAGTAAAGTTTTTGTTGAAGATGCCTATTGTATAGTTTCTTATGTCTAAAGGGTGCGAATATAGAGTCAGCAAATGGAAGGGGTCCGCAAGGACCGATGCCTGCCGGGGTTGCGTGACTGTCTGAGGATCGGCTTCCAGTCTAACTGAATACAGCTGAATACTAGTATTTTACAAGGAGCGACAGTCTATCTGAACTCCAAAACGGAGTAAGTACTGAATAATATGATACCCCTTGGTAAGACCATTGTAAAATCATTTGTTAATTAATGTGCGAATACCATTTTTGTACCTTGATACCCAAAAAATTGAACTTCTTCAAAATATCGATGAAACACTTGACACGGTGACCGTAATCGTTGCCGTCGACCTCAAGCACCGAATCAGGGTGCAAAACATAAGGGTCATGGAGTTCCGGGGTTGCGGGACTGTTCGAAAGAGATACCGTGGCCCCGGAACACAAAGGGCGATGAAGGAACACGGATGGGTTTTAGTCAGTAAAAGTCTGACACTCCCTCCTGCTCCGCCCAGAGCGGGAGGAGTCATTTGATGATTTCCCATCCGAAAAAAATAATAAAAAGCGTGCGAATATAAAGATGGAGGTTTTCCGACCTCGATTTATGTCGGTACCGGAATATTATTTATTTTGATTTTCATGATCTCGTCCCAAATGGGCCGTGGGCTTGTGGGACGAGTTGATGAAAAATAGTACATTTTGATACAAGTAGAGATTTTTTTTTTGTTTTTCTAATACTCTTTAAAATAAATTCATGTAATTGTTGATCACAATATTATTTCAGCTTACTGTACTCTAACTTTTGTTTTCTTGTGGTCCCAAAATACCACTCAAAAATATTTAAGGGGAATCCGGGACCGCGGTCCTGGTCCCGAAAGCCCCCCGACCCGGAAAACCGAGGTACAGGTTTTTAAATGTTTTGCAATTGTTTCTTTATGTGGGATCGTCGATCGCATACAGATGGACTATTTGTACCCATAGGTCGGGACCGGTACTGATCCGTACTGGAAAATAGTCACACGTTTATTGTAAACTAGCGGACGTCACGCGGTTTCATCCGCGTAGTTCCCGTTCCCGTGGGGGTACGGGGATAAATATAGCCTATATTACTCGCTGATAATGTAGCTATCCATTGCTGAAAGAATTTTTAAAATCGGTCGATTAGTTTTAGAGTTAAATCGTAACAAACACGCAAACAAACAAAAAATCAAATCTTTCCTCTCTATAATATTAGTATAGATAATTGCGATAGTTGGATGTGTGTGTGTGTGTATGTTTGTTACTCTCTCACGCAAAAACTACTGCACGGATTTGGAAGAAATTTTGCACACAGATAGTTTAAAACCTGGTTTAACACAGAATACTTTTTATCCTAGTATATATGTATGATCTCGACGAGGGCTAGTATCTTTAAGCAAGCTTGAAAGCCTACTAGCTTCTCTTGGTAAACTAATAACAAAGGGGAAATGAGATTCAAAGGCATTTCAGCATACAAGGGTTTGTGTAGTCCAGGTTGATATAATACATAGTCGAGTCAGAAGAGTTTTTTTTCAGTTTCAGTTTAAATTTTTGACATAAAACAAATAAATATTACTGTATTTTGATACGTAGTGATTGTAAGGTCTATTAGTGATCAGACAGAACACTCATCACAGGCATTATAAAGGGTGTAAAACACCTCTTAACGAAGCCGAAAGGCACTTGTTCTCCGCGTCATTGCGATCATTTTTTTTTTCTACACCATACCTGGGAACCTTCTAGTTACGAAGATATTGGGGGTCAAAATTCCAACTTTTTGACAAGTATTTTTTTTACTTTAAACACCTCCACAACCCCCGTACTATACAATCCATCCATCAGCACAATGTTTTGAGTGCGTTACATTGAGTTCTACCACAAAACATGATTAATTTCACCCCAAAAAAAAAATCGTTTCCCAGTAATAATTTTTGCACAAAGTTACTTAGTTTGATGTACAGAATGCTTGGTTGACGGCTTCGTGATGAGGTCTTTTACACCCTGTATAAAAATCAAGATCTCAATATTTTTGTTAAGAATATTGCGTTTTCAAAAACTTAAGTTTGCCATATTATCAATATTTTGTAACTAATATTATTGTGATTGGTGATAAATAAGAGTAGGAGTCACAAATAGATTCTTACCATGCAATAGTTGATTGTTGTTGGGCGGGCTGCTGGGCGGAAGACCGAGGCTGGGCGGCGGAGCGCCCACCTGGGCCGCCTTCATCATCTTCTTGTACTTGCTCCGGCGGTTTTGGAACCAGATCTTCACCTGTTGATAGAAAAGAGTCGGTTAGGTTGGTGATATTGTAAACTGTAACAGGGAGATACATAACATTAGCGGACGTCACGCGGTTTCACCCGCGTAGTTGCCGTTCCCGTGGGAGTACGGGGATAAAATATACCCTATATTACTCAGGGTGAATGTAGCTTTCTAATGGTGAAAGAATTTTTGAAATCGGCGTAGTAGTTTTTGAGTTTATTCATTACAAACATACACACAAAAATACAAATCTTCCCTCTTTATAATATTAGTGTTGATAGAAATGATGTCTTCAGGGGATCTCTGGTGGTATTAAAACAGACTTCGAAGCGAGGTTGAACGAACCAAGAAACACCACTGCTCTACTAAAACAAAACGTCGTTTAGGTTTACATCACGTAGGTAAGTCATTTTTAGCGGTTTTGACATTTTGATTTTTGATGCCGTTTAGAGGAGGTTTAGAGGAGCTCGTGGCTAAATAATAACGGCCGCTCGGGTCGATCGTTAGGTTAAGCCGTGCTTGCCTAGGTTAGTCTGTGAATGGGTGACCACCCATTACAGTCTTGCAGTAGCTGCGTTTCGATGCAGACGTGTTGCTGACGCGTATTAACTTGCGTTCGTCATCGCGGCGGCGCAAGCCGTCGCTTGTAATTTTAATCGCCATGGTTCAACCACTTGTGGCGAATGAGCTGCTGGCGTTCCTGCAGCAGAAGTTGGATGTGATGGACGAGGTGTCCGCAGTCCAAATCTGCGCTACGAACTTCAGTGAGGACGACGTCGCAGCTGCCAAGCTGCTGCTGTATCAGTTGCTCAACAAGAGAGACCAGATGGTGTCCCGCCGGCGTGACGGGACTAAGAAAAGTATTCAGGACATCATCACGCTGCTAAAAGTGACCGACCCTGACGACGTGCCGACGTTCGTGGCGAAGGACTTACACAAGCTCCCTCCCGTCACATTCGACCACGTCGATGTTACTAGCCTGTTGAAGGACATCGTTCTTCTGAAGGCAAGTCTAGTGGATGTGCAGAAGAAGTTAGATGCTTCCCAAAATGCCGTGGCCGAATTACGCAACGAACTCAATGAGTGGCGTCAAAAGGCAACGGTATCTGGGTCACCGTCGGGTGCATCGAACGTAAACTTGCGTCGCGGAGCTGGCCTCGATGTATCTTCGGCTAGTTTTGCGTCAGCAGTTTTGTCGCCGTCGTCACCGAAGAAAGCTGAGTCTGCAGAATGCACTCCTCTTGCGCCCCACTGCCCCGCTCCCGTCCCGCCGGCACCTCCACCCGCCGCCGCAAGGCCGCACGACGCGTTCCCTGTTTCTGCAGCGTCTGCAAAGTCTCGACATGTTCCTAGAGATTTCGCTAGCGTAGTTGCAGCCATAACTACTCCCGCTGGGAAGCCTGAAAAGGTACCGATTCGGGCTGATGATGGTTTCGTGACGGTGGTGAGGAGGAAGCGCCGCCAACGTACGAACAAGAACCGCTGCGGCACGGCTCCATCGGAGCCCAACGTGCCTATTCGTGCCGCGAAGCCGAACACACCGGTGTACATCTCCCGCCTACACTACACCACTACAGCGGAGAACATCGTGGAGTACGTGCGTCAGAAGACCAAGTACGTGGCGAGAGTGCAGCTGTTGGAGTCGCGCCGCAACGTCAACTTTAAGGCGTTCGTGGTGCGAGTGCCAACGTGTTATCTGCACCTCGTCTTGGAGGAGGACTTTTGGCCGCAGGGAGTGGTGTTCCGTCGCTTCCACGGGCAAGTGCCACATGAACGCACGGTGACATAGTGCACAAGTGAAGTGATACTAACGTAGTTTTAAGGTCCTTTATACTAACACAGTTTGTATTTTATCACATGTATGTTAGTCTGTAAGGTATTTATCTATGGGCCAAAGTTGCCCGAAAATAAAGGTTTTATTATTATTATTATTATCGGTAAGTGTTTTTCTTCTCAGCCCTTAGACTGGCTTTCAGCTATATTTACGGGCCGAAACCAAAGCAAATGTAGCGTGTGGTGTGTAAGTTTTGTGAATGTTTATATGTTGTGATGAGGTACTATTTCGTTTTCTTCTATCTGCATGAATTTTCTAACAATTCTGCACGTATTTAGAATTGCAGCTTTTTGCAGTGTGATGTAGATGGATTCTTTTAGGTCGAGTAATTTTAAACTATGGAGAAGATGATTTGGTATAACGCCTGTTGTGGAAAGGACTATAGGCACTACATATACTTTTTCTTGTCGCCAGATTCTAGTTACTTCGTCTTTTAGCTCTGCGTACTTACTAATTTTATCTGTGATTGTCTTTTGTATGTTGTGAGTATTGGGAACAGCAATGTCTATAAGGTAAGTTACTTTGTTTATTTTATCCTGTAGGATTATATCCGGCCTATTGTAATGAATAGTCTTATCGGTGAGAATAGCACGGTCGTAATATAGCTTATGGGTTGTATTTTCTAGGGTAGCTTCTGGTTTATAGTTGTAGTAAGGAGTGCTGGTATTTTGAATGAGTGTGTGTTTTAGTGCTAGTTTCTGGTGAATGACATTGGCCACTTGATTGTGCCTGTGAGTGTAGTCGGTTTGCGTGAGAGTTGTGCATGCTCCTGTTATGTGCTGGATGGTTTCTGGTTGGCTGTGACATTTGCGACATTTATCATTTGTGACTGTAGGATCTTTGATTATGTATTTTCTGTAGTTTTTTGTGTTGATGATCTGATCTTGAATGGCGATTATAAATCCTTCAGTTTCCGGGAATATGTTGCCTATTTTGAGCCACTTATTTGAAGCTAATTTATTTATGTGGGTTTGCTCTAAGTCGTGAGGGTGCCTACCGTGGAGTACTTTCTTCTTCCAGTCTTCCATTTTATGTTGTTGCGGGTCATCATTAGTTGTGTTTAGTGTTTCTGTCTGATGGCTTAGATTAAGTGGAGTGTAGTTGAGGTCATTTACCACTATGGCTTTGTGTATGTTACTAGTGCGGGATTTTGAATGAAAGAATGATTTTAATCGAATAATTTGTTTCCGCCATAGGTGCTGGATGTCTATTAGGCCTCTCCCTCCGTGTTGTCGTTTAATGGTAAGTCTCTCTACGGCGGATTTAGGATGTAAATTGTTGTGCTTTGTAAGTGTCGTTCGCGTAGTACGCTCTAACTGTTCAGTGTCTGTTTTGGACCACTTTATGATTCCGAATGAGTACGTTAATACGGGAATGGCGAAGGTGTTTAAAGCTTTGATGAGATGTTTACCTGAAAGTTGCGTTCTACAAACGGCGTTTACTCTCCTCTTGTACTCACTAGTAAGCGAATTTTTAATGCGTGTATGATCAAGACCTTTTAGTTGCGCATACCCTAAATATTTATACAAGTCAGTCTGTTCCATTGCTGATATAGTGTCCGTGTCATTTACTACATAGTCGCCGGGCCGTACCTTGCCTCTCACAATGTGAAGTGTTTTACATTTTTCTAGCCCAAATTGCATGTTAATATCTTTACTGAACTCTGCTGTAACATCTACTAATTTCTTCATGTCGTTTTCTGTTTTTGCATAAAGTTTGATGTCGTCCATGTATATGAGATGCGATATTGTTGTTTCGTCTGTAGTGTGTTTGAGGCAATATCCGGCCCCACAACCATGCAGCAACTGAGACAGCGGATTTAGAGCGAGACAGAACCACAGCGGGCTCAGGGAGTCACCTTGGTAGATACCTTTTTTGATGGATATTTGACGAGTAGTGACAGCATTGTGGTTGTAATTTATTTGAAGTGTTGTTTTCCACTGAAGCATTATATGGCGTATGAAATCTATAATTTTCGGGTTTATTCTATAAATCTCTAGTATTTGTATCAACCAAGAATGAGGAACACTGTCAAAAGCCTTTTTATAATCTATATATGTGCAATGTAAATTTCTATTTTTAGAGGTGGCATGTTTATGAATAGTGGAATCAATAATCAGCTGTTCTTTGCATCCCATGTGGCCCTGTCTGCATCCCTTCTGTTCCTCTGCTATTATATTGTGTTGTTCGATGTGCGAGCTAATTTTCCTTGTAATTGCAGATGTCAATATTTTGTAAATTGTGGGTAGGCATGTAATTGGTCGGTATTGGGAAGGCTCAGGTGAATTTTTAGTTTTAGGTAGCATGTAAGTAATTCCTGTTGCAATAAATTCGGGTGTGTTCTGTTGTCTTAATATAATATCTGTCAAATTTTTTGCTAAAGATTTGTGTAATGAAGTTAACTTTTTGTACCAAAAATTATGTATTTTATCGATACCAGGTGATTTCCAATTATGTAATTTAGCTGTTATGTGTGTAATGTCGGTCTCTGCTACCTCTACAAATTCCATTTCGTCAACAGCTCTCCATTTTACTTCTTCTTCTGCTATCCATGATGCTTTGTCGTTGTGCTGTACTGGATCTTCCCAAATGCTAGCCCAATACTCTTCTAATTGTTCCTTTGTAGGTAGATTAGGTGTGTTTGTGTTATTTTCATCAATTGTGTCTGTTTGTGGATTGTGTAGGTTTCTATAAAACTTTTTTTCGTTTGTAGCAAATGTAGCGTTATCTTTTTTGCGCTGTTGTGCTTTTTTATATCTTCTGAGCCTATGAACTTTGAGTGCTAGTTTTTGTTTTAAGGTGTCTAAAAATTCTTCAGGTTTTCTGTTATTTTTTTCGTGTCTGGTGTGTGTCAAGTTGTTTTTAAATATGGCCCCAACTCTTTTTACTAGTTTATTAGATCTGCAACCATGAATATATTGAGTGAGTCTACCTATGTCTGCCCTTAATTTTTCAATATCTTTTTCTAGTCTCTGTTGCCATGCTGGTGTTAAATTCTGTCTTGCTCTTGGAGTTCCTGTGTGCTCTGTGATTTTAAAGTTTAGTTCTTCAGATATCACTACGGCTGTGCAATATATAAGTAAGTGTATGTCTATAAGCTGTGTGTCATCAGATATAAATTGTGTAAGTATACTCTCATTAAATAAATTAACTAGACGAAATAGGTTAGGTGTGTATTTAAGTTTAGGTAACCTAGGTCGAGCTGCTGGGTCCATCCCAGAGTATTGTGTTATTGTTGTTCTAAATTTGTCATGAATTTCTTGAATATAGGTGTCTGTTGTTAAATGTTGATCTGGGACGACTATGGTCTCAATGTCATTTTCCAGCGTAAGTGTAATGGATTCGGTTTGTGTGGATGTGTGTGACATTTGTGTGGAGGGTTGTGATTGGTTGTTCGGTTGAGATTGGGTAGAAATAAGTTGTGATTGGCTAAATAATTGTGGTTGTTCTTGATGACCAATTTCGTTTACGTTTTGTGTAGTATTGTTAGTATCTGTAGAATTTAATGTTTCTTCTTGTAGTAATTGTGTTCGTACTTCTTCTTTTAACTGATCTATAACTTCGTGAGATAGAAGTTTATTCCTAACTATGGTTCTTCTTTGGTCTGAGATTCTCTGTTCTGAAACCGTAATATCTGGATATTGTCTGGTAAAAAGTGCATGCAATTGTTGTCTGTATGTAGTCATATCGGTCTCTAATTTAGTTATGTATAGGTATGTTCGCATAATAAATAGATTTACTTCTTTACTCCATTTCATGCGAACTCTTGTTTTTCCACCCTTGGTGGACGCGGGAAAAAAGGTAGATACCCCCCGCGCAGCATTCAAGGTTGGAGTGGGTGAAAATGTATTTAAACTAAGAATGGGGGGTGATGTTAGTGTTGGTGACGATGGTATGGATGGTGATGATCGCCTAGAAGGTGTGTATGACACTGTGCTTGGACTATACGGTTCTACAGGGGTGTCTGTCCTGTCTGTCAGTCTGTCACCATCGTCAATGATTTCGGCTGTAGTATCTTTGTCGGTGGGAGCCCGCCTGTTCAACTCCTCACCGCTGACGGATCGCATGCTGTGACACCTAGCGTCAGCTCCAGGTGCGCCCCGGCGATCGCCCCCGGGCAGCGGCCCTATACGTTTACTTTTTGAACGAGTCTCCATTTTTGATGGGTTTCCAGAGCCACGATTAGCCACGCCAGTAATTTCAATTTCGTGTGTCCGCCCCCCACGTGATTAGATGTTCAATCAGGACGAGTGGTTGTTTGGGGGGCTTATTATTATTATTATTATTATTATTATTACATACCGAGTTTCCTCCGTGCCTCGGAAAGCACGTAAAGCCGTTGGTCCCGGCTGTCATTTGTAGATCTTTGACAGTCGTTAGGTAGTCAGAGGCCCAAAAAGTCTGACAACCAGTCTTACCAAGGGGTATCGTATTACCCGGTACTAACTGGGTTGTGGAGGTCAGATAGGCAGTCGCTCCATATAAAATACTGGTATTCAGCTGCATCCGGTAAAACTGGAAGCCGACCCCAACTAAGTTGGGAAAAGGCTAGGCAGATGATTTTTGATGCCGTTTGCGTGGGTACCAGTTAAAAATCTTGCTTCAACGTAGTACGTACGTACCTACAAACATATATCGAAGTTATCGATATCAATACGTAATTATTAAAAGAAAAAAAAAATATCTTACAAGCCGTGTTTTACAATGTGCCGACAGTCATTAGTTTACATACTCATATTTATGTAAATTATTTAATTGACCATTCCTACGAATGTTAATCTTTCCTATTACCATATATATGTACAAATACGCATATATAATGCTTATGTATTTACATAAATAAATTTATAAGCACTAGAGCGTTTGTTTGAAAGAAAATAGGTACCTATGTGAATTTATGAACTGGATATTTTTATACATTATATACTTAATAGTTATGTATAACAACGCTTGTGCATATATTTTTTACTTGAGAGTATGCAACTGCCTCTATAAGCAATAAAACAATTTATATATTAAAATAACCCTTTAGTTTTATGTGAAAACTCTCAATTTTGTAAAAAACGGAAATCATTAAAAAAATACAACGAAGAAATCAATTAAAAACTTTTATTTAACGTTGAGAGAAAAAGGATCATGCTAGGACGTAACATCGAAAGTAAAACAAGGCACTGTAAGGAAACGGGCATGTCCTAGGCCCAAGGAGAAGCCTGTGTCCCAACAGTGGGAACAGTACAGGCTGAAGGCGTGAGATATTCTCACGTAGTTCACTTAGCACCAACACGCGAGAAAGACACAATAGGATAGATGACACCATAAAGCAGACACCATCTCTTAAAAAAGCATTATTTTGGGCCTGAAAACCCGATTTATTTTCAATGAATTGCCAAATTAGATTTTTTGTTGCTTTGAAATCAATAAATAGTTGATTAATTGAGTTGAATAAACAGTAACGTCACAGTTTGCTATTGCCATACAAAATCTTTAGAAGAACCGCGTTTTGACAGCTCTTAAAAAGTCAGTCAATTGATTGGTGTGTCGTCTACCCCATTGGCACTGTCCCACTACCAAAGCCGGATTTCGTATAAATACCTAAACTAACATATAAAACATACACATACATATAGCAGGGGTAGCGTGGATAAGGGCGGGGCCATGGGGTTGTCAGCCGTTACTGTACCGTTAAAGTTAGGGGTGGGATTAGTCGATAGTTTATTATCGATAGTTTTTTTTTGTTTCGAAAATGTGTTTAGTTTTTTTTTTTTTTTTGTAGAATTAGTTGTTTTGTTATTGAATCTATTTTAATTCTTATTGGAATAGCGTCAATTTACAGAAGAAAAGAAATAAGCAACAAAAAAAAGCTTCTGATTTTTGTAATAATTGTCTTGAAAAACTGAAACTTAAAAGTGTGTACCATCTTCATCATTCTTAGTTTCATAATGATACGAAACTCATACCAATAATAACGAACGTGCTATACCCCAACTTGATATGATCTATAACTTCCTCACTTTATAATCAAACAAATAAACCACAGCACAAGGACACGATATCTCTCATTTTCCTTGAGATAAAGCCATAGCGGTTACATAAGAGTTATGATTGCAATATGTTATAGTTCATTATAGCGTTAGTACAAGTTATAGGCATGCAACCCGCTGGACTGGAGTGACAAGTAACATTATTGATAAACGTTGGGTTACTGTGATGGCGCGAAGCGGGCATATAATGATTTGTTTTAATTTGTGATAAAGAATAAAGCCAGGATCACTGGAGATAATAGAAGAAAAAAACATGTTGCGCTGACCCTGAGTGAGATGATGATGATTGTGACAAAGCCTTAATAAATTAATTTTGATTTTAATAAACGTTACTTTGCACGTAATTCGACCAGCGTGGTTTGGGACAGTCCCTAGCAATGGCGTGTCTAGAGTCTAGGGGCAAACATTACGTCAAGCTTGTGGAGGTTAGCAGAATGTTCCAAAACCCTAACATCGTGAAGACTACACTGAAACTACTTACGGAACTTTATCCGTGATTTTTTTTTCACGATCATGATGCTTGCAAGAGCGTCGAAATATCAGGAGCTCATAGAAAAAGAAAATCATCGTGAAGACTAATAAAGAATTGTAGGTTATAAGGCCAAACTGAAAGTACCGCCACGACTAGGATAGATAGGCGGATCGATGACCTTGAAAATTTGTATGGAGTAAATTGCATGAGGAAACTCCGTCACAACAACCGCTCTCCTTGGTTTGAGAGAGACTTATACCCATCAAAGGACGTGATAGGCTGAGTTGACTGATTGAACACTTTACTTTGGTAAAGCACTATCTATGCCTTTCAATTTCGGCCATTCAACATAATGTATTAATTTAATTGAAATAAAGTTGTACATCATAATAAATAAATATAACAACAAACAAAAAAAAAATGGTTTTGCGAAAACGTCTTTCGCTTCTCGCTGCCACTGATTCCTTACCAAGTGATCAACTTATACCACCGATTCGTGTAATCAATGCATAACGGGTATGTCATGCAGCAAAAAAAACTGACGTATGCATTATTATTTATGTGTCCATTTTAAATGAGGAATATTTCACGTGGATGCTTCTGTGCAGTCGCAGTAGAAAGTATTACAACTGGAGTGAGCTCTTATTTACGATGCATAACTTTTCCTTATCTTTTATCTGAGACAGCGAGGAATTGCTAATCAGTTACGTATTTAACTGGTTTTTCAGCAAAAACTGCTGCGGTTTATAAACTTGCTCTAAAACGATAAAAATCTAATCGATAACTATCTTATTCAACGTATCACTTATGAAGCTAATTTAGTTACCTATAAAATAGAATCAATGCGATAATATACAACAAATTACACATCGCCCACTTTAAACTAATACGGTAAAGTGTAGGTGTAGAAGTCTTGTTTATTTTATAATCATCGATATCGATAAATTGAGAGACGTCCCATCCCTCACCACCCACCCTTCGATTAGCCAGGTCGCAGTGCACGATATAACTTAACCCCGACGTCGCGCCTAACTTATTGTATTGGTATTCGGCATTCAATTCACTTAGCCCGCTAGAACAAGGTTATGTTGTATCGAATTATTTATTTATCATATTTTGTTGTTTGTAGCTGTGTGCTATATTTATTTTGCTTTGAATTTAAAAAAGATAAAGATTTTGAAGTATAGCTCGCAATCTTTTCCATTTCAAAGTTACTTCTAATAATACTCTTCTGTTAATACTTAACTTTTATGATCACAAAAGGGAAAATCCTTTTTTAACCCACAAAAAAAAGGAGGAGTTTCTCGTGTTTATTATTTTTGCTTTTATTTAATTACAAACACAGCTACTGAAATGCATCAAAAGTTAATTTTATGATCTCCAATCAATTTAAGGACCCAGAAAATGCCTTCAATCGTAAATAATCGCTCTGTAGTAACAACTTTTGGTCGAATAACATAATGTTGTATGTATTTTTATTATAAAATTTATACAATAGCATACAGGTACCTGTATCTATCAAATTATCTACAGAAACTTGCCAAACCCAAAGCCGGAATATTACAAAATTATAAACAAAAAAAAACATTGAAAAATGTCGAAATACTCAAGGTTTCTATCGAAAAAAACTATCGACAATAGTTCATATGCATGTAGCAAAGCAAATCATTTCAATCGTTAGACCGTGGAGTATTGTACTCGTGACAAAAGACTGTTGTATAAATTTTGTCAAATAAATGTTTATTACTGCGGATGGGAAGTTGGGAAACTGAGGTTAATTGTAGAAGATTTTTTTGAATGTTTCTGTGTTATGAAATTTTCGTTGGTAACAATCATGACGGTCTGAGAAGGTTTTTACATTACTTCCCCTGTATCTTTTTTTAAGAAATACCTATATCGTTGTTTTCCTTTTTCATAGTATTCGGAGTTCTATAGTATCTTTATCAGCCTATCGCATGAAAGAAATGCGCGAGTTACTAGAAATATTTAACACGAACTTTGTACACACATTTACTTTAAAAAATTTTCAGATTGCATTTCGATTATTTACTTCAACATTCACATCAACTTTACCTTTAAAACCCTCATAGCAGGAATCTGTTGTTGAGATGTGTAATTTACCCAGTTACAGACCATCTACCTACGCGTCTGCTATTAGTCTTCAGGGAAATAATGAGATTAGCAGAAACATAAGATTAAAGTACAATAAAGTTACAGACAAATGGAAAAACACGTAGTATCTATCAGCTGTTGTAAGAAGCGGCCGACGGAAACGCATTGTTGTGGTTTTCGTAGGCGATATGTGAGCAATCTGCCATTGCTATTCACTTAGTACAGTGACGCAAAAAGAATAAAAACACAATAAAAATACTTCCACACTAATCTTGTATTAAAAGAAAAAAAAATATAACTTCTACAGCTGCCTATAATTTCATGCAAGTCGTAAAAAATGATTACTATAAAAAACTCGAAAACATTTCATCGCAAAACATCAAAAGCGAACGACATAAAATTATTTTTATTTACTGAATGTATAATAGAACTATGATAAGTTAAATTTAATGCATTAAAACACTATCTCCATCCACATACAATAATACAAACTCATTTTTAATTTAATAAAACTTCGATGTTTAAAACTATCGAGGTGTCCCAACTCTAGCATCCGTCATCTGTCACATGAACTGTCATTGTTATAAAAAAGAAAAATACAACATGGCCGCGGCATATGCGACCACAATGCAATAATATGTATTTACTGATACACGCACTGTTATTGTGCTATGAGAAATTGTGGGGAGTAACACGAATTCGGGGAAAAAATACTTAAAACATGCACCGTTTCGACATGTGCAATTGACAAGAATTTTGCGGAATGGATTTTTTTAATCTAAAAGTCAAAAGAAGGTTTCATATACCTAAATAGAAAAATAGAATTATTAATCTTCGAAAATACTACTTCAAGTCTTAGATTATTGTATTTTCGGATTCAGGCATTTGAAGTCAAATTAGTATAACAATAATCATAAGCTGGTACTCAGGGTTTCGTCAAAAAAGTGAGCCATAATAGGTTAGATAATCAAAAATTGAAATTGCTGATGCAGTTTCAAATTTTTGTTTTATTTCGACAAACCAGTCTCCTAAAGAGAGGGTACGATTTCGTCATTATTATCAGCCTAGCCTTTTCCCAACTATGTTAGGGTCGGCTTCCAGTCTAAATAGATGTAACTGAATACCAGTATTTTATAAGGAGCGACTACCTATCTGACGTCCACGAATTATTTATCTTTAAGTAAATCCGAAAAAAAGATTCTCATGTTGGTTTAAAACAAAAAGTCTAGCTAACGTAAAAACGTACACTTCTCATAGTTTATTATATACGTACCTATTTTTTATGTTATTTACTCTAACATCAACAAACCACTTTTTATTTATGACAACATTAAATAAAAATAAATAAACATTTTTATTGCGTATCTTATTCACTCAATGAATCACACATAGGTACCTAATACCGGTTGTAATTTCCGATGATAATAAATTCTGAGATAACAATCTCATGTTGATTATTGCTAGGTACATAGTATTACCGTAGATTGAAGAAAACTTTAACTCAGACCTTTACTAAGATGTAACTAAGATGCAAGTCAACTGAAGATAATGAAACAGGGAAAGACAACACCTTATACCTTTTTTTTCTGTCATCCAATAAACTAGGTAATATTCCTTTCAAGCAAGAGCTGCTCACTAATCAAAAACATACTAAAACAACTTCTTTCTAAACACCACAGCATGCCCTAAAAGACTCCTCCACAACTTATAATAGAAATGAAGAAGCATCATCCTTAATCGACCTCAACCAACTACATATCCCAACTTGCACAAACGACACATCCATGACCGCATTACACACCGATCCTTACCACTACCTAGAATCACATCTATTTCTGCCTATACCCAATGTTGCCAACGTTAAAAAAAGCAGCCTGTTCCCATAGGTTTCGACAGCGGACGGCGGTATGCACGCAGACGGCAACGCGTACATCGCGCGGTGCGCACAAAGACGTGGCGGACATACGTGGCATATCTTTGAGAAACTGGTGCCCTCTCGCATACAACTATTCCAGCACTTCCAGGGACTGGTTTATGTTGTAGCGTTTGTGATGTGCCTTGCCAGTGCAGGGTAAGCAGTAAGCTAACTGATTCTTAATTTGTGTTCCCATGATTTTGCCAATAGCACAAAATATAAGATAGGTAGTTTTAAAGTGTTCTAATTTTGACAGCTGTCAAAATGACAGTGACATTAGAGGTGACAAAAATCATTCAAGCTATTGGCTGGTGACTTATTTTGATTGATTTTAGATTGTAACAACACCAATCCTTAAAGGGTTAAGCAGGGGTATAATCATTTCTTGAACAAAAATCGTCGCAAAGCCATGTTTTTTTTTTAAAAAAAAGCTCACAAACAAATGGCTAGATAAACCTAGAAGAACATTTAAATTAGATTAAACGGGATACAGCATTAGAAAAGTCATAACGGAAACAAGTGCGCCAACATCCCTTTGATCACCGCGACTGTAGTACATAGAGGAAACACTTAGTACGGTATTTAAATCGTATCGGTTTTAATTAACGCAGTGATCGGATGTGCTTCAATTCTATAGAATAGAAGATGTTATATTTTATCGAAACAGTGTAGATGTGACATTCATTTCGTAAAGACAAGTGGTCAAATGCTTTTTTGGTTTAAAAGTAAAAAAGAGTAACTAAAGTGCAGCTGTATTGCAGTTGCAAGGATGTTTTGGCGCTTAAGTGACATTGACAATATTCTGTGGAAAAACAAAAACAAGAGTTAACACCGTTTGTACCCATTATGATCTCTTGCGTTATTAGATCAAAATTATACGATTATTGTGGTTCCAAAACGCTTTAACAGTGTATCTGTAGCAAGCGATTACCTTTTTAGATAGGATGACATTATTGCATGTATATAGGCTAGATCAGATTAAAAATAGTCTTTAGATATATTTTTATAGAGATTTCTCAGTAAATAAAACTGCTCTACCAGTTTTATTCTTCGCAATTTCTTTTCATCCACTATGTCTTTGATCGGTGTAGTAAAGTAAACTTAAGTTTTATCAATCGATATTACCTGAAATAACAAAAGACGATTAAAGCATTAAAAAACAGTTCCCACATATTTAAATCGGCAAACCATCAATCAAATCAAAGCTCTACTTTCGGACACTATCACCAACTGTCAATGTCAAATAAAAAAGTGACATTTGACAAATGAAAAACAAAAGTCAGAAACGTCATAATTCACGAAATGACAAGATCCATCGCACACTGTATCAATCATTTTGGACGACTCAATCACTTTACCAATCAGTAAATGAGAAATACATATAAATAATTAATGTATAATAAATAAATGTTAATGTAGTAGCTGATGCATAAAGCGGTCCACAGATTGAAAAAAAGACAGTAGCCGCTGCGTGTTTGTGTTGGACAGTGAATGATGTGGAGTTGTCTTTATTTTATTTTTGTTTATATTTTTGCAATTGCAGGTTTGATCTTTTTATTTTAAGTACATAGAGTTTCGTTTGTAGGTGCTGTCGTTTTGTTGAAAGGATAAAAACGAATTATTATTTATTTGTTTTTGTAGACACGTATTTTGAGAGGGAAAATAACACTGCTTAATTGTATGCAATCATAGTCAATGATTTTTTTTTGCAACAGGATATAGCCATGTTCTCGTAATATTTACTTTAAAAAAACTTAAGGTTATTATGCTAAAACTTTGTGCTCAAACAAGTATTTAGCTTAGATTTTAAAACAAAAAACAAACATTTAAATCCATAAAATTAAAAATAACTTAATAATCCAACGTCTCTCCGAAAAGCAGTAACATCCAACCACAATTTTATTGCGAAGAGAACTTTAACGTCTAACTCAATAAAACTCAAATTAGTTTAATAAATTCAAACAGGTGTTAACTGTCGACACCCTTATCATAATCCAATAAATTAGTGATGCACAAACGCGTTTTACATATCGATACATTAGTGTTGCGACAAGCACATTAGGCGGTCCAATGACAATAAAAAAAAATATGGGCATTGAATATTTAACGATTGCAATGTTACTTTTTGCATCCATGTAATTGTTTTGCATTAATTTTATTACTCTAAATGGGTATTTTATAAAGTGACTTATACATTTCAAGTAATTTCTGTATGGTTTTGCCTTTAAAAGTAAATAAAATTCTAGGAGGTATCTGTAAAATGGTGTAAGTGCTAATAAAAATCATAATATATGTAGCTTTAGTACATTTAAAGCGACATAAAATTTTGCACTTGAATTACGTTTTCGCTTGTGAATGGTTCCTTTTGAACCTGGCATTTGAGATGAAGTACCAGTAGTTAATGTATTCATTGAGTGAACAAATTGGTTTTATTGTAAATGTTAACATTTTTATGTAATGTATTGATAATTAATTGTTTTTGATGATTTAATTGAATGCTGTCACGGCATATTTATTTGAAACTAAGATAAACATTAAGTATTTAGTTGTACACTAGGCTGTACCTAAGTCATTGGTAACAAAACGAGTATAAGTTGGACTCGTATTCTGTCGAAACCCCATAAGTATTGGGCTGGGCTAGCTCAGACAAAGCATTATTTCCGACTTACCGCGCGCAAATCAACACGCTGATCATTTTAGTTATTTTATTACTGAAGAAAACACAATTTTTTACTAAATAAAATCGAATATTAAAACAAAAACACAGTTAACTCCACCGATTCCGCAGCAGTCTCACAAAATCTTTCGTACCGCGTCTCGGTCACATGGGCCCCGTGTTTTACGTCGAGCAAAACACCAGCATTCCCCTTAGAAAGGAAAAAATACCGCTCTTGTAATAAATTTGATGACCAGTCCGTTTGTCACTCAATTGTGGAACGGGTTCGCGTTTTTCGAGTAAAGTGAAATTGTTTTTGGCGTTAAATTGAAAGTATTTTTATACATTTACATTACATTTACAAAGAAAATCGTGGAGTGGGTGCCTAGAGATGGAAAAAGGAAGAAAGGAAGGCCGCGAACGCGCTGGGAAGAAGTATTTAAAGAAAGATGTGGACCTGACTGGAGGAGACAAGCAAGAGATAGGGAAAAATGAAGGGAAAAATGGAAAAAACTGGGGGAGGCCTACGCCGCAGAGGCGACTTCCATAAATGAACAAAAAAAATGTAATGCATGAATGTAATTAAATTAAATTAGTGTAATGAAAATTAATAGAATGTAATGTTATTAAATTATGTAATGTATTTTTAAATGGATGCTATGTAATTTTATAAAATTGATGTACTGTATTTTTTTAAATGGATGCTATGTAATTTTATTAAATTGATGTAATGTATTTTTTTTACTGGATGCTATGTAATGTTATTAAATTGATGTAATGAAATGAATGTACTGTTACTAATAATGTAATGAAAATAATGTAATCTAAGTAATGTAAGGTTGATAATGCATGTAATGGAAAATGTAATGCTGATATGATTTGTTACAATTATGATTAATCAAATTTATATGTTCTGTGTATTTATGGTAGAATTAAAGGCTTTTTTTTTTTTTTTTTTTTTTATACATTTAATGACGATTTATAAAGTAAAGGATAGAAAGAGCTCTGGTTACTAAAAATGTGGGTATTCTTAACACATTTTCAGGTAAAAAAATACATTATTTTGCTATTAATCTGTCTGCTATCAATAGTGTTTACCAGTAAGACACAGGATGTATAATTATGTTTATCTTTAAACATCTATTGGTTTGATTTATTTATCACAATAATGCAATTGACTTAATTTAATGTTCTCAATAGAAAGAATGTCCAACAAAACCCTAGTCAATATTTTTTCCACTACTACGTGAATCAAAGACAAATGCCATCTAAGGCAGCCATTACAATGTGCGTTGACCATTGACTCAGTTTACCATAAATAACTACTTCATCTTACAGCTCAGTGATACAGCAATTCATTGCTAATCGCGTTCATAGAGTATCTATGTCGATATGTTTTTTATCGACACACGCACGTCACTAGAATTACGTAATAATGAATTTATGAGATTTTTATAGTGTCTTATACTTAGTGTGCAGTTGCTCGCGTGAGAGAATTAAGTCTTTTAATATTGTTGTAAGTGTTTTTGCTGTTTAAAGATTTATGCACTTATTTTTACGAGCATTTTCTCTTATTGGGTGAACAGGAGTGTGGCGTAATAGTAAACAAGATTTATTGCTAATTGCTTTGGATTAGAACAAACTCATTAACATTTTTTAATACTTAGTCAAATTATTTCCGAATTTTAGACTGCTCTTTTGCACGCACTTAACAACACAATATTTTTACAGTTTTCACCATAAAAAAATGTGCAGCTACATTATCCATTGCCTTACTAACCCATATATTATGTTAGTACACAACACACCAAAAAAATCTCAACATATTTCTTCCACTCAACCCGAATAACAACACTTGGTATTTAAAAAATTAACTTGCTTAAAAAAACAGAACGCGAACGAACCTCGGAAAAAAGTCGCAATAAGTTTTTGCGAGCTAGTGAAAGGCCGTATGTTGGGTAGTCGCGAAATGTCTTTATCGGCGCCGACTCGATTTTATAGCAACAGAACGGTGTGTGTAATGTGTCGATGTTTTTTTATCGATACATTTTTGGAGTGAATGCGGCTGTCACTAGATTTTTGACAGTTAGGGTAATTTTTTTAAGGTAAATTTTTACTTGAGTTTTTAACATCATAATCGGCCTAGGCTTTTCCTCACGATGTCTGGGTCGGCTTCCAGCCCAATCAGATGTAGCTGAATACTAGTAATTTACATGGACTAAATGCCTATCTGACCTGCACAGCCTAGTGACTGCGTAAGACCCTGAACCTGACCCCTACCCCTTGCAAAGGATGGTTTTTAGACTTTCGGGGTTCTAACTCCTTGACAATCGTTACGGGACGACTCATCATCATCAGCCTATAATGTTCCCACTGCTGGGACACGACCTCCTCTCAATGAGAGGGAATGGGCTATAATCCACCACGTGGGCCCAGCGCGGGTTGGTAGATGTCACATGTCTTCGAATTTTTGTTTCTAGGACATGTTTCCTCACGATGTTTTCCTTCACCGTTTTGAGAGCAGTGGTGATGAAATAAATTACACAAAGTAATGCGCCTATCTGGGTTCGAACCCACGACTTACTGTTCGGAAGTCGGGGCCGCCACCACTGGGCCGCCGCTGCTCTTCCAACGACGACGACTGCCAAAGAGTAATTATCTAAAAACCCAAGTTCAAACGCATCTACTTGTTAACTTGTTCACAATATATATCCTAATTAACCCTTTTTACACCCCTTACAGACTATCACAAAAAAAACATGCCCAAATTGAAACACATTTAATTTATTTCCAAATTACAGACATATGCCAAATTATTTGATCCCCTGTTGCCAAGGCAACGCCCCGCTCAGCAGGGCTGCCGAAATCGCGGCTAGATCCCCAATTACAATTAGCGATCGTATTATATTTGTGTCAGCCCTTGTTATTAACAAATTGGCCTCAGTTTTGTTTAATCAGATCTTCATTGTATTTGTTTATGTCAGATTTAATTTTGGAATTGTCTGTTGTTTATGATTATTTTTGTGATGATAGGAACGAGTTGTTTTGAGATTTTCTTTGAAGGGTTGAGACTGTTTCGGAAGAGAACTGGAATTCTCGTCTTGCAGAGTAAGCAAGCTGGAATACAAACGATAGGACATGTTATATCGTGCCCCGTATGTCCTGTTGTTTACTCATTACAGACCCTGTACTAATGAATGGGTAAAACTCGTCGCCAATTTCTGGGCCGTCGCAATTTAGATCGCCATTGACGTTCTAAGCTGAAGTTGGCCGGGTATTGGGCCGGCCATGTCTGTCTGTCATGAGCTGAGGAGTCTATAAGTGGACATTGCGAATCAAAAACCATAGTATGGGACTAGATCTATGGTTAGAGGACTTTAATCTGGTCAAACTGGTCCCTGACAGATAGCTGAGCGGCCTCGGACCCCGTACGTACACTACAATCTACATCAGTGAATTGTCTGTCAAGAGCGGAGCCTCGTCCACAAAATGCCGCTATAGACTGAAGAGATTCAATAATTGTGACACCTTTAGGGTAGATGATCTCAAAGAATACTTAAGCAATTAAGCTGAAGTGGCAATGCTGGCTATATTAGCCGTAGAACCGATGACCGTTGGGGTAGACGTGTTCTTGAGTGGAGACCGTGAATCGGCGAACGTTAGGTGTGTTGCCCTCGGGCTAGGTAGAGCGACGATCTTTGCAGGGTGACTGGTAGCAACTAGATGAGAGTTGCTGAGAATATAGTTGAGTGGCATGTGATTGAGGAGGCCTATGTCCAGCAGTGGACTCCTGTAGGCGGATTATGAAGGCTATATGAGTACGTTGTTACTTAAAACAGCACAATTCATCTTTATTTAATTTACAATCTATTCTTCTCAGTTTCTGGTCCCCATTAATTCCCCATATCCTTTATATTAATGGCCCACCAATAAGCTTGTTTAACCCTCGGAAGCTCTCGTTACACAATAACGAACTGAATCGGAGAGCGGCTGTTATATGAACCTCAATCATGTTGCTGTTTTGGTTAATTTGGTTCCACTACTGCATCGTAGGGTTCAAATTGAACTATATTGCGTACATTGGAGAAACTAACCAGTAATGGAGGGATGTAGGCTGTTATGGATGGTGATTCTTTTGATGTGGAAAATAACTCTAAGACAAGTCACCAACTCGTTGCCAAGAATCAAATACCTTTAGAGGAAATACTGAATAATCTTGGTTCTTGCAAGAAAGACACAAAATAATGTTTTGTCGAGTTTTGAAGTCTATAACCTAAATGAAATTCGATTAAGATCTTACTAGCAAAGGATCACGAAAACTTTATTAGATGAAATATACTAAGCGATTCTTTTAGTCATCTTAAATGAGATGGCTCATCAGTAGCATAAGGATGTTTAAAATCATAATCATCAAATGCTTACAGAAACAGGGGTAATGGCTAATATCCATCTAAAAATAACAAAGCCAAACAATGAAACTGAAAGACTGAAAGCTTAAAAAGAATAGAAAGTTGAAAACAGAACACAATTCACAACGAAACTCTTAAGCAACAGTCCTCAAAATTCACATCAATCATACGAAAATGTACAGCTTGAATTTTCTCAGAAACCAGACCAACTCCCACTTATTAGGTACCTACCAACCGTTCACTATACCCACCAACTTAAATATACACCCATGAAAGTAACCCACAAACAAAACCAGATTTTATCCCCTCGAAATAAGATGCATTGTTGGAAAAAGGCAACAAAAAAAGTTACTTTGTTTTACCCAAGATTTTTTTCTATTTTTTCTTCGTATTGTCTCAAAGAAACACGCAAGGCAACAATTGCTTGGTTTTTCTTCAAGACGGAAGTTGCTATATAATTATTTTCAAATTAGACGCAATTGTAGATTTCGGATGTCTCCGCCTAGGCCGTGAGAAAGATGGTGACATTTTTTTTGTTACGTCAAGCAAAGTCAAATATGTGATTTGATTTTAAGTGTACACCCGAATTTGGCGTGTGAAGATAGAAACAATAGGGTTGGTTTTTGTGTTACAATCGCTGAAAAGGTGGAGGCAGCCAGACTCTTAAGAGGTCGTGAGATCTCATCTGATATGTTGAATGTTAGTGATGAATAACTACGTATCATGCTCATAAATATTAATAGTAGAGAAAAGAATACAAAGCGAGAAGAAGAAGAGGTAATTAATAGGAGTACTCAAGATGGAGAAATGTTAAAAGTTTCTAAGGAGATCTAGGAATTTACAATCATAATCATGAAATCAAATGGGAAGTTGTCATTAGTCACTTAAATCACAATATCTGGATGACTGAGCTTTGTTTTTTTTAAATGAAATTTAGCTAGGTCGATTTATCGCCCCCGAAACCCTTCATACTAAATTTCATGAAAATCGTTGGAGCCGTTTCCGATGTATATACAAGAATTGCTCGTATATAGGTACTAGATTTCGATTACACAACGGTACGGTAGTCCAAATAAGATTCTATTAGTGACAAAGATTGTAGAAAAGTTTAAAAAAATATTGAATTGACATAAGCTACCGAAAACATGATCCTGATTGATTTGATTATGTTGATCCTGTTGTAGAAGTATGAACGGCTTGAATGCCACTTTATCTAGGTCTTCAACCATTTGAAATTATTCAGAGTCCTTAAAAGTTTATAGAATTATACTTGTTAGTCTTAATCTTAACTTAATGTTTTCTTTAGAATTTTACGTATCTTTTGATTTGACTTTATCTTTATTTCCTTTACAGTCAACCTGTTTAATGCACATTTTTTTTACTACCCTTATTAACTAACATTTGATTATTTTGCTACGCCGCCGCCGTCGATTTTGATGTCTCTTGTCTGTGTTCTTGATTATTACTGGTTTTAAGTACTGTTAACCCGAGTAGTACCTGTCTTCTATAACCCTCCATTCCCTTTTAATTTAGTCTTTATGTGTGTTTTGCTTTATATTTTACTTAAATGACACTACTATATCACATTTTTATTAATTTTTCCCGTGCCAATTCTCTTGCAATCTGCTAGCTCTAAACCGTTTACAAAAGATATTATTATTTCACATAGCACTAACCTAAACCCTCCTAATAACTTAAAATGTAATCTAGTTTAGTTTCGTAATCCTTATCAATGACAGCCTTTTTCACTCACTGTTGAGTATAAGCTTCCCCCTTTTATGTCTAAGTCTTTGCTCATCTAGATCTTTCCCAGAGACATGCAGGACCTTCTACGCTAAACATAATGAGTCCACTTGTGTCTACTGATGGGTCTCATTTTTTCTATCTTTGCGAGGACGTCGATCAAACGATGCTTAGTTTGATGGTGGGTGATTGGATGGTAACATGTCATGTAATTTTATTTTATTTCTAAAATATGTCTTTAGACGTTCAAATTGTAAAATATAGTTCCAAATAAATAAATGTACAATCTTTGTTCATCAATAGCGTAATCTGCTTTTAACATTCTCAGCACAGACCTCCTCTTTGATAGAGAAAGTAGGCCCACAGGTCCAGTATGGGTTGGTCTACCTCTCTGGTCTACCTAAACGTAGTTATCAAATATGACTCAGTGTTTTCTGCTAAACTTGATGAGTTTACAGAAGCAGCCGAACGTAACAATGAAAGACTACAAAATGTCCGATGTCACAAAAGTTTGTCCTCTACAAGGTTAGACGATAACAAAAACTTCTTATGAAATCGGGAACTAACTTTGTGGCCAGATATTATTATATTTTTCATAACTATCGAATTTGTGGTGTGAAAAATTTTGTGAGTAACAAAACGGACTTGACAATAATGAATAAATGAGTTGTCAATGGGGAATACCTAGTAAAACAACTAACAAATTCCGCATAAATCATGAAACAGACGAATGACGAAATTGCAGTAAAGAAAGTTTTGAGTATGACCAAAGAACCAATTTACTGTGTGAAAGATGATATGGACTGAGTACTCAGATAATTAGGAATAACTAACAGAGAAGTATGTAAGTTGAAAACGTGCAGCAGTGATCACAGATAAATTGGGATACGAGCGAGAGCGCTCGTTAGTCCCTATAACATGGGACACAAAACAAAATGTAAGCTAGAGTAATGGAAAACCTAGTTCGTTTATGATAAATGTGAGAAAATCTCTTAGCCTTGTTAGTAGTGCGACCGTTTACAAGTTGACATTATGCAGTACATGAATAAATATAATAATGAATAGTAATACAAAGCAGTGATAAAATCTCAGAACTAATCCTTGAGAAGTCTAGTTGTACTAGAATCTGCATGGACGGTTGAGTAACCGTTAGAAGCAGGGATGGCAGAAGAAATTAGAGTAAGTTGGTTATGTGTTTTGAATTTGCATGACTGATAAAAAAAAAAAAAATAATAGTATCAGAGGTGTATGGAGAGAAGTATGGAAGAAGAAGACATACTGCCTCGAAATCAAATAAATTGAGATATGGGCAAGAGAATGACGATGATGAATGAAATTCAGATTTTACTGAAAAAGACACCTTGGTTTGATACAAATAAAGACATTACACTATGATAACAGGATTTTGATTTTTAAGCAACCTATACGTATACTGTAACGAGTACTGTAGACAAACGATTATAGATTAAAAATATTCAAAGCGCCGAATTTCACTACAGGTACTACTTTTTTTTCGGATGGGAAATCATCAAATGACTCCTCCCGCTCTGGGCGGAGCAGGAGGGAGTGTCAGACTTTTACTGACTAAAACCCATCCATGTTCCTTCATCGCCCTTTGCGTTCCAAGGCCACGGTATCTCTTTCGAACAGTCCCGCAGCCCCGGCAGGCATCGGTCCTTGCGGACCCCTTCCTTTTGCTGACTCTCTTTGAGGCGCGCGTGGAACCCCTTATGCCCTAAGTAATAAGGTTGAAAAGTGATCGACCGTCGTGAAGTCGGTAGTACCCGCAATGTTTCTCTTATCAAAGATTTTATTAGGTACTAGCATATTAAAATAATGTGAACCTTTGGATCGGCTTGGCTTGGAAACAAGAACATTTTTGCAAGAAAGAAATGAATTTGATGAGAAAAGAGCCTGGATCATGCACTCAACTAAATCAAATCAAGAAGACGTATACATATACTATCGAGTTCACTGTCGGTCTGCCAATTTTAACCCTTAAGGGGACTACAGGAGCTAAACGCGAGTTTCATAATGCAAAAAAGTATATGATTCACTGCAATAAACAAAACCAGAAATATATATGATATTCTTTAGGATATGCTAGTACGATAGCGTTTAGAAAACATAATACAACAAATTTTTCTCGATAAAAAAAAATCACGAACTTATCTCTGAAAATTTATTTTATCGAGTAAAAACTATACTAAAAAACATGCGATCATTCTGATTTTTTGGCAAATAATTCTATAAGCGACATATTAGCAAGATAGTGTTTTTTTTTTAGTCCAATTAATAGATTTTTTGTAAATCGCAAAAAAAAACACTAATTTCGCACTATTCGGCCCGCAGTGACTGACGTAACAAACACTTTGTAGTGCAAGCTGATTAGAACTTTATTCTAACAGTGTTTCAAACGAAGTTTGAACCACCACAAATAGAGTTGCTAATTTAGCTCCTGTAGCCGCCTTAAGCCCTAAATAATAAGGTTGAAAAGTGGTCTACCTTCCTACCCAGTTTCTAAAATACTGCAAGACAAAAATGAAGCCCCGTGACAGCCCTAACCTCAAAGCTTATATTAAATTTTCCTATAAATAATTGCAATTGACAGGTTTTGCTACATAACGGTCTGGGTCTAGATCTAAATCAGTGGTTATGCTTCAGTTAGCATCGTCGCCGGCAGGGGGCGTTGTCGGCGACTGAGTCAAATGGATGGGTGTCCAGAGAAAGTGGAAACTTTCCGTGTTGCGATGGAAAATTGTTGTTTGTTCGTGTAATGGCTAGAATTTTAGAAATGTTATGGATTTTGTGATGGGTGAGTTTGTCAGCTGCATCCTTGTTTAAAGGAGCTCGTGGCTAAATAATAACAGCCACATGGGTCGATCTTCAGGTTAAGCTGCGCTTGCCTAGGTCGGTTCGTGGATGGGTGACCATCCATTATAAAGGGTGTAAAACACCTCTTAACGAAGCCGAATGGCACTTGTTCTCTCATTGGGATCATTTTTTTGTTCTACGCCATACCTGGGAACCTTCTAGTTACGGAGATATTGGGGGTCGAAGTTCCAACTTCTTGACAAGTTTTTTTTTAAATACAGGTTTTTAATGTAAGATTTTTACTTTACACATCTCCACGACCTCCGTTCTATTCAATCCATCCATCAGCACAATGTTTTGAGTGCGTTACTTTGAGTTTTACCACAAAACATGACTTTTCACTTCAAAAAAAAAAGTCGTTTCCCAGCAGTAATTTTTGCGTAAAGTTACTTAGTTTAATGTACACAATGCTTGGTTATAACGGCTTCGCGATGAGGTCTTTTACACCCTGTATACCGAATTTCCTCCGTGAGTCGGAAAACACGTTAAGTCGTTGCTCCCGGATGTCATTTGTAGATCTTTGACAGTCGTTACAGGTCGCAGTAACAGTCAGTGGCCGAAACTCTGACAAATAGTCTTCTGGGGTATCGTATTTGGCCCTCAGCCACCGTAGGCGCGGGCCTGTGAACGGAGAGCTATGGGCTAGCTCGGATATTAGGCTATGTCGACCGACGGCTCAAAGAGAGTCAGCAAAAGGAAGGGGTCCGCAAGGGCCGATGCCTGCCGGGGCTGCGGGACTGTTCGAAAGAGATACCGTGGCCCCGGAACACAAAGGGCGATGAAGGAACATGGATGGGTTTTAGTCAGTAAAAGTCTGACACCCTCCTGCTCCGCCCAGAGCGGGAGGAGTCATTTGATGATTTCCATTCCGAAATAAAAAAATGGTTATCGTATTACCCAGTACTAATTAGTTGTGAAGCTCAAATAAGCAGTCGCCCTAATTCTAAGAAAGTCTAATTTCTCTAAGACCAAGATTGACCTAAGAAATCAGAAATTTATCAATTTTACAATATTTTAATAATTCATTAGTTTCTGATGTCTGCAAAATGGCGCTGAATATCAATTAAGATTGTTAGTTCAATTAGTAAGGGTTAATTAGGAAAATTCATAAGATCTTTGATGTTATTATTAATTATGAGAAGGGTTTAAATGTGATTGAGGTCAATATTATATTACTAAAGATTCTAGAGAAACTATACATTGATTTGTTTTTCAATTACGTCTTGTACTATTAATAAAAAACCTTGTTATTGAGCTTTTCAAGTTTTCAGTTAGGAATTTCTTAGTAACAGCCATGGAGACTGGCTTTGTGCCCGGTTGATGGCAAAAGGTTCGTCCCCTATTACGGGGGACTTAAACATTATTGGCCAAATGTAAGTGCACTAATTTCTGTTTAGCCTTTCGGCGATAACATCATCATCATCATCATTTCAACCGAAAGACGTCCACTGCTGGACATAGGCCTCCCCCAAGGGGGGGTTTTGCCATAATCGCCACGCTTGGCAGGCGGGTTGGCGATCGCAGTACGGTTGTTACAAAAGCACAGAGAACGCTGCTGCCCATTCTCTGGTAAGTCCATTAGTCGCCTCTTACGACACCCACGGGAAGATATGGGATGGTGTTATTCTTTACGACCGACACCATACAGAGACAGACGATACCAGGCCATCATACGGCAATAACAGATGTGATGTTATAATATTCTTTTATGATGATATTCTTTTATGTTTGAGAAACTATACACTGTTCTATAATTCAAGTTCCAATTAAAAAAAAAAACAAAAAAATAATCAAAACGCCATGCTCAAGTTGTAAAAAAAATACAAACACGTATTTATTTAAAAAAAGAATCACAGACATCAATTTTATTTCATACACACGCACACAAGGCCATGGAAAATGATTGTGATTGTACCTCTTCGCTCATTATGGACGCCTGGTACTCTATGATTGATGTTCGTAGATTGTCCGACGGAAAACCGTGAGTAATGTTAAGAAAATGTGTTGTGTTTGTGGCTTTATTTACTTATATTTGTTGCTAGACAGATAGGTATATAACTGAGTATTTTTAGAAAAAAAAATACTAGAACTTCAGGCCTGCTTTTCATGTAAGGTTACGCTGAGGTGTAAAAAATATAGAACATAGTGCCCATGTTTAGCTAGTAACATTTAAACCCCGTGTAATAAATAGCACAAATTCGACTTTTAGTGAGAAATTCCTGACAAAATACCTAATAACTCTTTGCTCGACATGGGAATCGAATTCAGTACCTCACTGTTCAGTAGCAACTCTTGCAACTGCTAGATAAGCGAGGCCGTCATAAGACGAGATACTGATCAAATAAGAACCATTCAAATTAAAAAAAATGCAATGATCGTAAATCAAGAAGCACATTTGAAGACTTAAATAACGCCACTGATGCCACAATTATCATAATCACCTATTAGATTCAAACAGTATGAAGTTAGTCAAGTCAAAGTGCCATCAACACGAGAGGAAAGACCCCAAAATCCATCCATACCAGTCATTGGCATGGCCTATATCCAGCAGAAGCTACATACATAATACTGATGACGATTTTTATTTTTCCCTAGCCGTCATGAGCAGACACGATTGAATAAGTGAGTTTGCAGTGTCCTTTTCAGAACTGATAACATCTTGAGGTAATCTAGGTCTCTTGAGGTCTGACACGAAGTGCTCAGTAGCTAGATATATGTCAGGATTAGAGGAAAATTCCATAAGCGGTAATCAAACACATAACAAACAAAACACATATTCGAACTTTAAAAGTGCTGAGATTCAGCTACGTACGAAGTATTATATTATCTGTGGCTACATGTATTGTTACTCATTTTAAAATGGGTCTTATTTGTGTACTGTTAAGGTAGACTAGGCAAAGACTCAATATAAAAAAAGATGTTGGTGAAATATACATAACCTTCTTTTTCGAAGTCGGTTTAAGAATTTTCTAGCGAAGATAAAAGAAGCTTGAATAATGAAGATTTAGTTTATTGAAGAAACTCGTTCTTTCAAAGCTATTTTCATCTTTTACAGGATGCTTGATAATATCAGTGTATTCCATTTGACTTGTCGGAAAAATAACTATTCGTCCTAAGAAAACGGAGCAATATTATTTTGCGAAATGAAGCCTATTTTTTTTATTAAGAATAAAATACTCGATATGACATGTTATAAAACTTTCCTGGTTAAAACAATTCTATGATTGACTGTTTTATGAGTGTTTTATTATCTTACTGAGCATTAATAACAATATTGAAAAGATTCAAAACTTTAGAAGAGAGCTTTCCAATAAAATAACAAAAGAAATACAGGTTGTACGAAGAAGGTTTTACTCAAAAACAGAACACAATAATAAAAAAAAAAAAATGATATTCCAAAATTCCAAATACAAAAATCAATTTCCATCTGTCATTTCGTCACGCCATAAACTTAAACCAGCCTATCCTTTTCAAAATCCACCTTATTGCTTGAACTTAAGGTTTGATTTTATATGTAGTACTACCATAATTGTCATTGAAAAGTACCGGGTAGGACTTGCGGTATTTTTGCCTCACGTACCGCGGTCTCGGGTTGAGATCTGTCATTATTGTGATAACACTGTCTGTCTACGTGCGGGAGAACTGTCCGTTGGTGTAGAGATGCGATCCGGTCGATAGTTGCTATCGATGATTTCAGAGATAAATATTGGTTTGAATGTGGGGCAGGAAAATGAGATAAAGGTAACTGTGTTTTTTGGTGCAATAAGCTGTTCTTTTTTTATGACGACGACGAATGGCGCAGCGGTAGTGAGACTGCCTTACGTTCTTGGGGTCCCGGGTAGGAGCAAATGTTTGTGCGATGAGCATGGGCATTTGTTTCAGAGTCATGGATGTTTATATGTATAATAAGTATGTATTTACAAACAAAAAGTATCTATGTAGTATATCAACTATCTGGTGTCCACGATACAAACCTCGTTGCTTAGTGTGGCACTAGATGGCGCTGTGTGTAATGTCCAGCGATATTTATTTTAGGAATTCTGAAATCTATCTACATTATTATTGCACAATGAAAATTAACTTAACAACTTACAGTTTTGTGGCAGTATCCATTTTAGGGAATTATCTACAGTCGGCAGTACCTATAAATTTTAAGTAAATCATCTTCTCTTCACAATAATACATACTTTCTCTAATATAAGTAAGAGAGGTTCACTACCACTACACTGATATCCAGCCATATAAAGCCACACTGTCAAACTCAAACGTCAACCAACCATGACATCTGTCACAAATGACATGACAGCCGTTACTTCTCAAGCCCCTTTACTTTACCCTATAAATTAAAAAGCCGTGACGTTTCGAGTCGATGTGCCCATCACTATATCATACATACTTACAGCTATGCGAGTTGTTTACAAACATATAATTACTTGGTAGGTTGATGCATATCTTAAGGTGTATTTGTGTGCGTTTTGACAGCTGTGTGTGCGTGTGTGTGTGAAAGACTAGCAGTGCCACGCGATTACACCCGCCCGACTTTTATCCCTTTTGCTCTGCTCCTAAGGGTCGTAGCGTGATGTTAAATAAACCATAACCTTCCTCAAAAATTGAGCTATCCAATGCAAAAAGATTTATTCAAATCCGACTGGTAGTTCCTGAGGTTAGGAGAGGAGCTCGTGGCTAAATAATAACAGCCGCTCGGGTCGATCGTTAGGTTAAGCCGTGCTTGCCTAGGTTGGTCTGTGGATGGGTGACCGCCCATTACATACCGAGTTTCCTCCGTGCCTTGGAAAGCACGTTAAGCAGTTGGTCCCGGCTGTCATTTGTGATCTTTGACAGTCGTTACAGGTAGTCAGTGGCCCAAAAAGTCTGACAACCAGTCTTACCAAGGCGTATCGTATTACCCAGTACAAACTGGGTTGTGGAGGTCAGATAGGCAGTCGCTCCATGTAAAATACTGGTATTCAGCTGCATCCGGCTAGACTGGAAGCCGACCCCAATAAAAACTTGGGAAAAGGCTAAGCAGATGATGAGTTCCTGAGGTTAGCGCGTTTAAACAAACAAACTATTTAGTTTTATTATGTTGGTATGTAAATGTTGAGTGTGTGTGTGTGTGTGTGTGTTTGTGTACAAGACAAGCGTGGGATGTGTGCGTGTAAACTAGTTTTCTTGGTCTATGAGTGATTGTAAATCCTAGCGACCACACAGTGGACTGATCAAATTAATTTATTTATTTATTGCTTTGATTTCATTATACAAACAAACATAAACTTACGTATTTGTCCCATGGGTGTAAGCAGAAACAACAGAACAAGACCTGTTACGATCCTTATAATTATGTTTTTTTGCGTATAATAATAAATGATTTAAATATCTGATTTCTCTTATTGATAACTTGTTTTTGGGATGAGTTTGACATTAGCAATACTGTCAAATTTATTTTGACAAAGGGTGCATTTTTATGAATGACAAGTATCTCAATAAGTCTTTGACATAAATGGCAAAACACAGGTGTAGGTGCTATGAGTTCACCTCTGCCTTACGCTTCAGGGATTACGAGCGTGATATTATGTTACTACTATTCATCAAGGCACCTGTAAGTCGTAAAAATATACTCTACCTTTAGTAAGGTAGAGTTTCTACTATGATTTTAAAATAGCTTCGCCAGTTATTTAGATGTCGTCCTTATAATAATAGGAGGAAAAGAATTGCCAAGAATTGCCACAAAATTAAGACCGATGGAAATGATAGAGGGAAGTCTTGGCCCAGCAGTGGGACATTACAGGTTAGTTATAATAGCTAGCTTAATGTTAACAAAACAACATGTATCTCGGTGACTACAGGAGCTAAATTAGCAACTCTATTTGTGGTGGTTCAAACTTCGTTTGAAATACTGTTAGAATAAAGTTCTAATCAGCTTGCACTGCAAAGTGGTTGTTACGGCAGTCACTGGGGGCCGAATAGTGCGAAATGAGTGGTTTTTTGCGATTTACAAAAAGTCTATTGATTGGACTGAAAAATTAAAACACTATGATGCTAAGATTGTTGCTTGCAGAATTATTTGCCCTTTCCCTAATATGTCTTTATACGAATTACGAACCAAAACAAATAAACCATATATCGTTTTTCATTACAAAAAATGTTTAAGATCAATGCCATCCAACGTGGCAATGCTGCCAGCCTTCTGGGCACTTTTCCTGTTGACAGCGATGTGGACGAATTTTTCGACGCCCTGTAACCCTTTTTGATACTTGTATTTTTATTTCTATTATAGAGTTAGTAAGTAAGTAATGTAAATATTATAGAAAATAAAAGTATAATAATAGATCACGATAGATGATGATTCAAGACTTGAACAGGCTTATTTTTGGTTTTCAAAGTTAAGAAGTTTAATAAATGTAGGTGGGTCAATGACCGCTATTCTCATCTTAACTGGCACCAACTATACACAGTTCTACGGTAGATCTAATGGGATTTCTTATTCCTACTAGTTCTGCGATTTTGTACCACCTTAAATCGTAGGTCTAGTAGAAACAAAAAGTCCCATTAGTTCTACTGCAATTTACGGTAGAACTAATGGGAATTTTTGTTCCCACTAGTCCTACTATAACGTGAGATAAGGGCGGGAAGATGATGATTGAAAAATCCTTCCATCTAAAAGACCTGATTTGTAGGCACCCTACCTAGATTGACTCTACAGATTATACAGGGTGTAAAAGACCTCAACACGAAGCCGTCAACCAAGCATTCTGTACATCAAACTAACTTTACGCAAAAATTATTGCTCTCGGGTTGAGATCTGTCATTATTGTGATAACACTGTCTGTCTACGTGCGGGAGAACTGTCCGTTGGTGTAGAGATGCGATCCGGTCGATAGTTGCTATCGATGATTTCAGAGATAAATATTGGTTTGAATGTGGGGCAGGAAAATGAGATAAAGGTAACTGTGTTTTTTGGTGCAATAAGCTGTTCTTTTTTTATGACGACGACGAATGGCGCAGCGGTAGTGAGACTGCCTTACGTTCTTGGGGTCCCGGGTAGGAGCAAATGTTTGTGCGATGAGCATGGGCATTTGTTTCAGAGTCATGGATGTTTATATGTATAATAAGTATGTATTTACAAACAAAAAGTATCTATGTAGTATATCAACTATCTGGTGTCCACGATACAAACCTCGTTGCTTAGTGTGGCACTAGATGGCGCTGTGTGTAATGTCCAGCGATATTTATTTTAGGAATTCTGAAATCTATCTACATTATTATTGCACAATGAAAATTAACTTAACAACTTACAGTTTTGTGGCAGTATCCATTTTAGGGAATTATCTACAGTCGGCAGTACCTATAAATTTTAAGTAAATCATCTTCTCTTCACAATAATACATACTTTCTCTAATATAAGTAAGAGAGGTTCACTACCACTACACTGATATCCAGCCATATAAAGCCACACTGTCAAACTCAAACGTCAACCAACCATGACATCTGTCACAAATGACATGACAGCCGTTACTTCTCAAGCCCCTTTACTTTACCCTATAAATTAAAAAGCCGTGACGTTTCGAGTCGATGTGCCCATCACTATATCATACATACTTACAGCTATGCGAGTTGTTTACAAACATATAATTACTTGGTAGGTTGATGCATATCTTAAGGTGTATTTGTGTGCGTTTTGACAGCTGTGTGTGCGTGTGTGTGTGAAAGACTAGCAGTGCCACGCGATTACACCCGCCCGACTTTTATCCCTTTTGCTCTGCTCCTAAGGGTCGTAGCGTGATGTTAAATAAACCATAACCTTCCTCAAAAATTGAGCTATCCAATGCAAAAAGATTTATTCAAATCCGACTGGTAGTTCCTGAGGTTAGGAGAGGAGCTCGTGGCTAAATAATAACAGCCGCTCGGGTCGATCGTTAGGTTAAGCCGTGCTTGCCTAGGTTGGTCTGTGGATGGGTGACCGCCCATTACATACCGAGTTTCCTCCGTGCCTTGGAAAGCACGTTAAGCAGTTGGTCCCGGCTGTCATTTGTGATCTTTGACAGTCGTTACAGGTAGTCAGTGGCCCAAAAAGTCTGACAACCAGTCTTACCAAGGCGTATCGTATTACCCAGTACAAACTGGGTTGTGGAGGTCAGATAGGCAGTCGCTCCATGTAAAATACTGGTATTCAGCTGCATCCGGCTAGACTGGAAGCCGACCCCAATAAAAACTTGGGAAAAGGCTAAGCAGATGATGAGTTCCTGAGGTTAGCGCGTTTAAACAAACAAACTATTTAGTTTTATTATGTTGGTATGTAAATGTTGAGTGTGTGTGTGTGTGTGTGTTTGTGTACAAGACAAGCGTGGGATGTGTGCGTGTAAACTAGTTTTCTTGGTCTATGAGTGATTGTAAATCCTAGCGACCACACAGTGGACTGATCAAATTAATTTATTTATTTATTGCTTTGATTTCATTATACAAACAAACATAAACTTACGTATTTGTCCCATGGGTGTAAGCAGAAACAACAGAACAAGACCTGTTACGATCCTTATAATTATGTTTTTTTGCGTATAATAATAAATGATTTAAATATCTGATTTCTCTTATTGATAACTTGTTTTTGGGATGAGTTTGACATTAGCAATACTGTCAAATTTATTTTGACAAAGGGTGCATTTTTATGAATGACAAGTATCTCAATAAGTCTTTGACATAAATGGCAAAACACAGGTGTAGGTGCTATGAGTTCACCTCTGCCTTACGCTTCAGGGATTACGAGCGTGATATTATGTTACTACTATTCATCAAGGCACCTGTAAGTCGTAAAAATATACTCTACCTTTAGTAAGGTAGAGTTTCTACTATGATTTTAAAATAGCTTCGCCAGTTATTTAGATGTCGTCCTTATAATAATAGGAGGAAAAGAATTGCCAAGAATTGCCACAAAATTAAGACCGATGGAAATGATAGAGGGAAGTCTTGGCCCAGCAGTGGGACATTACAGGTTAGTTATAATAGCTAGCTTAATGTTAACAAAACAACATGTATCTCGGTGACTACAGGAGCTAAATTAGCAACTCTATTTGTGGTGGTTCAAACTTCGTTTGAAATACTGTTAGAATAAAGTTCTAATCAGCTTGCACTGCAAAGTGGTTGTTACGGCAGTCACTGGGGGCCGAATAGTGCGAAATGAGTGGTTTTTTGCGATTTACAAAAAGTCTATTGATTGGACTGAAAAATTAAAACACTATGATGCTAAGATTGTTGCTTGCAGAATTATTTGCCCTTTCCCTAATATGTCTTTATACGAATTACGAACCAAAACAAATAAACCATATATCGTTTTTCATTACAAAAAATGTTTAAGATCAATGCCATCCAACGTGGCAATGCTGCCAGCCTTCTGGGCACTTTTCCTGTTGACAGCGATGTGGACGAATTTTTCGACGCCCTGTAACCCTTTTTGATACTTGTATTTTTATTTCTATTATAGAGTTAGTAAGTAAGTAATGTAAATATTATAGAAAATAAAAGTATAATAATAGATCACGATAGATGATGATTCAAGACTTGAACAGGCTTATTTTTGGTTTTCAAAGTTAAGAAGTTTAATAAATGTAGGTGGGTCAATGACCGCTATTCTCATCTTAACTGGCACCAACTATACACAGTTCTACGGTAGATCTAATGGGATTTCTTATTCCTACTAGTTCTGCGATTTTGTACCACCTTAAATCGTAGGTCTAGTAGAAACAAAAAGTCCCATTAGTTCTACTGCAATTTACGGTAGAACTAATGGGAATTTTTGTTCCCACTAGTCCTACTATAACGTGAGATAAGGGCGGGAAGATGATGATTGAAAAATCCTTCCATCTAAAAGACCTGATTTGTAGGCACCCTACCTAGATTGACTCTACAGATTATACAGGGTGTAAAAGACCTCAACACGAAGCCGTCAACCAAGCATTCTGTACATCAAACTAACTTTACGCAAAAATTATTGCTGGGAAACAACTTTTTTTTTTGGGGTGAAAAATCATGTTTTGTGGTAGAACTCAATGTAACGCACTCAAAACATTGTGCTGATGGATGGATTGAATAGTACGGGAGTCGTGGAGGTGTTTAAAGTAAAAATCTTACATTAAAACCTTGTATTTAAAATAAAAATTGGCAAAAAGTTGGAACTTTGACTCTCTATATCTCCGTAACTAGAAGGTAGAAGAAATGAAAGAAAATAATGACGAACGGGGAAATCAAGTGCCTTTCGGCTTCGTTAAGAGGTGTTTTACAACCTTTATACATATTTGCATTGACGACCCGAATGGCGCAGCGGTAGTAAGGCTGCCTTACGTTCTTAGGGTCCCGGGTTCGAATCCCGGTAGGAGCAAATGTTTGTGTGATGAGCATGAACATTTGTTTCCGAGTCATGGATGTCTAAATGTATAATAAGTATGTATTTACAAACAAAAAGTATCTATGTAGTATATCAACTATCTGGTGTCCACGACACAAGCCTCGTTGCTTAGTGTGGCACTAGATGGCGCTGTGTGTAATGTCTAGCAATAATGATTTATTTATTATTTATATCTAAGAAGAACATCTGTCATTTTCATGTCATATATATTTACTTACATTACTAACGTCTATAGATTTTATTTAATTTGCAATGTGTGTGTGTCAGTTTGCTTAATTTATGATTTAGAACAACTTCCTCTATTTTTCTATGGAGTTGACATTTCACATGTTGGTTCAGTTTCGATGACAATTATTTTTTTATGATAAACAAAAAAAATAGATAAATAAATAATAAATAAATGATCTGATTCTACATCAAGGATTGGCTCCAGATGACTAACCAGAGCATGTCTGGCCAGGGTTGGGCCAAGAGATCATTCAAAAGTCATATAAAATGGTCGTACATAACATCTTTTAGAGGATGTACAAAAATAACACATTTATTTTAAAACAACAGACGATTATTACTATTAATATTTAGTTAAGCACCAGTTATTATTATAATCTGTTACGTTTTTCATCTGAAACAATACAAAATTACTTAAATTGAACCAACATCGCGTGTCTGGTCTTTAAACTCATTGCAATATTATAAAAAACGTTGTGTCATTTTTTAAAGTATTGCAACCTTTGTAAAATTATGTGTGGACTGTTTTTGTTCCAAGGTTGAAAATGGAACACATACAAAAAGTTTTGAAACTATAATGCAACCTCTAAGGTCGCTTCAAAATAGAATAAGAATTTAAAAGTAAAGCAAATGCTACTAGTGATTGCAAGCGTTTCAGCTGAGCATTGAGATCCTGGGTTCGAGTCCTAGGTCGGGCAGAGTGTTATTGGGTGTTACCATCAGGAATTTCTAAGTAGCAGCTATCAAGTCGGGATTTGCGCCGGGCTTGTGGGGTTGATGATAATATGATTACATTGCTCACCCCAAACTACATATAACTTATACATAATGGCTAAATGTATTTGTACTATTGAAGACCCGAATGCCGCAGTGGTAGTGAGGCTGCCTTACGTTCTTGGGGTCCCAGGTTCGAATCACGGTAAGAGCAAATGTTTGTGTGTTGAGCATGGACATTTTGTTTCCGAGGCATGGATGTTTATTATGTATATAAGTAAGTGTTTACAAAAAAAAAAAAGTATCTATGTAGTATATCAACTATCTGGTGTCCACGACACAAGCCTCATTGCTTAGCACACTAAGCAATGAGTGCTGTGGCACTAGATAGCGCTGTGTGTAATGCCCAGCGATATTAATTTATTTTTTATTTACTATTGAGTTATTGTGTTGTCGTTTCAGTTCATTTAATATTATGATCAGGTTTAATAACTTAGATACAATTACATAACTTGGGGAAGGGCGGAGCATCCTAAAACAAGCATACTATTTGCTTAAATGGATTCTCCCCATTGTAACTAGATTAAGTTATTTAAGTTGAAGCAATAAACTTTATTTTTATTTTTATTGAGTACACTTCTGCTTAGCCCTTCGGGGATCAAAAGCGTGATGTTATGTCATGTTAAAATTAATGTAGATGGCGGCACAATCGCACATCAGTGTGACGACGAATCACAGCAATATAAGTTAACATTGGTGTCGATTCTGTTGTGCACAAACTAAACTTAATCTATGCTATTGCTATCTTTTACTAAAAGGCAGTGCGAGAAAAGGACGGCTATAGCTGTGAACTAAGTTAGACATGTCAAAATAGTTTATGCCTTGCGCTTCACCTTGTTTTTAGTCGACATGTTTTTACGTGCACCCTTCATTTGTACGGAAATATTGGTTCAAATAAAATTTGACAGCTCTAAATTACGTCCGTCTCTTTCTCGTTTTATTATAGAGAAAAAGATAGCAATAGCCTAAATTAAGTTTAGTTTGTGCACAACAGAATCGACACCATTCGCAATAATGTGATCAAAAAGTATTGCATTAATTTGTTGGTAATAAAGAGTTCACTGACGGTCTGCCAGTTATCACCCTTATGCTCTACGAAATAAAGTTGAAAATAATAGACCGTCAGTGAACTCAGGAGTACTAACAAAAATAATGCAATGCAGTGGCTTGTGTGCCACAGGTAGTTTTACGTATTGCTATTTCCGTTTTAAATTTAGGCCACGTTTTAAATCGATCTTTAAATAAATATTACTATTAGTCCCCATTACGAGAAGCTATAAATTTTGTAAACACACATTCGGGTTCGCAACCTTTGGATCAAATAAAAATAAAAAAAAAGTGCGAGTCGGACTCGCGCACGAAGGGTTCCGTAGCATTATCTATACATTACACAAAACGGCAAAAAAATCACGTTTGTTGTATGGGACCCCCCGTTAAATATTAATTTTATTCTGTTTTTAGTATTTGTTGTTATAGCGACAACATAAATACATCATCTGTGAAAATTTCAACTGTCTAGCTGTCACGGTTCATGAGATACAGCCTGGTGACAGACAGACGGACAGACAGCGAAGTCTTACTAATAGGGTTCCGTTTTTACCCTTTGAGTACGGAACCATAAAAATGACAGCATTGACAGTCTAAGGGTGCGTACAGACTATATAACATAACATTGCTATATAACATGTTTCAGATAATGTGGACACTGAATGATTTATATGTCAATGTCAATTTCATAATGTGGACGTGTTATAAAACACAAGTTATATAATATGTTATATAGTCTGTACGCACCCTTACTTCAAAATGTCGGCCCAAATGTATACGTTCCTTGAAGTCAGATGCGTTCCAGTACCACAAAACATTAAACGACAGCTCTTTATATCGCTAAAATATAACCCGACCAAGTGAAATTGCTCATTAGTTTCGTATCACAATTAAATTACTTAACGTTGATTGAATTTGGAATTATTTTTTGTTAATGGTAGAAGTTCTTTATTTACAAAAAACGGGGACTCTAGGGTACCTACTTGACGACCCGAATGGCGCAGCGGTAGTGAGGCTGGCTTAAGTTTGTTAGGGTTCCGGGTTCGAATCCCGGTAGGAGCAAATGTTTGTGTGATGAGCATGGATATTTGTTTCAGAATCATGGATGTTTTTATGTAAGTATAATAAGTATGTATTTACAAAAAAAAAGTATCTAAGTATGTAGTATAATTATGAACTCTGGTGTCCACGACACAAGCCTTGTTGCTTAGTATGGCACTAAATGGTGCTGTGTATAATGTCCAGCTATATTTATTTATTTTATTTGTTCTATCGAATAAATCCATACATAATACTACCGATTGGAGTGACTTTCATCTGACCTCCACAACCCAGTTAGTACTGGGTAATACGATACTCCTTGGTAAGACTGGTAAACTGGTAGACTTGCCGTGTGGTATCCGGCAGAGTAGAATAGAACCAACCCATTACACTCACGGGTGTCGTCTAAGGCGACTAATGTCTGACGCAGAACACCTTGCGCCTCCGTAGACCTGAGAATGGGCAGCAGCGTTTCCTGTTAGTCTTTCATCACTGCGATCTCCAATCCGCCTGACAAGCGTGGAGATTACGGCAAATTCCTCCCATCAAGGGAGAGGCTTATGTCCAGCAGTGGACGTTATGGGCTGTAGTTGTTGGTAAGACTGGTTGATAAATGTAACTCCCCGTAATTAAAATGCCCCAAATATAAAATATACCAATAATAAGGTGAACAAAACAACGGTTAAATTACACACTCTGCTGATTATGCAAAATTCTGCACTAACTACATTATAAAACTTGACACCCGAACACAATTAGGCATTTAAAAGTTAAAAGCTGATATTAATCTTATACACCGTAATAATAGCAATTATAATGCTTAAATACCACTTCTAAATGTGTAATAATTAATTGTTTTTATCTATTTAGTATTGTTTTTGGTTAATTTTTAACTGTGTGGTTGTTAACATGATTTATTTAACGGTAAATTGTTTAATTCAGTTTAATTGCAGTTACACGTGCGGGTGTAGTTTTTTTTTAATGCTATCTAGATTTTACATAAAACAACAATTGTTTTATCTCAGAAGCTACATAAGCAGCTTAAAATTAAACCATCAAATAAAAATGTTATGACATTTTAATTTACTCAAGTTTTTTGACGCATTTTTTTTGTTTATTGCTAATTTAGTTAGTATTGTTTATTTTAATTTATACCTAAATGTATTTCATATATTTTAGCTCAAGTTGAATAACTTTATACTTAGATTTTAAAATATTATCAAAATAAACTCAGTGAGCTTCAATAATAACATCAAATCTAGCTCATAAATAAATGTTGAATTATTATTTTTATTCTTATGGGCCTATACTACCTCAAATGGCTTAGCATGATCCTCCGTTACGCCTAAAATACTGCAGCATTAATTTTGAAATAAATATACCTATGGTAAAGTTGAGAATTAATTTTAGATCCTTTATTTGGCGGAAACACGATTTCGTAAACTTTTCTCGATAGAAAAAAAATCCAAAGTTACCTCCAAATCGAACAATAAACCGCTGGTATTCAAAAAGTACCTCCAATTAGATCATGAAACTTTGCATATTAACTGAACTAACTATAAAGCAGGTCTTATGTTTTTTTTAATTTTTTCCAAAAGACGTAAATTTGATTTTATAAAGAATAAAAACCACTCATTTCGCACTATTCGGCCTGCAGTGACTGACGTAACAACCACTTTGTAGTGCAAGCTGATTAGAACGTTATTCTAACAGTATTTAAAACGAAGTTTGTACCACCACAAATAGAGTTGCTAATTTGAGGTAGTATAGGCTCTTAATACCTAGTTTTATTTAATCCTAGCACTAAAAATTTAATACGACAGTAAAAAAGGCGAATGTATGAATGCTTCATTTATAAAATTAAAATTGCAATTAACATCTTGCGGTAATTTTACTTGTTTTATTGTTTTTGTCAATGATGGTGGTCTGTATTTTTGAAGGTAAAATCTGTATACATTTTACACTAGGTTTTCCAAAGTCAAACTGGATCTTGGAGTCAAAGCACGTTATGCTGATAATCCCGGATGTCATTTATGAATATCTGACATGCGTTACGGCTTACGGGCGGTGAGATACCAGAAAGTCTGACATCCACTCTTACCTGGGGTATCGTGAATCGTGTTACCCACTTATAGGGTTTTGGTAGAAGTCAAGAATAATAAGCTACTTTCCTCCATCAATAAATTGCAAATCTATTTAGTCCGTCAGTTAGAGCATTGGAAAATAATGGACACGAATTTTTGTTTTTGTAAATCAATGGATATTAACAAAGATAAAACGCGGGAGTGGGGGCTCGTGACGTCAGAACGCACTAAAAATTATACCAAGGCGTGACGTATTGAGAATTTTAAAAGCGTCGTATTTTTGTCAATTTTGGTTTACGTAACAAAAGAAAAAATACGGGTCAAATATTTTGTGAAAATCTAACTGATGGAATTATTAGATTTTTTCAGTACACAAGCCTATATATAATAGGCAGTCGCTCTATGTGCAATACTGGTAAACACTTGCATTGGTTAGATTGGAAGATGATAAGCTCTTAGACTCAAATATATTTTATGATTGCATTTTTTTAAAACTGCATCGTTGGTCTAGCGGTTGCTAGCGTGACTGCTGATCATGAGGTCCTGGGTTCGATTCCCAGGTCGGGCAAAGTGTTATTGGGTTTTTCCAGTAGGATTTCTCAGTAGCAGCCACGGAGTCTTGATTTGTACCCAGTTGATGGCAATAGGCTCGCTCCCAATTACATGGGACTTAAACATCACTGGCGAAATGTGGGTAGACCTATACAGTAGGCATGATGACTGACTAAAAAAAATATGATACTGTTTAGTCCGTCATCGTCAGTTAGATTATCGAAAAATATTCGATACGTGTTTTTGTTTTATCAAATTAATAAAAATTTACGAAGACAAAACGTGTCAAAGATCAGGAGTGGGGCTTGTGGCTTCGTGACGTCACAGCTGATAAAAAATGTACTCAAATGTGACGTAACACGAGTTTTCGAAGCACTGTATCGTCTTAATATTTTGTTTACGTGAAAAAAGAAAAAAATATGTGTCCAATATTTTTTGGAAATCTATCTGACGGACTAATTAGATTTTTTTTTTGTCACCTACCCTATTTAAGTTGACATTAGCAATAATGTGATCAATAAAAATTGCATTTGTTGGTACTAAAGAGTTCACTATGACGGTCTGCCAATTTTCACCCCTAAAGCCTTAGTAATAAAGTTGAAAATAGTGGACCGTCAGTGAACTTAGTAGAACTTAGGTAATTAGGTATACCTCTGCCTAAGCCTTCGGTGATTACAGGCGTGATGTATTTTTTAAATATGTTTTTTAAAAACTCCTCAGATGTAGACCATTGGCGAAAAATTTGGCTACGACGATCCCCGACGATGCCTAACAAAAGCAGATGGTGTTACTTCAAAAAATGTATTGCAAAACAATGTTTATTTAATAATGTTTTTAGTACGTTAGTCGTATTGACCTCCGAATGTTCTCCCCGGCGTACGTTCCGCGCGCTGCGCTCGTAATTGATGTGCATAAACACGACGCGTATACAGGGTGCGCCGTTTGTTGTTTATGACTTAATCAGTTGGTTTTTTTAGGTGTTTGATTGATTGGACCTGGTTTGGGAAACCTTGGTTTTGAAAATTTAGTGATATATGAAAAGGCATAATTAAGAAAAGAAGAAAGAAAAATAAACATAAAAATGTTATGTTTTTTAGCTTCCTTAAGGTGAATGCTCCAACCAGTCCGCGAAATTCAAATTTTCTTACGTTTTTTGCAATTTTCAGGCCAGTGCTAAGTTAAAGGTCTAGCAATGACTTTGACCTAGAAAAAATCGTTCCTCGACTTATATGAACTTAGAGGGTTGTTTTGATGATTTTGATGTTTATAATTCTGTAACTACATACTTACGTCTTACAACCGCGAACAATATTTTAATCAACATACAACCTAGCACTGGTCGGCAAATTGCAATAAACGTAAGAAAATTTGAATTTCGCGGGCTACCCTGACGTTTTCACCTTAATGTAAATCTTTGTTTAAATAATTACACTAAGTACAAACTACAACTCTAAATAATAATAAAAATAATGTACATGTAACAAAACGGTTACAGGGACTCAAAAAAATCGTCCACATCGCTGTCAACAGGAAAAGTGCCCAGAAGGCTGGCAGCATTGCCCTTTGGCCAAAAAATAGCCTAAGGCCTATTTTTTCACGTGAAGAGTCGACCAACCGCTTAACGATTTCTCGAAATACTAGGTGGGCACTCGGACCCCATGGCCCTAGTGTTTCAACCCCAAATAGCTCAAACACATAATTACCAATTAAATTATTGTATTTGCGCCGTTTGAGGTTTTCAGGACCTGCAGCAGCCGCCCCAGCGCAGCACACTGTGCTAGGAAGATAGGATGGCGCAAGGGTGTCGATGCAAGTTGCGTCCCACACCAAAGGCCTACCCAACTTCCATGGCATTATGGTCATACCATCTGGTCTCTTATCCCATCGAAGCGTGCCAAGCCAGTGGGTTTAATAATTATGTTGATCATAGAGGTCTTCGATATTGAAAATCGAGTTAAGGAACTCAAATAGAGTTGGGCAGGACACCTGGCATGGCGCTGTGGTGGCAGATGGAGTGAAGCTGTGACCGAGTGACGTCCAAGGAACGGAAAGACAAGTGTTGGTCGTCCGGCGGCCATCGCTGGAATCTGGTACAAGAACGTGGAGCTTGGCACAAGCAAAGAGAGGCCTATCCCAGCAGTGGCTGAAGTCAGGCTGTGAATAACTATGATGAGAGGCATTCACAGTGGGCAGGAGATTTCGATGAAGATGAGTCTAGTCATATCTCATCTTTGCTGTTTAAACGTAGAAGATGAGGAGTTTGCATTTATATCAATAGATGTACAGACATGGAGTGTGGTTTGCGGCTAAATAGAGAGTAGGGATTCCATTTTCCGCACTTAGACTCTCATTCAGTCCGTTGTGCGTAGGTGTCCTGGCTAAGTTAGCCAGCCTAGCTCCGCCCAGAAACACAGAAGTTTCCTGGGAGCTTCACAGGCTTCGCGGATCGACCTAACCGTTGCGAGGATTTGTTTGCGTTGGGTAGCCACGGCCTTGCATTCCAGGATGACGTGGGCGGCTGATTCTTCGGCGTCAAAGCAGGCCCTGCAGAGTGGGCTGTCCGAGGCGCCTATTAGCCCGTTATTGTCGCTATTATTATTCTGAGGTTATTTTGATAGATATTTGTGGCTAAATAATAACAGCCCCAGATTCGATCTTCAAGACGAATTATTCCTTGCTTGGTTGGCTTGTGGACGTCCATTGCATGCCGAGACTTTAACATGCCAAGGAAAGCATGTTATATGTAGATCGTTGATAGTCTACGGTATGTCAGAAGCTCGAAAGTCCTTGTCAAGGGGTATCGTGCTCCGGGGTTGCGGGACTGTTCGAAAGAGATACCGTGGCCCCGGAACACAAAGGGCGATGAAGGAACATGGATAGGTTTTAGTCAGTAAAAGTCTGACACTCCCTCCTGCTCCGCCCAGAGCGGGAGGAGTCATTTGATGATTTCCCATCGGAAAAAGGGGGTATCGTGCTATCTGCAGCTGGGCTGTGGAGGATAGGAGAGAAACACTGGTATTCAGCTGCATCCAATTAGACTGGAAGCCGACGGGAAAAGTCTAGGCAGTTGATGAAATAAAAGCACAGCAACAAATCAAATCAAACGTCCTATAAACAAAAATTTAGAAAGCACACAAGCAAACGTAATTAATCAATCATCAACGGCTTTGCGAACATCCTATATTTGAACGCACACGCACACACCCATACACACACAAGCACATAGACACACAGAGTCGAGCGCAGCGGCGCGTAAATAAATTTTGTACGGACAAAACTGTTATTTTAAAATAATAATTGATGTGCATTCACATTGTCCATAGCAATTGTCAATGGTTGTGGTTCTTTTTTTTTCTTTTGTATAGCGCGTATGTCATTATATTTTTACCTAGAACTTTAAATATAGGGATACGAATTAATTTTTCCGCTTGGCTGTCAAGGCTTGGTCTAGTAATTATGCGGATTTCTGTGGCTTTAGTTCATAATAGAATTGTTGGGTACGACGGTGGGCTAGGCTCATGTTGTATTAAGACCTTGAGAGATATGGTGTCCTAGTACTTTTTGAAAATACTTAGCTTAAAACTCGTCAGCAATTGAGTAAGCGTTGTTTGGGTAGTTCGTTATATGAATGAAAAAAGGCTTGGTTCATAACAGAATTTTTGGTTATAATGAGTATTATTTCTTGACCTTAATAGATATGGTGTCCTAGTACTTTTTTAAATATATTCACTTGAATAAACGTTATGTCGTTTTTCGAATGAGATGAGGTTTGGGTCATAATATACTCATTATACTTAGAATTGTTGGGTGTGATGGAAGGCTAGACCCTTGTTGTTTGGAGATCTTGAGTTGAGAGATATAGTGTCCTAGTACTTTTTAAAAATAATTTGTCACTACTTTGAGTAGGTCAGCGTCTAACAACTTTCAAGGGGATTGATATAAATTTTTCGGTAGGTTATGACTTATGACATTACAGGCTGATTTTGGGAAATTCCGTGTTTATACCTGGAAAATAAATAAGTCCGTAAGAATCTATTAATTTGTTTTTTTATTCAAAATTCGTATTAATAAGTAAAACCGGTTAATGAGTCGTAATTTTTTTTATCATCGCCTTTGAATTTACTACTACAATTTGCTTTCCCTGTTCTTTACATAAATTCTTTTAGTTACGGTCTAATGATAAAGAGGAGTTGTTGTATCCTTCGCGATTAATTAGTTTGAGTAGAGAGTATCAGCTGCTATCAGCAACACGATGTTTTTAAGTGTTATAATAGTTATTTATGCAACTGTTGTATAATGAGGGGTATTAAAACACGAATGTGGGTTTATCACACGAGGCGAAGCCGAGTGTGATAATAGTATCACATGAGTGTTTTAATACCTAATTATGTACAGTTGCATACAAGACTTTATCTACATCCATGATATGAATCCTCCATAAAAGGTTCTGAAACCATAGGGTGTTGCAGTGTTGTAAGAAGTCTATGTAAATTCATGGAAAGTTTAATTGCTGAGTATTTAATACAAACAAACCATGTATAGGTAATAACATAATTATTTACATTTTGATTGTACAATTATTAAAATGCACAAAGCTTGTATCACTAATTTTTGTAAACAACCAAAATATGCAATGCAATACTAATATCGAACAAAAATGGCGGGATACGACGTGAATTCGAATTAACCTATAAGTTTTTTTTTTAATTACGGCGCTGTGGTAGTGTATCGCACGTGCTAGACAATGTTCTTTTTTTAAAACGAGTTGCATAATGAAATTTAGTACAACATTATAACACCCGTTTGGGTGTTATAATGGTTATAATGACACTGGCTGTTTTAATGTTGGCCATAAGCTAACTGTTTCAGATACTTTTATAGAGGATTTATAGCATGGGCGTAGATAAAATTAATATAAGACCAGGTCTGAGTACCGTATTATAAGTTAGGACGGGCAGGACGCACATGTCAATGAGTTTGCGCTTCGAACTCGAAGTCACGAGATTGTAACCCAGCGCTGTGCCTCGTGACCAGCTGGCTTGTTATAAACCGTGGAGCATATGTAGATTTTATGCTGCTTCAACAGGTCGGTAATGTTCAGGATTGTTCCGTTCATCGCGACGCGTCATTAGCGTCTTCATGGGCCATGCAGTAGCTTTTCCAGGTATTTTCGACTCTGCTATCGATGTCTCTTTCTTACCTGTTATCGAAAACCAAGCCCAAGTACTCTATACTCATCGATATTATCATCCATTTCCTGCCCATCTACCTTGACCCTACGCTTAGTGCTGTTGGTCATGAGCTGGGTTTTATAGCGATTCATTAGGCCAGCAGTGGGACAGCACAGGCTAACAAATAAAAAAAAAAAAACAGCCCTTCCATACATTTGACCATGTAGGTCTTGCAGTAGGTACGTGCAATACGTGGTAAATTTATAATAATTTTTATTAATGATAATAATAATTAACACCCTGTATACTATTACATTTATAACATCTAAAAACATAGTGTTGTTGATAACAGCTGATAATCTACTCTAATTAATCGCGCGAAACCTGCTTAAAGAAAAATCACAGTAATTTTATTTTAGGCTAAGTGACTTTAAAATTATATTAAACCATCTAAATGCAAAAAAATAGATCCTAAAATGATAAACTGCCTTTCAGTTCAAGTCCAAAGGAAAAACCGGCCAAGTGCGAGTCGGACTCGCGCACGAAGGGTTCCGTACCAATTATTATAAAAAAAACCGGCCAAGTGCGAGTCGGACTCGCGCACGAAGGGTTCCGTACCAATTATTATAAAAAAATCACGTTTGTTGTATGGGAGCCCCCCTTAAATATTAATTTTATTCTGTTTTTAGTATTTGTTGTTATAGCGGCAACATAAATACATCATCTGTGAAAATTTCAACTGTCTACCTGTCACGGTTCATGAGATACAGCCTGGTGACAGACAGACGGACAGACGGACAGACGGACAGACGGACAGACAGCGAAGTCTTAGTAATAGGGTTCCGTTTTTACCCTTTGGGTACGGAACCCTAAAAATCACGTTTATTGTATGGGAGCCCTTAAATATTAATTTTATTCTGTTTTTAGTATTTGTTGTTATAGCGGCAACAGAAATACATCATCTGTGAAAATTTCAACTGTCTAGCTGTCACGGTTCATGAGATACAGCCTGGTGACAGACAGACGGACAGACGGACAGACGGACAGACAGCGAAGTCTTAGTAATAGGGTTCCGTTTTTACCCTTTGGGTACGGAACCCTAAAAATGGGAATTTTATGTCAAGATTTCAAGTAACAAAAACTTTGTCCATCTTCGAATTTCAAATAATTCTCGCGCCAAACTTTTTAGTCCAATTTTAATTTCAGCGATTAAAAAGCAGATGCGACATTCTTAAAAGTTTGACAGTAACAAATTGTTGCCAGACTAAAAAACATTGAAGTCGAATAAAATATAGACTGTATTTTTACAACTATTTAACCTTTATGGTTTAATTCCAATTTATAAGGTTCCTTAACCAGTTTGATCGAGTAGTGTGAGCAAAAAAACATTGCTTTTTGAAACTTGCAGTAGACACGGCAGCATTATTCTTTGAGTCGGTACAAATCTATTTTGTTGCTGTTTTACGGACACCTCGCATAAATGAGGACATGACAAACGGAATCAAAAAGGCGACTATTCTTTTAGTAACACGAGTTTTAATTTAAAAATATTCCGTCAAGGATTAGGTAATCTTTTGCCTTATAATTTTACATAAAGTTGCATAATATTATGAAAAATTATAATTTTATACGCTTCCCTAAGCTTTGTTGCTATTCTGGAATTGTCACTGTATAATATTGTTATTCACACTATAAAAAAGATCATTATCAATAATAAAATTCCTAACTATTTTTTTTTTTGCAAAATTAATTTTCCTTTTGTTATGTAATCAGCCTGTGTCAAACAAAAAAAGACAAAAATTTTTGAACATAATTTTAAATTGTAGGCCATTTTTTTGCATAATCAATTTCCTTTTTTATAAAAAAAACCGGCCAAGTGCGAGTCGGACTCGCGCACGAAGGGTTCCGTACCATTATTATCAAAAAAAGGGCAAAAAAATCACGTTTGTTGTATGGGAGCCCCCCTTAAATATTAATTTTATTCTGTTTTTAGTATTTGTTGTTATAGCGGCAACAGAAATACATCATCTGTGAAAATTTCAACTGTCTAGCTGTCACGGTTCATGAGATACAGCCTGGTGACAGACAGACGGACAGACGGACAGACGGACAGACGGACAGACGTACAGACGGACAGACAGACGGACAGACAGCGAAGTCTTAGTAATAGGGTTCCGTTTTTACCCTTTGGGTACGGAACCCTAAAAACGTTACCTAGAATATCTTCTATTTTATCTAAACAGCCAGTGCCAAACAAAAAAAAGAACACGGATATTTTTTTTACATTTTAGAAAAAATACTACGCAACAATTGGTCAAGCGGTACTTCCGTGACAACAAAACTGGGGCTATGGGGCTACCGTTGATGGGGTGGTCATTAAAATCCCATAAATAAGGCGAAGAGTCGCCGGTTCGACTCCCGATCGACATATGTTGCGCCATCGACAGGCTGCTCTTGTAAAAATAAATACGCGACAAAGAGTTTCAATTTTATAGAACTGGCAATTTTTATTGGTAAAAAAAGATTTTGGAGTGTTTCTCATAATTTTATGTTTCATTATTTTGTATGACACCTGTAATAAAAATAATTATGTCGACTTAAGGATGACATCTACAGCAGCTAATTATATAAACCCCTTGATCAATGACATAATAAATGTAACACCATTTTGTATTGTTGTACACTATGTTTAACTAAAAAATTAAAAAAAACAGTTATGTCTAATCATTCAATCAGTTTATAAAAACGAATGTTTAATAGATATTTATATTACTAAACACATATATCTTTTTAATTATTATTATCAATGAACGAAGTATGTAAAAACAGCTTATTGCTATATCTTAATTATTTCTAATATGCATTGTTAAAGACTTTGGTCATAGTTTCAGACATTTCTATTCTAAACGACACTTTTAATGTTTAATTACAGTTTTAATTGTAAAATGGCTTTATTTTAGGCATTGCTGGTTTAAACGTAATAAGTAAATCTAAAGGGCGAATATTGTAGGAATAAAGTTTTAATCAAAGTCATCACAGATTTTTAGTTAAAATTTACGTATTAGGAAGTTGAATGTCGGGTCTAAGGAATTTTTTATTAAAATTTCCTTAGACCCGATATTCAACTTCCTAATAGGTTCGTCTCATTAGACGAACCTTAAATTGGTGCTTACATCCGATTTATCCGATTTCTAGTGAGACATCTGATGAAATGTCATTTCTAACTTAAAATAGGCATTGAAACGTTCAACTATAGCCCATCTGAGAAAAATAAAACAGTGTTAACAAGAATAAACGACAATTCCTCTCGCCATACGCAAGGAGAATATCGCATCTATTTACATATTAAAAACTAACAAAAAAGTGCCAATTCTCTTGTACAAGTTTCGTACTTCTTTAACAAATGACAAGTGTAAATAAATGGCCTCATTGTGACATAGCTGAATCTACATAATTATTGCTCTATAAATTGTTCATGGTACAATAAAAAAAAAACTGGATACATTATGCTTTAGCTTTCGCGTGGCGGCAGTTGGCACATATTTTTGTTACAAAAAATCTATATATTGAAATTCGTGGTATGTAAAAATGTATTATGTGACGATTTCTTTGTGAATATTGAGGGGTTTTGGTGCATGGTTTGATGTGGCGGTTTTTTTAAAAGATCTATAATGTAACGAAATTAATAACGAATGACATTATATAGGGTGTTAGGGACTTTGACGCACAAAGGTTTACCTCGTGTTCAGTACATCATTCCGAAACCCTTCCACAAAGAAATTTTATTTTAATCTGCTGTTTCCTACAAAAGTACAATGAATGGAACAGCAGATTAAAAAAAAATACCGATGATACATTTCTATGTAGAGTAGTTCGGAATGATGCTCTGAAAACGTGATACGGTCGAACAAGCTCCAAATAGCTTGTTCGACCGCATCACGTTTTCAGAACAGTTTACAGTTTAACCCTCAAATTACATTGTAAAATGTAAACTAAATAGTTTGTTCGACCGTACGTCGGTTATTCTTCCACCCTGTATAGACGACTACTTACGAGTTATAACGCACAGGTTTTTTTTATTTATTAGTCTATACTTCCTTTTGGAAAATACTGGTCACTTGAGAAAACTTAATGTACAATTTTGTTTTTATTGTAATAGCTCAAATATAAATAAGTATGTGTTTTTAACACCCAACTCGAATAACATAAATAACACATACTTTTTATTTTACAGGCAAATAAAAAAAATCTGCAAAACGTCACGTCTAATATCTTCCGAAGTCACCCGAATTCGTCCGAACACGTTAATTGTGTATGTTATTAGTTCGCAAGGTGTGAACCGACCGACTTACAACTCGACTGGCAGAATACAACTTGTCTTCTGCCTTTTTAAATAAAAAAAGAAACAAAAGTTTAATTTGAAAAGGCAAAAAGTCAGTCCTTTATCGACCGACTCCCTTTTTCGTTCCGACAAGCGTTCACAAAATTACTCGGTGCAATACTTGAATAAAATCTACATATTCGGTTGTTTTATTTGATTTTTTGTAATTATCACGGTCTAGTACGATGTTTATATTTGTGGATTTTGACCTAAATAACGGAGATTTCTTTGTGAGATCGTTTTTTCAATCAACCTGTATACAATATAGAAAACGACCCATTACGTAGCCGTTATCGACGCATTCTGTACTTCAAACTAAGTTACTATAAATGCGAAAATTGCTGATAAAAAACTTTTTTGTTTGTGAAAAAATCCTGTTTTATTGTATATGAGTATGATAGTATTTAAAATTAAATAATACAATTTAGCAGTGTAATGACACAGGCTAACAGTAACAGTAAATTGTTAAAAATGATTAAAGTAAAAATTTGTATTTACTAATGATTTTAATTGCAATTGTAATGATTAAATTATAAATATGTTTAACTTCTAATTTATAAAATTAATGGATAACAATAATGTAAACTTACTTAATTCTTATTTTATTTGTTTTTCTGTTTTTTTTTTTTTTACTTTTGAATATTTGTGAAAAATGTATCTTCCGTATCCATATATCATCGGACTCCTCCGATGATATATTATGATATATTATGATTATGCAAGAGGCGGGTTTTCGCATTTTTTGGTAGGTACGTAAAACGATTTTAATTGTGAACGTGATCTGGTAAGATGTTTCTTTAAAGAGCAGCTGATCCTACTAATATTATAAATGCGAAAGGAGTTCGTGGCTAAATAATAACAGCCGCTCGGGTCGATTGTTAGGTTAAGCCGTGCTTGCCTAGGTTGGTCTGTGGATGGGTGACCACCCATTACATACCGAGTTTCCTCCGTGCCTCGGAAAGCACGTTAAGCAGTTGGTCCCGGCTGTCATTTGTGATCTTTGACAGTCGTTACAGGTAGTCAGTGGCCCAAAAAGTCTGACAACCAGTCTTACCAAGGGGTATCGTATTACCCAGTACTAACTGGGTTGTGGAGGTCAGATAGGCAGTCGCTCCATGTAAAAATACTGGTATTCAGCTGCATCCGGTTAGACTGGAAGCCGACCCCAATAAAACTTGGGAAAAGGCTAGGCAGATGATGATGTATCTTCCGTATCCGTTTGAAAACTTTCACCTTCAATATCTCCGTAACCAGAAGCTACAAAGATTGGCCCGATATTAAAAAAATATCACAATGACGAGAAGAACAAATGACTCTCGTCTTGTTAAACGTAAGTATATTTACTCCCGTTATTTTGCAAGGACTTCTAATATAGGTAAAAAAAAAGATTACATCAGGTAGATATATAACCAAACACCTGTAGGTACCTTGATAACATCATTTAGTCAGTAAAATGCCACGTCCTCGCGATCGACACGTCCATTCATCTGAAAGCCTCATGCAGAACTGACCTATTAAAGGTCGATGAATGACGTAACTGCGTAAGGTCCAAAATCTAGATTGACTGGTAGATAGGTTATAATATTTAACTACGGGCATAAAACTGATATTAATACAAATATTAATAAATTTATTACTAATATAAAATATTAATAACAGTTTTACTGTGTAAAACTACATTGTTTCTGTGATACAATGTTTTAGTTTTGTTTATGATTATCTGGATATAATTACTATGTTTATGAGGTATTAGGCTGACTCATGATTGCAGTTCACATAATATTAATATGTTTCTGCAATATTACATAAGGACCAATATAATGTGACGGAAAATTGGTCCTCTGGGAATACCGCATTTATACTAGAAAAAGGAAGACACTCCAATGCTTAAGACAATTTCTTTCATAATTCGAAGGGTTTTGGCGGTAATTAGTCGCCCTTTGAAAAAAAAGAAAGAAAGAATAAATATTTATTTGTCGCAAGAACATTGCTTCTTTTACGAAAAAATCGTCAAATTATCGCAACAAATTTTGACGAACTGTCAAATTGTATTTATTCATTCATTGCAATTGCACAATTGCGTTACGCAGTTTTTTTTATCAATACAATAGGCCTTTTCACCAGCGTGTATGTATGTTTGCTACCAGTAAATTATGTACCTATGAAGCCTTGTGACGAATTTACACATAATTTTTATGCATGTGACGAATATACTTTCAATGTATGGAGTTTACAAAAAAGTGACGAATTAACTTTGTGACTAATGTACAATAACCCGTAGGTATGACCAGCCTGCGTAGCATGACCACCGTAGAAACGAAAGAGAATCGACAAATCTTTTGTTCATCTGTCATTGAATCGACAAAATGACAGATGAAGATTTGTGAACGCGGACAAGGCAAAAAAAAAGATCGTAGCAGGAGGTATTCTGTCGTTTCTGCCTACACCTATGGGAAAGTGTGTATGTCTCTTAACATCATATATACCAAGAGAAAGAGCAACCTTCCCATTTCATCAACCCAGAAGCTCATTTAATTGTTCCTTTACATTTTCCCAGCGTGACGTGTCCAAGATGGCGGCCGTTACGGGCGACAAGTACAGTAATAGTCGCTATCTCAAGATCGACCTTAAGAACATCCGTAGTTTGAAATTGTTTTATTATTTTTTAATAGCAGCGCTTCGGTGAGGTGTTTTAGTCACGTGTGTTGATTTTACATTGGTTTTTTTTTAATCAAGAGGAAGGATTTATGGATTTTTTTTTGGTGCGCGAACTGTCAAACAGAATTTTAAGTCGAGTTCAGCTACAGAAAGTCTTAAGAAGAAGTAGTTAAGAAGAAGTCTTTTCAAGTTTTTCAGTTAAGTAGCGTTTGACAATTTAAGGGTAGGCAGGGATAATAAAGCCTAACATTGTCACTACTCTATAATAATATGTCACACTGTGTGTTTGCCTGTCTGGAAATCGTTTAAAAAAAAACAACAAATTTATTTTGTCCAACGAGACGCGCAGCTCAGATTGATATCGGGATCACAAGTTACGTTCCAAATTCTAGCCTAGAGTACATGTCAAGAATTTCTGCTAAAAAGACGAAGTTGTCCGAATTTTAGATCTAAGAATGTCTTGGTAACTACTGCTAACAACGCCTGTCATGTACTATATATTGTATGTAGTGATATATTTTGACAGCTACTCAGTGAACCTCATCCAGTGTTTAAACACGCTAAATCCTTGTCAGATTATGTCGGATTATTTAAAAGACTTTTATTTTCTGAATGTGAATTGTGATAGCCAGTAATATAAAGTATGCTACTTATTTTTGTTTATGGCAACTATGTAACATCACGTAACAAATGCTAATGATTGCCAGCGCAAAAAAAAAAAAACTACAAACTCGGTATTTTACGAACGCGCAAATATCTGCATGCAACAAAAATACCTTTCGTGTTTCCTTCATAAAGTCCAACAATTGCCATTGCTTACCTGTAACAAGAAACAGAGAAAATACATTACACACTCATCATAGATAAAATAAAAATTTTGGCGCCGAAACAAACGCTGGCCGCCATAAATTCTAGTCCAATAAAAAAGCAATTTAAAAAACATTCAAATTTGAAAAGAGAACAAGCCGACCCGGACTAGTGAGGTCCGCATGTTAGTTAAAAATCGACTATTTTTGTTTAGGTTAAGGGGAAATGTGGGTTCTAGTTATTTTGGTCGGTTCCCGTGGTTACTCACGCAACCATAACGTCATCCTTCGGTAACCACGCTAGCTGCACAACGTTATAACTTCACTATCGTGAGATTATCGGTGGTACTGTTAGTTCGCTTTTGCACATAAAATGTTTTTTTTATTGACAGTTTTTAAAGTGATAACTGATGGCAGAGATAATGCTTTAATTATGGGTTAGTGGTGTTAAGCGCTTTGGAATGTGAGATTATTATGTTTTAGATAAACAACCTCTTTTGTCTTTGGGAATATCAGAAGTCATCTTACCATAATAGAATAAAATATTTTTATCAGCTCAATCTCAAATGTTCATTCATAGTGATATCAAAATTAAGTATTATTACCTACTTACTTATGAAGTAGGAAACTTTTTGCCATATTTTTTGTATTAACAACATATGAACACGAATTTTTTACTACAAAAAAGATAAAAATACATACTACAGTTAACTAAGACCAGTGCAGCACGCGAACATTCAAAAACTAACGTCTTGACGTTTCCGCTTACTAAAAACTCCTACTGACGTTCCGCCAAATTAATTTTGACACTTCAAAACTTACTGCACATCCCTATTTTTAAGAACATAGAGTTTAAAATCGACTACAAATGTCAATGTCAAAAGAACAATGTTGCCAGTTATACAATTTCGTCATAAAGGCGTCTTTTGATTTGGGTTCTGTTATTTTACCGGCAAAAAATATAAAATGTATGAAATAAAAATGTTTCTTTTGTCTGTTCGTAACAGTTGGCTTGTGGTTGCGTTGTTCTCAGAAATGTAAAGGTAATGAGGAAAATTAGGATTTTTCTTGTATCGTAATAAATAGGAAGTTAATTTGTAGGATTTGAAGGAGAAAGGCACCTGAAGACATATTTTGGACATGAAGATAAAAACCGATATGTTATACGATGATGAGATCCCAATAAATAGTACCATAAAGTAGGAACATTCCCTCTTACAGACAAGAAGCCTATCTCCCAGCAGTATTGGCTGTTATATTTATTATGCTTAAATTATGCTTACGCTAATGTAAGTAGATAGCAATCGTTTTCACAAGATGAGGTACTGATTAATTTTGCAATATCCTTCCATTCCTTGGCAACGGCCATTTTTTATGACAGCGCGGGAAATGGGCAAACAATGCATACTTTTAGTATTTATGCAAGCTTAGTTTTAGTGACCATTATGCTAAGTAATCGCAATCTTCAAAGCATATAATATTAATCAACCACACACTTCCTAATTAAACCAAAGACAAGATGATTAAACATAAAAAAAAACAACGATTAGTAACACCAATTACTTGGCAACACTAGGCAGAACGCGAAACAGTACTTTCGCCTATAGAAAAAAAAAAACAAAAGACTGACCCCACGATATTCAAATTTGGAATTATGAATGGTTTCGCCTGAGTTCGTTCGGTTATTAGGGTTCTTGAGTGATGAAAACCTTGTTGAGAGATTATTTGGCAATTATTTTTTCTTGGTTTTATTTTCTTGGCTGTTTATGAAGAATCTTACCTTGGAAAATGTCATTAGGTAGGTACTTGGTTTCGAGTGCATCCTAATAAGAGCAAATCTTTCTGTTTGGTAATTACATCGTTTTAATCCCTGTCATAGACAGAATTAAAATAATTATAACAATCAGTTTTGTTATAGCATAAAATATTTCATTTCATTTTCATTCAAAGGCTTTTTTTAGACAGAGAAATTGACACCTCTCATTCATTTTGTAATAATATATTATTACCTATTCCCATCATAATTATTACACAATGCACATATTTATATTTACATAGTTTTTTTTTTGAACTCACAATTCCTTTTCCGATCCCTACAGAACCCGCCACACAAAGCTAACTGTCATTCATTCCTTCCATTCGTTCCTCAATTTTTTCAAATAGACGAATGATTGATAGATGATGATGTCTTTTTTGTTAGTTACGTCATTAGTTCTTAATTAGTTGTGAACTTGTTCATTTGTTGGCTGTGTTTGTACAATGAGGTAGGAAATATGGAGGTGGCAGTTACTTTTTTGAATTTTGTTTATTTAGAGCGTTAATTTATTGTTTGCTGAGTTTTTTTTTGTATTGTAGGAAGCACTCAAGAAAATTCGTACCTACTGATTTTTGCAACTAAGCGGTGAATAATATTGAATCTGACAACTGATATTAAAATTCACTGTTTTAGACTTTCACGGTTTTTCACTACACTTATAGTACTTACGGGATCGTAATAAGAAAATCACGGATATTATCCCGTAAGTAATTTAAGTGATATTAAAATTGCTCCAAAATGTAAGGCATTTTTTAGTAGACAATCTAAAAACTAAAAAAAGAATGTTTTTATTTAGTGAAAAGATTGATCTTTTAACTGCATTATTTTTTCTGCCATGAGAGGCTGTATAAAGTGTCATTTTATCAGTAATAACGTAAATAAAAAGTAAAAAATGTTTCAAACAGACATTCTTCTTCTTAGCAGTCTAGGTAAAATATCCTTAAGCTATCTAATGGGCTCGTTCATAAAGATAACCCGTACCGAATTGTCAGTACTTTAAAAGTGCATTTATTTATGTTTGTACCCATAAGCTATCAAAAACCTTAAACCTCGTTACCTTAATTCTTGTTTAAAGTCCGTACACAAATACCAAAATGGTTTGAAAGAGATTGTTACTTGTAAGGAAATACGGAACCCTTAGTAAAACCAAGACACGCACAAACGCAACATCACTCAAGAAGTAAGCTTTTGTTGCCATATAAAATAAAAGGCATTCACAATTTTTATTAATGAAGTTATTACAATGTCCTCACTCACGGTTCAAGTTTATTCGATAAGGTTCGATAAAAAAGGTTCACAGTCTCACAGATTGCATCAGCGCCCAGCGGCGACCTTTCCTCTCAGTCCAGTTATACTACTTAACTGGCATGATTCATTTTGTTAATTTCTTTCATTTATTTGGAGAATAAAAAGTGATTAATCAAGTGCCGATAGCCTAAAGCCATGGGGCTGGTGAGTGAGAGGTCGTGATTTCGTATCGCATCTTATGCACCCATTTCTAGCAAAAGTATCTCGCTTAGTCCGAGCTTATTACCAAAGATACTGGAAATAAACTATTTGGAGAGAAAAAAAACTAAATGCCCATAAACACCAAACACCATACGATTAATATTAACACGATACTATGTAAATCTACATTCTTACAAATAAATAAATTCTTCCCAAAAAATTCTAATTTGTTAAAAGTGTCTAGTATTAAATTACAGTTAAAATATCGGGAGTTGAACTCTGCAAGTCACATACCCGGCAATCGTAGCCTAGGATGCCTTCTAGCTAGATGGTCCAACGACTTAAAAAGTTTCTTGGATGGACAGGCTGGATGCAGAGGAAGAAAAACTTAGGTGCTGTGCATCTTGGAGAGGCCTAAACCCAGCAGTGGACTGCAATAGGCTGATTTAATTGAACACTAAACCAAACATTGAGAGTTAAAATACAAATAAATCACGAAGACTTACACTTTAGGTGAATGCACCAACCAGCCCGCGAAATTCAAATTTTCTCACGTTTCTTGCAATTTGCTGACCAGTGCTAGGTTGTATGTTGATTAAAATATTATTAAATAAACAGAAAACGTCATTTCTACACTTTTAAGAACTTGGAGGGTTGTATTGATTATTTTGATGATTATAATTCTGTAATTACATACGTCTTACAGCCGCGAATAATATTTTAATCAATACACACCCTAGCACTGGCCTTCAAATTGCAAAAAAACGTAAGAAAATTTGAATTTCGCGGGCGTGTTGGAGCATTCACCTTAACATCAACAAAAATCTAACAGGTTTTAATATTAATCAGACTACGATTCGGCCCTTTCAAGGTAGCGACCGTCACCTTTTTAACTTTTTATAGCAACCTCACTTCCCTATTGGTTTCCTTACTCCTTTCCTCGAAATACCACAAGATAAAGTTAACATTTACTTTTATTTACGAGATTGAAAGAGTGAATGCTCCTGCACATGATAAACTGGCTTACTACATATTATGAAGTAAGAAATAACTTACAGAATGTAGCGAGAGTATTGAGTGACGATCGACGCAAACTGAGGACCTAGACCTTAGTGCCATTTTATCAGTGATAACAATGAAGAAAAGTCAAAATGTATGAGGTGACGTAAGCTGTCGAAAAGTATGAGGCTGACGTAAGTTACCGAAAAGCTGAGTCCATAATGTTAAAAGGCAATCATCAGTAATTAGGTGATCTTTGTATGGTGTCATTAAGTTCATAGGGTAATTAGTATAGAATTGCAGCTTGTTTCAGGTATGTTTATCGAAACTAAAAGAGTCTTGGATGACTCCTTTAAAAATGTGTAATGGTCTACTTTAAATAAAATAACCACAATTTTGATCATCTACGCTTTCATTTCTTACAGTTAAATTTAGGTACCTACCAATCATTAGAAGAAAAAAAAAATCAACAACTAGCAAGGAATTTTTTCCCACAATTTACAAGCACTAATTACCAACCTATTTAATCATAAGCACAATCATCAACTCATCAATGCCACATCCAGTGATGTAACCCCTACCTCCATGTACACATTCTAGCAGGTGCCTAGTAAGAATTATGATTTATGGCAACACCAGAGCAAATCGACCTCTTAATTGGATCGATACTTTAAATCGAGTATTGCACAACACTAGTCTACTAATTGTAACTTTTATTACTACGAAAATTGATTAAGACATTTAAAAAATAGTTCCCCTTTGACGGCTTATGTTAATTAAGGTTTAATGTAAAAATCGGCTTGTTTTAGAAGAAATTATTATATTATGGGCAGCAGCTGTATGAAGAGTTTGATGTGGGAAACGGTAAAAATGTAATTAGGTAAAGCTTCTTTGCTTACCGCGGAAGAATAAAAAAATCTCTATTATTCATAGACAAAATTTTAAATGTGTTTTTTTAAACATTTTTCATGTCTTTGTCGTTTTTAAATCTATGGAAAGAGATGGCGGTAAAGATATTTTAAGATTTTATGTTTTGTTGCCAATAATTTAACTTTTGATCGACCCATAATCAGCAGGAGAAAAAAATACAATAAAGACTCATTCGAAATACAAAATTTTTTGTACACGTCATATTTGCAAGTCCAAAAATTTGTTCGAATTACAAATATTACGTGACCATCAACTTCGCTACCAAAGACACTAAGTTAACTTTCTTTTTTTTTTTTCATACCTTTGCCTTGTGAACAATTATAAGGTCATACGTACTGACATTTAAGAAGCTGACATTTATTTTATAGGCCCCAATAAAAATAATAAAAGTCCTTTAGAAAACCCTTTCTTATTTTGTTATGATTTTTTTTTTACTTTATGAAAAGTTAGCACGCGTGAGAGGAATAATTATGTGAAACAGTTAAGGCGACTACAGAAGCTAAATTAGCAACTCTATTTGTTATTTGTGGTGGTTCATACTTCGTTTGAAATCCTGTTAGAATAAAGTTCTAATCAGCTTGCACTACAAAGTGTTTGATGCGTCAGTCACTGCGGGCCGACTAGTGCGAAATGAGTGGTTTTTTACGATTTACAAAAAATCTATTGATTGGACTAAAAAAAAAACTCTGCTAATATATATGTTGCTTGTAGAATTATTTGCCAAAAAATCAGAATGATCGCATGTATTTTATAAAAAAAAAAATATCGATTAAAATTAGTTGTATTATGTTTTCAAAAAAATATCGTACTAGCATATATCCTGAAGATTATCATATATGTTTCTGGTTTTGTTTATTGCAGTGAATCATATGCTTTTTTGCAATAAAAAACTCGCGTTTAGCTCCTGTAGTCGCCGTAATCTTAATTATCATTTCCAATTAAGGAAGAGACGTAGAGTTACATAGACAATATTATGACGTGATCGCAGGAATGAGCAAGCATGCAAAATCAACAATTTTGACCAATAAGGATATGATGGGATATTTTCAGAGGGGTCAGATGCGTAGTACTCGCAGACCTCGCAGTATACGTACGTGTATGATCAAGTGTTTGACCGTGAACGAGGTGAAAATCCACACGGAAAAACACACGATACATCCATTTTTTTTGGTCCTTTCCAACTCATACAGCTAGCATATTATACGTTCATAATCTGACCACGTTTAAAACTGCACCTAATCAGCTTCTATTTTCAATTTTTTTCAAAATTCGAATCAAACCATGCCCCACCTGTTGGAGTGTCCAAGGGAATAGCGCCTCTGCCGGTGCAATAAGCGTGGCCACCTACTGATCCCAAACTGTACAATGGAAGTAATATCGACACGATAAGAAGATCAGCGATTCCTGTTTCGTCATCAAACTGACCATTTCTTGCATCTAGAATGACTATCTTCCCCACATACGCAACAACATAGGTACCTAACAACAAAAATATAGTACAAAGCAACGACTAGTAGATAACCTACGTCTTGAGTAAGCATCCGGTAAGCCAATAGAGCCAATATACCCACCATCTTTATTTGACCTCTGACCTCCTCCACCCATCCTCCTTTCACACCTTCATTTGATCCCACATGAAGGAGGGGGGGAGGTCAAGTCGAACTGGCTGATTTTAACAGGCAAACGTCACTTGAGCGAATTATACGATAATCGGGACTTCCTACTTACGGTCAACGGACAGTCACTGTGATTTGTTCCAGTTTCGAATTTGAACTTTTGATTTTTGGAACGTCGAACGTGCATTTGAATTACTGTCCTTTCACAGTTATGTTGGCTAACCTGAGATATTACCATACCTCAGGTGGTGAAGTATGGTAGACCAGTTATAAGTTCTATAAAGAAACATCAGCCTGTGGTAGAAATGTCAGTTTTGACAGTTTTGGTGATGTGGTATTTTCTGTTGCTAGACGATTTTTAAGAAAAAAAAAAGTGTTGCCAAGTTTTATTTCAAATAAAATTACGTTGCCGTGTATGAAACATTAATTTACTCCTGATCAGATTCTTTTGATTCTCGAGACAAATGTGACTAACTGTTATTACAGGCCTGGATCATCCCACAGCTGGGCAAAAGGCTAGTAAGGGCCACTGGTCTACATATAATTATGTTTTATTAATTCCAACATCATAAAAAATCACTAACAATTATTCATCAAAAAATCTTTTTCCCACTCCGCAAACTGAAAAACGCTAACTCCCCAAGTCAGTACCTAACAAAAAAGGTAGTAGTAAAGCTTTATACAGCGTCAGGCCTCACGCAGACTTGATTAAAAAGCAATAATGTCATTACGGGCTATATAAAAAACCCATTATAGCAGTAATATGGAACTATACTTAAGTATACCTGTACCTATTTATAGAAAAGTGAATCTTCAACCTAGTTGAGGCTGGCTGGTTATAGAAATTGTCGTGTGAAATTGTTTTCTTTTTATTGAAGGTAAAATTTGAATTTCGAATTAGTAGTTCTGTGTTCTTTTAAGGTAAGGCTACCTTTTTGTAGGTCTAATTATAATTCATTGGCTTGATTTGTGTAAGATTTCTGTATCATCATTTGTTAAATTTTTTGGTTTAACATTTGTTTATAATGATTTTTCGGTTCTCTATTGTATTACCTAACTTTTTTATTCCTAATTTAAAGTGCCATAACTTTTTTTGTCCTAATCATCATTTGTCCGAATGATAACTTACCCGAACTTAATATCACATAATATCACATGCCATAAAATTGAAATCCCTAAATACAACATGCTCTAAACCCGTTTGTCATAAATATTACAATCAATAATATACAAAACACTTAAAATCGTTTTCAATAATAGTTATAAATCCTAAATTAAAAAAAAAAATGTTTAGATCTTAATAATATTTTTAAAACAAACCGGTATGTTCCCAGACGTTCCCAAAAGGGAACAGAACATTGTTATTTTAATTGTGTCTGTACTTACGGGTACCTACAGTAAAGTAAGTAGTACTTAGCTTTTGCTATGCTATGAACTTCTCTCAACACAACACATTTTCATACAATATTGCTCTTATGAAATTTGTAAGAATTAAAAAGTAGAACCATCATATCGCAGAAAGTTCATAGTTAGAATCTTCTTTTGTTTTGGCATACATTTCATATAAGTAGTCACTAAAAGGCAGCAAATCAATCAATCAAACCGTCAATCATTATAAAACAGTTGAGTGTGAACATAATTATGTGGATTTTATTTTTCCCTGTAATAAGTATGCAAACATGCAGCAAGCATGCAGCAAGCAGGCAGCAAGCATGCAGCAAGCATGCAACAAGCTTGCAGCAATCATGCAAGCACGCATACAGTATGCAAGCAACCATGCAAGCGAGCAAGCAGCATGCAGCAAGCATGCAACAAGCTTGCAGCAACCATGCAAGCACGCATACAGTATGCAAGCAAGCATGCAGCATGCAAGCGAGCAAACAACATGCAGCAGGCATGGTTTCTGTCACGGCTCCGGCGCTGCGGAGCTCCGGCGGTCCCACGCGAGCTTATCGTCGCAGATGTGTTTAACGCTCACCACCGCAGCTTCGGCTTGCTGGCCGGCTTCGCCGGCCAGCCTCAGCAGCGGCGGCGAGTGTTACAACCACCTGCTCCTCAACTCGCGGGCCGCCTCGCCCCTCCGCGCCTACGCGAGTTTAAATTACACTCTAGGGGTAGGGCAGACAAGACTGCGTGGGGTCGGATTTACAGCGATTCGTTTCTGTCACTAAAACCTAATTTTTAGCAAATGTTTTAGGACCAAAAATTGTATTACACTTACATGGACATTAGGAATAATACACATTATATAATATAATACTAATTAGGATAATTGACTTTATGGCATATAAAATTAGAAGATTCAATTATTATAGTATTCGATATTATGACAGAACAGTTTTAGAAATAAAGATAATTATGTAAAACAAAATTTCGGGATTTTGAACATTATGGTAACTGAAGTTTATAGCAAACGTTTTATGGATAATGATTTTCGGACAAAAATTTTTAGGAGATATAAGGGAGTACCTGATTTTTCAACAGGTACTAAACTCTTCACTGTAATTAAACCTTGTGACACCCACAGGAAGTGACTGGTTGACATTTCCCAGGCCTAATGACAACCAGTTGAAAAAAAAGAATATTTAAAAAATAACGAACACATTCTACAAAATAGGGTGAAGGACACACTAGACGTCACAGGCAATTATGAAATTAAAATTGCGATACATAAACTAGACCTTTGCCATCAATTGCTTATAAGACATAGTACATATCTTTATTACATAATAAAATAACTGCCGTAATAATGGTCATAGAAAAACTGCCAGCATGGTATAAAAACCAGCTTGGTGTGACCTTCCGCGTCCTCTGCTTTGCAAACATAAGTAGGTTTTGTAAGGGAAATGTGGGTTATAATGAGGGGTCAGAGTATATTGGTGATTTTGCACGCGTCTTTTGCTTATATTATTATTATACGTTGGGCATGTCTCCATTGATGGACGATTTATGACTTTATTTCTTTTTTACGCAAAAAAAATGACGTTTTTCGACGAAGTGAGAATTTATGTTTGGTTTCGCGCCTTCGGTTTGTGGTGACAGTATTTCTCTTTATGTTTTTGTGACGAGTAGCGGCTTTGACGTTTTCTTTCTGCATTTTTTTGGAATGTAAGAATCTAACACACATTTATAACATGTCTCTTTTTTCAATACCAGAGTAGGTATATTGTAACAGTAAAAGGGTACCTCAATTTATTTAACACTAAAATAAAAATCAGACTGACCTCCTGTCAAATTCTGATGTAGCTGTCAAAGTAACGTCAGTTGAGTCATGCTAGCTACAACTTATTTTTAATATTATTATAGTTATTACGTACGGTCTCGATTATTATTTGCATCGCCGCTTATTTAAATGCAAACTGACTGCGTGCGTACTAGGATCGCATACTGACTTGCTAGTTAAATCTAATCCCATAGGTAACGTATAAAGTATCCAATAACACGTTAGGTTAAAGATCAAAATAATTACCTACTTATCTAATACCGTGTCGTAAGGTGAAGCGGACAGTTGTCGGCACACAGCTAGCCACGTGCATCAATGCGGGTTTCCTAGTACTCGATATATTTTTTCCTACAAAAAACAAGTTCTGCACATTTTTATGTGCTTGCAAAAAATACCTATCTATGTAGGGAGCGAGAGCGAGTTTCTATTGTTTTCTAATATGAATGCAAAGGTTTGATGAAGTAGCAAGTTTTTGCTTGTGTTAGAAACTACATTAGATGTGTTGTTCGTGAACTCGTCGTAAATTTTATTAACAAACAGACAGGAAATGATGAAAATATGAATGAATGGCTTGGAGTTGTGTTTAAATGCGTAGTTTTTCTTGTGAGTGTTCAAAAGCAATGCAATGGTGTAGTCGTTTTCTATGAGTCAGTTGCATGTTTGATAAGTGCATTGGGACATGTATTGCAGACTATGGTCGAGTTTAGATGTGTATGTGTGTAATATGTATCACAAACAAGTGTAGCGAGTTAAAGTCATTCAGTTTTTTTTAGAGAAATTTGTATTTTATATGCGGCAAGTTTCCCAATAGGTACTTAGTCAATTTTCAATTCAACTACTTCCCAGTTCTAAATAACAAACACGGTCTTTAAGTCCTTTTGTTTCTCACAAACTACTTCCTGCTACAAACGATGATTAATCTACGAAACTTTTTGTGTTACCTTATAACATAAATCGTAATCGATTTTAAACTGTATTTGTATGAAGTAATGTTTTCACTTTTTTTGCGATAACAGCCTTGCATTTACAAACGCATAGTCAAGGTTACGCTTTAATAAAATTTTGACGTTTATGCAATCCTTGCTTTTGCTTCGCTCGCGTGGAAGTTAGAATTTAGGAGCCCATAGGAGCTATAATTACCGCAATGAAAGTGTATCCTTCCTTATACACGTTTGGATGAAATTTGTCCCATTTCAGCCAAACCCTTTAACGCTAGAAAAGTTAACAGACAGTTTGTTTTTGTGTAATTATGGATTCGTTGCTCATGTCATTCAGATTTGAGCACCTTTTAATTGGAGTTTCCAAAAGTAGCTGGTGCAGTTTTTTGTTTGGTTATGATAATCTCAGTAGGTACTGTTGTAAGATTTAATTAGCAATTTTACTTTTGTTTTACTGTAATTTTTTGAAACCGGATCTTGAAGAGGAATCGCATTTACTGTGTGAAGATTATGTATTGGCTCTTGATTTTCTTAGCCTCTAGGACACTTTAGGTATAGCATAGTTTTTGCCTAATTTGACGTGAATGTCGCCCAATAAAAGGTAATGAAATGAGAATGACAAATCTCACGTTTGATTTGCAGTGCTGAGTGATTATAGGTGGAAGGGAACCCAGACACTAACAGAGAGTTTCCACGCTTTGCCCGTACGCATAGTAAATTAATTTATACTTAATAAAGTTATACTGCCAGCAAGCATTACGATCAATCCTTCCACAAAAGCCAGTTTTTATTTTCTCATAATCATTACACTACAATAATTTACTTCATAGACGTGATAAAAACGATTAAAACAAGACAAACTTGGTCGCACCAGTTATAATGTCTCAATCAAAAAGTTGCAATGTCTTTAACGGAATATGTTTGCATAACAAATCTGGTACAGCTGTACCTAGCACGCACACAGATCGACCTTAGCGTGTTTTTCGATCCCTGTATTATAAAGCTCATACCTGTCCTATTCTATCGTGCATTTTTTAAACTTTATCAGCTTTGGTACTGACACGTGTAGAGACTGGCCCGGCGGCCTTGTGTCTAGATACACAGCTGTGTTAGGGCGATGTTACAATTCCTATATCCCTAGTACTCTGGCCTCTCCCAAACAGGAGGCCTGTGATCCAGCAGTGGGAACGATAAAAGGCTGATTATACCTGAGTTATAGAAATAATCTGCCACACAGGCACATACCTTCTAGAGGCGATGCTATACGAAGCCAAACTTTTTCTACAACCTGATGCAACTGCAGTATAGGATCTTGTCGTTGGCGACAAGTTAACGGTAACCATACTGCTATAACTTCTTTCTAGAGGTACAAAACTTGAAATAGAGCTCCGTGGCTCGTATATTGTATGCAAAGGTTCACATCTACGCTACGTCAGGTATGAATGAAGGAGGCGGGCTGTGTGCCCTCAATACGACGGGTACAGTCGTGGATACAGAGCTTTTGAGTTTTAGTTTATAGTGATTTTGTTTTAGGTGAAATCTCAGAAGAAGATGTGGCAAAGTTTTGGGCCCAGAAAGCATCAGATTCAGAGACACTAAAAAGAATAATTTGAAAGGTAATAAAATAAAGGAGAGAGAAAGAAGAATTGTGTCAAAACTAATAAAAAGTATAGGCATAAGTTCGTAACGTAATTAAGAATTAATATCAAATTGATGGGAGATCACCACGAACTGGAAACAAATGAATCAGAGAAGCTTCTTATTAATTTATTGTAGGTGAAGCTGTAAACTAATGATTAGAATAAGGAAAGAGAAGTCTTTATCCAGCGGTGGCTAAAGATAGGACGTGGATGATGAAAATGCAGCTGGAAGCAGATGGATGAGAGTAGCTGAGGATCAAGTTAAGTGGCTTGCAATTGGATGAGTAGTCCTATGTCCAGCAATAAATTGTTATAAGCTGATAATATAAATGTCAAATTAATGGCCCATACATAACGACGTCTGTTATTTGTTGAATTTTATTATTTTGTATGTGTAGACAACACGAAAAATAAAGACACTCCCCTTTAAAATTTAATGTTGTTTGAAAAATTATATATTATACCATTGTTTAGATGTTTACTGTCTGTGTAGGTGAGTTAGAATATATTAGGTTTATGTAAGTGAATGTTTACTTTTGTATACAAATTACTTATAGTAATAATTTTGTGATAAACATAAAACCTGTCTCTAGAGTCTATTTACTTTGATTAAAGCACAAGGATGTTTTCAAATTAGATTCTGGACCAGTAATGATGAAATCATGTCGTAGGTACGATAAAATCAATAAAATCATGACTTTAATCTCGTAGAAACTTGTTAACTAACCACAAACTATGTTTTCCTTCACGTGGATATCTCAAATGCGATAAAAAAAGATGCGTTACAGATTTTTCCTCATTAGATTCCATTTTATAAGTAAATAATTCAAAGTGTAAAAACCAAGTTTATTCGATGTAAAATGAAACATTAAAAAATATCTGGAATCACAATTAAAAACAAGAAAAAAAGCGAAAACATTCAAAGAAAGTAAAAACAAATTACAAAGATAAAGAAAAAAAAAGCGAAAACAATGTTTACATTAAATGTACTTCACAAAAATTCTTACCAAACAGGCCTTCGACAAGTTGTACCTTTTACCTTTAACCGTTCCGTATTTACGGACTTTTTATCAATGTCAATTAAAAAGTCAGTGCCGACAACAGGTCGTTTCACCCTACATTTACAAAAATGAACCACTTTCTCTTTGCGCCGCGATAATGAAATTATGCAAAAATGTTTTGTTTATTTTTTCTTGGAATGGTATGAGGATGTTTTTTGATTTATTTTTAAAGATCATTCATTTCTATGGCACGTGACATGGTGGTTTATAAATTTGTGGTTATAATAATTAATCAATACATCATTCAAATGTAGGTATAGATTTGTGTAATATTTAATTGATTAAGTACCTCTGTAACACTATACTTAACTATTATTTTGTCGCTCCCTAAAGGTTACCTAGGCCTTAATGCCTTAACTTTTTGTTTGTCGTGTATGTTTTTTTCTTCTACATTTAAACATAAAATCAACGTAGTGCAGAGGACATTCCATGTTCCAAATCTGACATAGTAGAACACGCTTTTCAAAACACCATATTTAAATCTCAAAATACTATTCCTAATTCAAAACTCAACCGTCATGTTTCAAGCCAGTACTACCTACTTACTAAACCAAAAACTAATTAACGTGCAGTATTAATCGAAAATGAAGTGATTAATAAAATTTCGCCGAGTAACTTAAAAAAAAAACCTTTACTTAGTTGCACGCTCTACACACACGGTTGCGCGTACGCAGGCAAAAAGTTTGCGATTATTAAACTGATATAAAGAAAAAATGGACGTGTATGAATACTGTTATTCAATGTGTATGGGTAGTGGTGGGACTGTCTGTTATGTTTTAAATTCATCAAGAATTACTATAGTTGGTGCCAGTTAAGATGAGAAAAGCGGTCATTGCCCTTTCCCTAATATCTCTTCGTACGAACCAAAACAAATAAACCATGTATCGTTTTGATTACAAAAAAATGTTCAAGATCACGATAGATGACGATTCCAGATTTGAACAGGCTTATTCTTGGTTTTCAAAGTCAAGAAGTTGAATAATTTTAGGTGGGTCAATGACCGCCATTGTCATCTTAACTGGCACCTATTTCTTCTTTATCGTGTGGTTAGTGACTAAACTGGTGTCAGAATTTTTTAAGCCGTCCTTGGGCCTCTGACTTGGCTTAATATGCCGCCGAGAAATACTCACCAACAAACGCACCACCACCAACCACCCACCACCGGCACCAACTATAGCAAGCATATTCACCCTAGGCATAATGTTCCAACTGCTGGGCCATGATATTTTTGCCGGATGAAAACGAAAGCTACAATGAAGAAAATCGCAAAAAAAAGTATGACCAAATCCTATTACAGAAATACTTAGATTCAGAACATAAACGATGGGGCATGTAATATCGTGTTCTACGTGTCCTGTTGTTTGCTCTTAACAAAAACTGATATACTTACAGTGCTGACTATGTCAAACTGTAGCCAAGTTCTGTGCCGACTCAATTTAAAAAATTGAAATTAAAATTGTTTATTGAAATAATTGAAATACAAAAATATTACAAAGAGGCCTTAAAACTATAGGTATACAATAATTTGATTCTACTTCAACTAGGAATAAACCTGTATCTCAGGTAACTCACTCAAGCGCTAAGAAAAGAAGAAGAAGTAAGTCCAGACACAATCTTGGTCAACTCACATGAGAACTAATAAACTATGCAGATTAGTGTCTAAGATGGTCTTTTGAAAGAAAGAACCACAGAGATTTGAGTGGACCTGTCCAGCCAGTGCAAGTATCTGTTAGTGATCATGTATACTCGACTCATAACTCAAGGAGATCAAGGGCACGAAAGGATCAAGGCAAGATCACTTAGGTGAGGAAAGTTTTGAGTATGAATCTGGATGGGTATAAGAGTAGAGGAAGACCAAAGAAACGATGGATGGACTGTGTGAAGGATGATATGGTAAGAGAGGTGTCTGATGAGATGACGAGTGATAGAGAAGTGTGGGAGAAGAAGAATTGCTGCGCCGACCACAAATGAATTGGGATGAGGGGAAGATAATGGTGACGATGACTACTACTACTACTACAACAGCCCATAACGTCCACTGCTGGACATAAGCCTCTCCCATGATGGGAGAAATTTGCCGTAATCTCCACGCTTGGCATGCGGCTTGGAGATCGCAGTGATGAAAGACTAACAGAAAACGCTGCTGCCCATTCTCTGGTCTACGGAGGCGCAAGGTGTCCTGCCTCAGACATTAGTCGCCTTATACGACACCCGTGAGTGTAATGGGTTGGTTCTATTCTACTCTGCCGGATACCACACGGCCTAGAAAGTTATAGTCAACAAAAAATACCTTAGAAATGAAATCTCAACAAGCAAACCCGTATGAAAACCCAATGCACATAATATTAAATGCACAGAAATATCAACTGGTGTTGCAAAGGTCGACAGATTGTTGCAATGTAGTGCTACTTTCACGTTTTATACACCAAGGGATAGGCAGAGAACATACCTTTTGCCTTGTAAGGGTATTTCTTATTAAAGTGTTCTATGTAAGTCGTTATATGTAAATACAGGTAGCTGAGAAATTGAGAACGAATTTGTCAGACAGTAACTGTTCCACTCAGGGCAAAGATCAGTTCTCATATAGAAGGAATGAGCATTTGACGACCCGATTGGCGCAGCGGTAGTGAGGCTGCCTTACGTTCTTAGGGTCCCGGGTTCGAATCCCGGTCGGAGCAAATGTTTGTGTGATGAGCATGGACATTTGTTTCCGAGTCATGGATGTTTATATGTATAATAAGTATGTATTTACAAACAAAAAGTATCTATATGTAGTATATCAACTATCTGGTATCCACGACACAAGCCTCGTTGCTTAGTGTGGCACTAGATGGCGCTGTGTGTAATGTCCAGCAATATTTATTTATTTATTTATTTATTTCCTAGGTTGGTCTGTGGATGGGTGACCACCCATTACATACCGAGTTTCCTCCGTGCTTCGGAAGACACGTTAAGCCGTTTGTCCCGGCTGTCATTTGAAGATCTTTGACAGTTGTTACTGGTGTCAATGGCCCAAAAAGCTTGACAACCAGTCTTACCAAGCGGTATCGTATCACCCAGTACTAACTGGGTGGTGGATGTCAGATAGTCACCTTCCTTGCGTGATCAAATCAGAAATGAAGACATCCCCCGCATGAGAACCAAGGTTACCGACGTAGCACGAAGAATTGCCAAACTTAAGTGGCAATGGGCAGGGCACATTGCTTGCAGAACGGATGGCCGATGGGGCCGAAAAGTTCTGGAGGGGTGACCGCGAACCGGAAGACGTTGCGAAGATCTCCCACTAGGTGGACCGATGGCCTGTGAAGGTTGAGGGAATCCGCTGGATGCGAGTCGCACGGGACCGGTCAATGTGGCGACACTTGGGGGAGGCCTATGTCCAGCAGTGGACGTCTTTCGGCTGAAATGATTATAATGATGATGATATTTGCCATCGTCAGGCTAAGAAGAGTCAAAACATACCGAAATGCTTCTGAAAATCATGTTGAAAGGTCTTTGAAAGCTTACACACTTTTTCCGAATTTGTCACTAAAAGTTATTGGTGTTTCAGATTAAGTTTGAAATCGCATTTTTAATATAAATATCGCATTTATAATAATAATCATTTCTACCCGGCGCAAAATGATATTTTTTTCTCTGCAATGAAGAGATTTTAATAAATATGGTGACCACACCCAGGCGTTGTAAACCTACGGATGCCTTATACACTGTAGTGTAACAAAATAAGAACTTAGGTATCTCATTAAAATTTTATGTCATATTTGCAATCGTGAACTTTGATCAGTAGTGGAAACCTAACAAAACTTCATAAGTGAAAACTTTCTGTGAAACTTCATTTAAAGTCATTTTTTTTATAAATTAGAATGCCTCATAAGCATAACCATCACTAATCTACATTACACTGAGATTCCCGAACATTCGTTATTGAAAATAAATAGGTAATCAATTTAATTTATTTCTACATTAAGGAAAAAATCTTACATAACACACAGTGAATAAAGTTGTACCTATATTGAAGATATTTTAAAATGCGTACTTACCTTCTTCCTTTTAAACTAGGCCAGAAGCTTGTCTTTTAAGAGATAATCCGTCTAGCGTCTACTCTCAAGTCCTGGTGGCCTACCATGACGTCTTAAAGCAGGATTTTTTTAATTTTTATTCCAGTGTGAGAAAGAGATGGCGCTAGACGTCCTCTATAGCTCTGTCTCTTACCCACACTGGAACAAGATTAAAACGATGGTAGGCCACCTGCTTTAAAAACGGTTTGAAAACGAGAAGACTAAGTTTCGAATGCTATAAAACTACTGCAACCACAGTCTATAATAAAAATTAAATAACATAATCAAACCAACAACACCAAGAACAAAAGCATGACATATCCATAAACATCAAGCTTTTTGTGTTCCACATCCAACATTCCGTTTTCCACATTCGTTCGCTGGCTACGGTGTAACAGAATCCCAGTATGGGTGTGAATGTGTCTGTAAGTACCACCTCATGGGATGCGAAAATTAATAAATAATAAGGCGACCGCCCCCGATATGCGCTGAGCGGTTATGCACAAATATTTTTATTAATAGCATAGAACTTTTATGAGAATGTTGCAGCTGTATAGTTTTTTGAGCTCTATGAAAGGTAATTGATAGATTGCTTATCTGGTTCAGCCGTGTGGTATCCGGCAGAGTAGAATAGAACCAACCCATTACACTCACGGGTGTCGTATAAGGCGACTAATGTCTGAGGCAGAACACCTTGCGCCTCCGTAGACCAGAGAATGGGCAGCAGCGTTTTCTGTTAGTCTTTCATCACTGCGATCTCCAATCCGCCTGCCAAGCGTGGAGATTACGGCAAATTCCTCACATCATGGGAGAGGCTTATGTCCAGCAGTGGACGTTATGAGCTGTTGTTGTTGTTGTTGTTATCTGGTTTGTTGACATTGGTGTATAAAAAGGGATTTTTAGGGTTCCGTAGCCAAATAGCAAAAAACGGAACCCTTATGGATTCGTCATGTCTGTCTGTCTGTCTGTCCGTTCGTATGTCACAGCCACTTTTTTCCGAAACTATAAGAACTATGCTGTTGAAATTTGGTAAGTAGATGTATTCTGTGAACCGCATTAAGATTTTCACACAAAAATAGAAAAAAAACAATAAATTTTGGGGGTTCCCATACTTAGAACTGAAACTCAATATTTTTTTTCATCAAACCCATGCGTGTGGAATATCTATGGATAGGTCTTCAAAAATGATATGAGGTTTCTAATATACACACATCAACACGGTCTAGGGATATTTTTAAAAAAGCGAATTACTATCAATGTGTTAATTATTTATATGACATGTATATATTTAAAAGATACATTATTTAATATTCTACTATTTTTTAATAATGGTAAAGGTATAGATTAAAATTTCAGGATTTTATGGAAAAAAAATGAAGCATAGACGGAAACCGTATATGAATGAACTTTTAATTTGTGAGTAAAAACTGAAAAAAATAGAAAAAACATTTAATTTGTGTTTATAAACTTGAAGTTAGTAGTCTGAGAAAGCGCCCATGATGTTCATAACACATCGGCAACGATTCGGCATGCTTAGAACAAGGTTGTCAATGTCTTGCTGCGGAATATTGTCCCATATCCTTCTGAGGTGCGCAAAAAGTTGATCTTCTGTAGCCAGATTTTCAGGAACTTCCTTCAGAGCTCTTCTTTGCAGCATATCCCACGCATGCTCAATGGGATTTAGATCTGGCGATTGAGCAGGCCAGTCTAAGGCCCTAACATTATGTGTATGTAACCAAGCTGCTACCGTTCTCGCCGTGTGTGCCCGGGCATTGTCGTGCATGACCAGGAAATCTTGCCCCATTTGTGTTCTGTGGGGCAAGATTACGGGCCCCAGCACCTGTTGGACGTATCGTTCTGCCGTCATATTGCCCCGCACCCAAACGTGATCCGTCCGGCCTCCAAGACGAATTCCTGCCCAAACCATAATTGTTCCTCCTTGGTATGGGTGAACTTCCTGAGAGTTCTGGAGACGGCTCCATCGTCCAGGAACTCGCCAAACACGCGTCCTTCGTGAATCTGGATGGAAGCCGAACCTGGATTCATCCGTGAACAGCACATTGGACCATTGGTCACGGCCCCAGTCCACGTGGTTCCGAACCCATTCTAATCGTCGTCCACGATTGCCTCTCCGTAAAGGTGGGACCCGGAGTGGTCTACGAGAGCGTAGATTGCTTTCATGCAGTCGCCTTCTTACAGTTTGGTCACTCACAAGCACTTGGTGTTCCACTCGCAGCCTTTGGACCAATTGAGTCGCCGTTGCATTTGGTTGTGCTCGCGCAGTAATTTGCAAAAATCGGTCTTGTCTGGGGAGTGATGCGACTTGGCCCCCGGTGCCTCTCCGCTACTTCACCTGTGGCACGATAGCGTGTCCACAATCTTGAAATTACATTTTGATGGGTCCCTATGGCCTCAGCAACATTACGCTGAACAGATCCAGCTTCCAGCATTCCCACAGCTCGTAACATCTCCGGCCTCGTCAAATGTCGGCGTTGCATGGCTACAATACCTCAATTTTAACTTTATCTTTCGTTTAAAAATGAAAAAAAAACTGTAACTAAACGTAATTCGTATTGTTTTCTAAATTTCGCACAAATGAAAATTCCCTCTCCTATACATCAAGACATTTTTATGCCACCGAAACAAAAGAATTTTCAAAAATTTGAATTTGGAATTGGTCTGAGATAAATTACAAACAAATCGGTGTATAAAAGATTCCAATGCGGCCAGTACTTTTAGAGTTATTTAATTGAGTATGAAATATCCCTAGACCGTGTTGATGTGTGTATTTTTTTTCTAAGCTGAATAGTTTGCGCGAGAGACACTTCCAAAGTATGATATACATTACCATGGAAACTTCCACCGAAAATTGGTTTGAACGAGATCTAGTAAGTAGTTTATTTTTAATTCGTCATAAATCGTAAACCGCAATTTACCTTTCGTTCAATCAACTCAAATATAAAAATAAACAATGAACTACAAGAACTTTTATAAGTATTATGTTACTTGCTGCAAGCCCTTCATGGGCAAGTCCGACTCGCACTTGGCCGCTTTTTTATTAACATTTATGATGTAACTAACGCCCTTTTGTACTGGTATTATTATCTTACTAGCTGTAGACCGCGACTTTCGTTCGCATGAGATTATTCTATAATTATTAATTCAATAATTAAATCGGATTAAGTTAACAATTTCATGGGTTTCATTTTTTTTTTCAACGGAACCCTAATCCTTTTTCTAAAATAAAGTGGTCTAAGTTACTCCTTATTACATCAACTATTGCCGATTCAAGCATTTGCTATTCGAGCAGCGGTGGCCCAGTAGTAGCGGCCACAACTACACGGTAAGTCGTGGGTTCGAACCCAGGCAGGCGCATTACTTTGTGTAATTTATTTCATCACCGCTGCTCTCAAAACGGTGAAGGAAAACATCGTGAGGAAACCGGCATGTCCTAGAACCAAAAAATTCGAAGACATGTGACATCTACCAATCCGCACTGGGCCCGCGTGGTGGATTATAGCCCATTCCCTCTCATAGAGAGGAGGCCTGTGTCCCAGCAGTGGGAACATTAATAGGCTGATGATGATGATGATTGCCAATTCTGAGATTGCCGGGACAAACAGTCAGACACAGCGACAAACTGACAGAAATTAAAAAAAAAATAGTTTTGTTACAGGTACCGTATAAACTTTCATATACATTCAGTAAAAGCTGTAATTTTAAAATTACAAACAGATTCTTAAATTTCACTTATTTGTATAGATACTTTATGTAACCTAGAATACTGAGTACTTACCTATAACAAAAGAGTGGCTAGACATACAAGAGCTCATATGTCAGTTGGACGTATGCTATCAGAGATAACGAAATGTATCGAATTGACATTAGCTATCGAAAAGCTTTAATCATTGTTGAAAGTCGAAGTAGAAACATGAACTGCTTTGAATGAAATTTAAACTTATTTAGAACTTTAGAATATCATATAGTAATTTGAAATCAACAGATGAATTTTACTTCTTATGATATTGCTAAATTGGTGATCATAAATCCACAAATTTCTTAGCGCAAACGCACAATGCTAACTACCTAGGTACCTACCTATAGGTTTTCGTAACACTATTCCTAGTAATTTAGGTCATATAACAAGCCTTAAATTCTTGAATACATTAATGTTTAAACAAATTATTAGCAGTAATTAATTCATGTGGAAAATCCAGTTAGATTTTACTAACTAATATCGTAAATTAATAAATGTAGATATTATGCAAGGGCGACTGGGTATATCTGTACATTTTCTAATTTTGAGGTATTGAATAAATACTGTAAACGTAAAACGAAAAAAATATGTTTATTTTGCAAATGGGTTAGTTTATTATGTACCTCAGACTCTGAGAAGAAATAGCGGAAACAAACTCAACGATGTAAGTGATTAAGGCCTTTCTAACCCTAAAATTAGCAACTCTATTTGTGGTGGATCAAACTTCGTTTGAAATACTGTTAGAATAACGTTCTAATCAGCTTGCACTACAAAGCGGTTGTTACGTCAGTTACTGCGGCCGAATAGTGCGAAATGAGTGTTTTTTTGCGATTTACAAAAAATCTATTGATTGGACTAAAAAAATAAAACACATAAAACCTGCTTTATAGTTAGTTCAGTTAGTATGCAAAGTTTCATGATCTAATTTGAAGTACTTTTTGAATACCAGCGGTTTATTGTTCGATTTGGAGGTAACTTTGGATTTTTTTTCTATCGATAAAAGTTTATGAGATCGTGTTTTCGTCACACATCAACACACACGTCAACTTTACCATATATTTATTTCAAAATTAATACAACAGTATTTTAGGCGTAACGGAGGATCATGCTAAGCCATTTGAGGGGTATAGGCTTTTAAGTCCGGACATAATGTTGGTCAACTCTCATGAGAACTATGCAGATTAGTGTCTAAGATGGTCTTTTGAAGAAAGAACCACAGAGATTTGAGTGGACCTGTCCAGTCAGTGCAAGAATCTGTTATTGATCATGTACTCGACTCATAAATCAAGGAGCTCAAGGGCACGAAAGGAACAAAAAAAAACAAAGAAAGGACATTGGGTAGGTCACTTAAGTGAGGAAGGTTATACTCAGTATGAATGTGGAGTAGAGGAAGACCAAAAAAGACAGTGTAAAGGATGATATGGCAAGGAAGGAGGTGTCGGATGGGATGACGGTTATTAGAGAAGTATGGTAGAAGACAGACAAATGAATTGACTTACGGGCATGAGAATGACGACTTATAAAACTCTACTACTACCACTGTTCTGCTGCTTTTCAAGAAGTTTTCAATAAAGTTGATTTATACTCCATTCAATAAAATGTCTAAGCGTCTGCGTACACCGAAGGATGTAGTACCTTTCCAGGTTCCTGGTTGCAGCTGCAGCCGTTCCTACATAGGCCAAACGAAGCGAACAGTCGCTGGAAGGGTCAAGGAACACATAGCAGCGGTCAAAAGTCAACACATAAACAAGTCCGCTATAGCGGAGCATGTAGTAGACTCAGGACCCAACCACTGGATGGAGTTACACAACCCAAAAATCCTTGCCAATGAGAAGCACTATTATAAGAGAATGGTTCGGGAAGCGATTGAGATCAAGAAGTATCCTAATTTCAATCGCGAAGACGGATTCAGACTCTCTTCCGCTTGGAATCCAGTGATCACTAAGTGTACTCGTCAAGTGAAATCATCTCAGTATGCGGACACTGTTAGTGTAGTGTGCTGTCCTAGTGTGAACCGGCCCTAATTAACATTTATGAAGATCAAGTGAGGGTAGTTGAATAAACACCTTCGCTTTGCTGTGGCGGTACCTCCAATACTTCAGTCTTCCCGCGACCACGGCTGGTGCAATCCGGTCGAAACGTAGGGCTTATATTAAAGGTAAAATTCGCGAAAATACCCGTTTACCACTGTTCTCTACTACTAGTGTAAACTTACTCATACAAACTCACGCCTTTTCCCCATGGGGGTAAGCCGAATCTACAGAATCCTACCAGCTACCGTTGTAGATTACGTAATCAATTTGTTTTATCCACATTCATTTATTACACAAGCTACGCGTCTGATCTTTTACGATGTAAACAGAGGTTTTTTCTTGTGAGACGCTAGGCTTAGAAAACAAACTACCTACCGAGGAAGTTGTAATTGAAGAAGGCTATGCCAGTGTATAGCGTTCTTAAATTAAAACCTCCCTTTTTGATTTGACGTAGTCGGGTAAAAAGGTAGATGGTGTTTTCCCGTTGGATTGGACTAGGCAACAGCGTATCCTGGGTACGATTCCCTGGTCGGAAAGTGCGTTAAGGTTTTTCCATTAGAATTTTCTCCGTCACAGCCTAGAGGCTGGATTTGTGCCGGTTTGATGGCAATAGGCTCGTCCTTTATTACATGAGACTTAAAGTTATCAGACTGGCGAATTTTTGATTTACTAAATCGTTGATTTTGTCTATTTTTTATGCTCTATAATATATAAATCCTTCGCACTATGACTAAGCCTTTTCCTTCTTAAATAAAATACATAAATTAATTGAAATACTGGTCTAAACAAGAAAATTGTTTTTGCGACGGCCATATTGATTTTTCGAAGTTGATAACTGGGTGACATTATGAGGTCTTGATTATGCAAAATCAAAAGATTTAATTCTAAACGTAAAGCATTTTAGGAGATACTGACTTCTATGCAGACAAAAATATTAATAAAGCATGACCGACCCCCTTTTAAATCGCCACGGTCGGTCAAAAAAGGACAATGAATTTTCTCAACAAAAGGATATTTCTACATACCGTGTACCAGGAGTTCATAAAAGAAAAGAAGTTACTAACAAATACTTGGAAATCAAGAAAACGGCGAGCGACTGAGTCTCGAACTCTCGACATAGAGTTACTGTGTCGATACACTGTGTCGACACTCTTTTATGATTCGAACACCGAATTCGTCTCTGTGTCGTTGTTGGAAAGCGGATTATAAGTAAACGTTGATTGCCTTGAAGTAGCGCCGGCATGCTCTATCTCGCTCTGTTGCGTGTTATCTAGTATTGTTGCCTCTTTCGCCAAGTTACGCAAAAGGCGTTTTTAAAGAATGCTGGAACGTGTATTGATGGTAGGTTTTCTAATCGCGAATTCGTAATCAGATGATTTAAGTTATATTGTGGCTATCAATCTTGGTGATGTTTTTGAGGTTGGCAGTAGTGCAGGCTTCCTTTATTCACCTCCTAGGATCCATTCTGAAATTGCTTTAAATGAAAAGAACAGTGGCTTAGTGGCGATCAGAACTTGTGTCTAGAGATAGCAGGTTTGATGCCAGGACCACCTGATATCTTGAACCAAACCCGTTAGTTAGATTTTTCTAATTTTCCAAGATGATATAATATGCCCTTTTCTGGCTAGGCAGATAGGTACAAAGTACAAATCTACCTGTTTTTACAACATCATTGCTTAAAAAAACAGTTTTCGATAGAGGTCGTAACAAAACAAACTAACAACATACATATAAATATAAGCAATACAGAAGCAGGTGTATGCTGCGGGAAAATCCAGAGGAAGTGACGTAATCTTTAACCACCTACTAGGTATAATACCTACCTATGTACTTATACATAGACACTATGTATATAATATAGAGTGGGGAACTACACAATGTTCTATAAACACGAAAGTAAGTATCTCGCGATCAATCAAGAAAAGAAGAGAAATTGCGAAATATAAAGAAAAACACTATAGTTGGTGCCACTTAAGAAGAGAATAGCGTTCATTGCCCTTTCCCTAATACCTCTTCGTACGAACTAAATCAAATAAACCATGTATCGTTTTTCATTACAAACACGTTGAAGATCACGACAGATGACGATTCAAGACCGGTTTATTGAACAGGCTTATTTTTGGTTTTCAAAATTAAGAAGTTTAATAAATGTAGGTGGGTCAATGACCGCTATTCTCATCCTGGTCCGAGCGGGCCCCACCTAGTCTTTCACCAAACGGTTGGTCGACTCTTCACGTGACCAGCCCGCTTAGCATGACCACCGAAGATCTGTCATTTTGCTGTCATTTAATCGTCAAAATGACAGATGAACAAAAGATTTGTCGATTCTTTTTCTTTTCTTCGATGGTCATGCTAAGCGGGCAGAGGGCTAACCTTTTTTGGCGATTTTTTTGTCGAGCTTTAATTCTACTTATTTCCAATTTGATTTCTGTACTTATGTACATTTATTTGTATTATTTCAAATATTAAAGTACCTACCAATTCACACAAAAAAGTCTGACAACTAGACCTAGTTGTCAGACTTTTTTGTGTGAATTGGTGAAGTAAAGATGACCATCTTTACTTGAACATTAGATAAGACAATGACGATCTTCTATACCAACTTTCACCCTCATTTCAACCGCTTTCGGCGACAACATATATATATATATATTTTGTTATTAGGATTCACCAGGCTTAATGGAAGTGCTTTTTAAAAAATTATGATGGATGAGAACTAAAAAGTATAGTTTAGTCTGTCTATGGCGATCTGTGGCATCGTAACTCATAAACGAATACACCAATTTCCATGCAGTTTCTTCGTCTTTTCAATGCTCCGTAACTCTAATATTAGATACATAATATTATGTATGTATAAATTTACAATATGCAGTAAGTAAACTAGTATATTATAAGACGCGTGTAATTACAGGAAACGGACACACTTTGACAGTTTAGTAGATGTAAACACACACACATACACACACTAACAGACATGATAAGTCACCGTGGTGACTTGTAGGGACAGCAAAACATGTTGTTGAATAGTTTTTTTGCGACTTTTTTTATTATTTGTGATTTCAAAGGTGAAAATCTGGGTTAAAGGCTTTTATTTAATCAGAGAGATCTTAGTCATGCATACAAATGAGTATATTATAATATTTGTATGACCGACAAATTTATAAGATACTAGCGGACGTCACGCGGTTTCACCCGCGTAGTTCCCGTTCCCGTAGGAGTACGGGGATAAAATATAGCCTATGTTACTCGCTGATAATGTAGCTATCCATTGCTGAAAGATTTTTTTAAATCGGTCCAGTAGTTTTTAAGTTTATTCGTTACAAACAAAAATACAAAACTTTCCTCTTTATAATATTATAGTATAGATATTGCGTGCAAAAAATATACAGTATTTGCACGTTGTACGATGTAGGGGAAATCCATGTAATGGACGAAATTCTTCTCAAAATGAGATTAGAGTAGAGTTTTCATTTTTTTGGACATCAAAAGGTCAGGAGACATTTTCAAGAATTTATCTTAAACATTGCTTTTAATTAAGGAAATTATCGTGAGAAAACCCAAACTAAAATCACTTTCATACCAAAATGTAAGACAAAGGACTTTACCTAGCTTGCCTGTTCGAAAGAGATACCGTGGCCCGGAACACAAAGGGCGATGAAGGAACATGGATAGGTTTTAGTCAGTAAAAGTCTGACACTCCCTCCTGGAGCAGGTGTGCCCAGAGCGGGAGAAGTAATTTGATGATTTCTCATCCGAAAAAAGAAAGAAAAAAAAAGGACTTTACTTAGCCGTGCGTGGGACAGTGCCAAGCCTTGTTCTGCTGACCCTACAATATTTTCCTGCTATAATGAATGCATCTAGAGCCAGCATCACTGTGATGGAGCTGACTCAACCTCGTGATAAACCAATAAAATATTACACGCAAATACCTTTGTACTATGATAATGTAAGTCTGACATTCTGCGGTTTTTATCATATTATTTTGTCATACATATACTCACGCCTTTTTCCTATGGGGGTAGACAGAAACTAAGACGTCACTTGCTGGGATATTGACAAGCTTCTTTTGTTTCGTCCACATTCATAGATATAAAGTGTATAAAAAAAATCTTAACGAAGCCGAAACGCAATTGTTCTCCCCGTCATTGCGATCATTTTTTTGTTCTACACCATACCTGGGAACCTTCGGAGATATCTGGGGTCAAAGCTCCAACTTTTCCACAAGTTTTTATTTTTTAATACGTCTTGTTTCTATTGTAATATGTTTTTACTTTAAACCCCTCCACAACCCCCGTACTATTCATTCCATCCACCAGCACAATCTTTTTGAGTACGTTACATTGAGTTTTACCGTAAAACGTGAATTTTCACCCCAAAAAAAGTAGTTTCCAAGCAATAATTAAAAAACCGGCCAAGTGCGAGTCGGACTCGCGCATGAAGGGTTCCGTACCATTATCTACACATTAGACAAAACGGCAAAAAATCACGTTTGTTGTACTGGAGCCCCCCTTAAATATTAATTTTATTCTGTTTTTAATATTTGTTGTTATAGCGGCAACAGAAATACATCATCTGTGAAAATTTCAACTGTCTAGCTGTCACGGTTCATGAGACACAGCCTGGTGACAGACAGACGGACAGACGGACAGACAGCGAAGTCTTAGTAATAGGGTTCCGTTTTTACCCTTTGGGTACGGAACCCTAAAAATGAACAGAATGCTTGGTTGACAGCTTCGTGATGAGTCTGTTTACACCCTGTATGAATGTGATGAACGAATGAATGACCTTTCTGAAGAATATCTGACATCATCGCCTGCCTCTTTGGTCTATTGGTTGCAAGCACGACTGCTGAATATGAGGTCAGTTACCCGGGTCGAGCAAAGTGTTATTGAGTTCCTCCGTCAGAAATTTCGTAGTAGCAGCCACGGAGTCTGGATTTGGGCCAGGTTGATGGCAATAGGGTCGTCCCTATTACATGGGACTTGAACATCACTGGCGAAATGTAAGTAGGTGTAGTACTAGGTGCACCTCGTATTGTATTTATGTTTTTACTACTTTTGTCTCATTTGAAACTATTTCTAGGAAATCGTACGACGACCACTGCTGGTCCTAAACCACCTCCAAGTTCCTCATCAATCGTTCCTGAGCTTACAGTATCAGCCGTCCTTTCTGTTAATGACGAAATTAGTGATTAGAAAAACCATCCGTTTTCCATATAAACACTTGGTTCTTATGGACAATAGGTACCTTACTACCATTACTCATTTACCTGATAAGCCTTCTACCTACTTACTTCCGTTAAAAGATTCCTGTCATACCAGTAATTCAACAAATCAACAGGTGGGGAATCACACACAAAGGACGCAAGTTCAAAGTATGAGATCACAAGTCTTTAACACAGTAGACTCCATAACAACTCCTATCAAATTCAGCGACCCTGGTACTTTTGAGCATTAATCTCGAAAGCAGAACTTTTCAAACTCCTATGTAAACGTTAAATCCTGGTACCTCTTAAAAACATATTCTAGATACATACATTCTCAATGTATCTTCAAGCCTTTTCCCTTGGGACAAGCAGCAACTACAGAACGCCGCCCGCTGTGACATCCTCAGTAACCTCATTTATATCACATCCTGCTTTACCCCTAACCCGTCACAATTCTTAAACAAAAGAGTCTCCTACAACTCCTACAAAATCTTGGACCCTGGTACACGCGTAGTCAAGTACTTATCATCTCCGTTGGTACATAATATGAAGACTTCTTCAGATCTTGAATTCTAATTAGATTCTAATACAGAAATGATGTAGGTACATCTCCTATAAAATCTTTAAGCCTGGTACTAATAGCCACACTTCTCTATAAAAGCTAAAGACTCCTGCTATACCTTTAACCCTGATACATTCGTGTTGCTCTAACAAAGAAGTCTCCATCACACCTCCTATAAAATCTCTGAGCCTGGTACTTTTGGCACAATGTTTTGACTGGCACTCGCCAGTGCGGAACGGTTTTTGTGCCAACCGACATCCGCCTGTCCCGATGATATGACTTACTGACGGGCACAAGGCGTGGTGTTACGAAGATTTATCGCAAGATATTTGAAAGGGAGTTTGGTCTCTTTTTTATTATTCCGGGAGAATTTAATAAGACAGTGCCTGGCCCTTCTTTTCTGGACAAAAGCTATTCTTTTGCTAAAATATGATAAAAGCCACTGGAGCTTCAAAAATCAAGATGGTACGTACCATCAGCTTGAACGAAATCTTTCCATATTTTTAACAAAATCCCGTGGACACGATGACCACATCTGTTTACCACCCGTATTGTTTTGTATTTTTTTCTTTCGACCCTTTTTTTCATTAACAAAGACAAGGGATCAGATGCTGGAATGCTATTGGTTAATGAGCGTACATAAGTGCTTCAATAGCGGCCGGATGCTGCAAACAAAGTACCTACAAGAAAATAATGATTTAAAAAAATTAAAGGATCGTTACAAAATTGTTTGCTAGTTTTTACCGTAATTATAAAAATGGCACTATTTAGATATCACTATTTAGAAATATAAAAAGTATCTACATATCAAATATAACCTCTTTTAGTTACTAAATAACAAATAAGTAAGTAAGTAAGTTACAAACTAACATTTAACTTTGTTCTTTTATAAAACGTTATAAGTGTTTTGACATTAGGATTACTTAGAAAGCTTACACTTTAGAAGTTAGGTTTTATTTAAAGGATTATAGGCTTAGTGCTGAGGTCATAAAATGTTAATGCTAAATGCGGCTTTTAATAAAAACTTGTAGATAATTCAATTTTATTCAAGCCTTTTTATTACTTAATTTAATTGCTGTATTAAGTTATTTATAAGTAATTAATTAACATGATCAATAAAAATTATCTTTGAATACTAATACCATGTATGCCTTTAAAAGTACAATCACAAAAATGTAAATGCACTTGGTTTACGCAATTAAACTCTTTAACAGTTTGTAATTAGATCTAGGACAAGTGTCTCTGATATGTGGTCAGATGTTGGATAAGACATATTTTAAGGATGCGGTGTAATCGTAACAAGACATTTTTAAATTCTCATTTAATAATATTTAAGTGTTTTTAAGGGCCTATACTATACTACCTCAAATGGCTTAGCATGATCCTCCGTTACGCCTAAAATACTGCAGCATTCATTTTGAAATAAATATATGGTAAAGTTGAGGATTAATGTTAGGTCTTAGGTTTAGCAAAAACACGATTTCAAAAAAATTTCCTGATAGAAAAAAATCCCAAAGTTACCTTCAAATCGAACAATAAACCGCTGTTATTCAAAAAGTACTTCAAATTAGATCATGAAGCTTTGCATACTAACTGAACTAACTATAAAGCAGGTCTTATGTTTTTTATTTTTTCCAAAAGACGCAAAGTTGATTTTATACAAAATAAAAACCACTCATTTCGCACTATTCGGCCGCAGTGACTGATGTAACAACCGCTTTGTAGTGCAAGCTGATTAGAACGTTATTCTAACAGTATTACAAACGAAATTTGAACCACCACAAATAGAGTTGCTAATCTGAGGTAGTATAGGCTCTTAAGCAAAAGTTCAAATGTTGGTTTGTTAGGAGCTTGACATCGAGAAGTTAAACACTTCTAATCATTTTAAAAACATAATTCATAACCCTATGGTTTTTCCGTAATCGGGTAATTTTTTATGTGTAGTTTGCCCTATCATAACACATAACATCATACCTGTAATCCCCAGAGTCTTAAGCAGAGGTGTACAGTACTTATAACAAACTGAAAACCTACTTACTTAGTATCAAATGCTCTTTTAAATCACACAAATATTATAAAGGCGGAACTTTGTATGTGTGTGTGTTTGTTACTCTTTCACGCAAAAACTACTGAACGGATTTAGATGAAATTTAGCACACAGATAGTTTATAACTTGGATAACACATAGGATACTTTTTATCCCAGTAGTAAGACCCATGGGACAATTATTGAACTTCACACGAGCAGAAGCTAGTTCCTACATAAAACAACAACAACAGCCCATAACGTCCACTGCTGGACACAAGCCTCTCCCATGATGGGAGGAATTTGCCGTAATCTCCACGCTTGGCAGGCGGATTGGAGATCGCAGTGATGAACAGAAAACGCTGCTGCCCATTCTCTGGTCTACGGAGGCGCAAGGTGTTCTGCCTCAGACATTAGTCGCCTTAAACGACACCCGTGAGTGTAATGGGTTGGTTCTATTCTACTCTGCTGGATACCACACGGCTACATAAGACTTCTAAGATTTTATTAAAGATCAAATAAATATGAAACAGAGATTTCTAAATCAACCTTGAACAAGCTACAAGTAACAGGCCTAGAACTAAGTACTTTACGATTGCTCAAAGCGATCATGAACGCTCAGAAGGACACAGATCCGCTCCGCTCAGCTCAGACCTCGCTCATTTTTCAGTGGAGCATAACTCTCCAGTGATGTAATCGTAAAAATGGTAATTTTTGATATCTTTCCTTTTAATTTTGACAAACAAATGTAATTAGGGCAGATATGGTAACGGTAAATGACGTTTTATGGTATTTGTATGGACTGTAGTTTTAGTTTTATTTCTTTTTTACGAACAATAGGCGTCGCCTGAATGAATGCCTAAATGTGTTTGCATTGATTGAGTTTTAACTCGAGCGTTTATAGATAGGCATTAATTAAGTTAACACCTAACGTTACTGCAATCAGGTATAACTTATAAGCGATGTAAGACTTGGCTATTTCAGTTGAAAGCAAGCTAAAATTTCAAAAGTGAGTTTTTATACAGATTTTTCCTAATGCAGTACTAAAGCGCTTATTACACTTTCCTGAATTTAGTCGCCTAAATTCAGTCGTTACTGAATTTGGTCAAGTATAATCAAGTAAAATAGCTTCCTGAATGCGATTATACTTGATTAAATTCAGTAACGACTGAATTCAGGCGACTAAATTCAGGAAAGTGTAACAAAAAACGCTTGTTACACTTTCCAGAATTTAGTCGCCTAAATTCAGTATGCCTAATGTGATTTAAAACTCATATCGTCAAAATACGCTTTTAGTAGTAATTGATGATAAATGAATCTAAAATCAACAATATCAATAGTTCTAAGCACTCGTCTTTGCGACAAACAAATATTTTCTTTCATTTTTCTATTCTTGTATTTGTATGGACTTTAGTTTTTACTTTTATTTCTTTTTTACGAACAACAGGCGTCGCCTGAATGAATGCCTAAATGTGTTTGCACTGGTTGAGTTTCAACTCGGGCGTTTATAGATAGGAATTCATTTAGTTGACACATAACCGTATTTACTCAAGTATAATCAAGTAAAATACTTCCTGAATGCGATTATACTTGACTAAATTCAGTAACGACTGAATTTAGGCGACTAAATTCAGGAAAGTGTAATAAGCGCTTTATGCCTAATGGGATTTTAAAACTCATGCCGTCAAAATACGCTTTTAGTAGTAATTGATGATACATGAATCTAAAATCAACAATATCAATAGTTCTAAGCATTTGTTTTTGCGACAACAAATATTTTCTTGAATTTTTTCAAGTAATCAACTAAACACTTAATTAGAACTATGTAAACGAAGTCATTAGTCAGACAAGAATCATCACAAAACATTAAATTAAATGTTTATAATTTATACAATTTTTTTCATCCATTTTACATTTGTAATGCATTCCTTTGACTCGCGATAGTAAGTAGGTAGGTACATGACAAAAACATGTTGGTTTGATAAATGGCGTCGATGTGGGTAGGCCTAAGTTTTATCAAAGTGTTATTAACTATACATAACCCTTATTACAAAGAAGATAAAGGTGAATATTCTGCAAATTAGAAGAAAAATGTTTGAATCAGCATAGATTATGTAATGTCTATAAATGTCATCATAGTAAGATTACACGATATTTCAACTAGGACGTCGTATCTTTTGTTATGTTTAAAGCCAGGGCATAATAACATCACGCCTTTAATACCCGAAGGATAGGCAGGTACCTATTAGTATGTACTTATATCCATATTTTGCTAGTTATGTTCTAAGTCCCATGTAAATACAAAAAAAAAAAATTACAACAAATTGTGCCCGTTTGATGGCAATAGGCTCGTCCCCTACGAGCCTATTGCCATCAAACGGGCACAATTTCAGACTCCGTGGCGGCTACTGAAATTCTAAATGGAAAAATATAACAACAATTTGCCCGACCCGAACCAAAAATACTGTTCTAAGCAATGATTATTAAACAGATATGTTGTGAGCGCGCAATCGTGAAGACTTAAATAAAACGGGCCAATTGGCCTGTTTTGCCTTTATTCTGCGTCACTGCGTATATGTGAGCTGGCGCTGCCCCGCGGCACACTTTTTTCGGTGGTTTTGTAGGTGTATAACATAATATATATCTGTCTATGTTAGAATATCATTGGTTCTAACTCTAAGACGTTTTGGTAACCCCCCTGGACTCGCGTGGTGAATTTCGGCCTACACCCTCGTACAGAGAGGAGACTTTTACCCCAGCAGTGGGAACAATATACGCTGATAAAATTGTAATGTAGATAAATATACCTCACATAATTGATGTTTCGCTAGTAAATTTAAATTGCATTTGCCTAAATACAATGTGGATCACTGATTAAAATGGACAATAGATATTTATCTGTTGGAATAGTTTTTGCAGTAAATTCCTACTCTAGATTGAATATACAGTAGCTATTTTACTGATGTTAAGTTCAAAAACAAGTAACCACAGGTAAAGTGGTTGTCCGTCCCGTTATGGGCAAAATAAAATTAAGTTAATTCCATTAAACTGACACTACAACTCAATTCCGACTCTATTTACATATAATTAAAGCACAATTTTAATTACTGAATCGATCACAGAGATCCAAAGATAATATTCTGTCGTTTTTTGCGAGTACAGTGCGCGTAACAAGTTTTCCAATAAAAATGTTAATAAAGTACTGTTTTTTGTGTGCGAAACTTGTTGGGTAGTGTGTGCTAAAGGAAATTTATTTATTGGCAACATTCTTAATTGCAAGGTGAGATTATACATGTTAGTTTTAAATGTAAAATTAATTTGATGTTGATCTTTTACAAAAAGTAATGCAGGTGCCTTGTGGGGCATTTAGTATAAGTAGGTTACTGTGCCTTCATTTTAGAAGTAACAAATGTGTCAATCATTATCTGCCTAGCCTTTTCCTAACTATGTTGGGGTCGGCTTCCAGTCTGACCGAAAGCAGCTGACCTCCATAAACAAGTTAGTACTGGGTAATACGATACCCCTTGGTAAGACTGATTGCCAGACTAACAAATGTGCCAATGTGAAAATTAATATGCATAACATATTAAGGCCCTTCTAACCCTAAAATTTGCAACTCTATTTGTAGTGGTTCAAACTTCGTTTGAAAAACTGTTAGAATAAAGTTCTAATCAGCTTGCACTACTAAGTCAGTCACTGCGGCCGAATAGTGCGAAATGAGTGTTTTTTTGCGATTTACAAAAAATGTATTGATTGGACTAAAAAACTAAAACACATAAAACCTGCTTTATAGTTAGTTCAGTTAGTATGCAAAGTTTTATGATCTAATTTGAAGACATTTTTGAATACCAGCGGTTTATAGTTCGATTTGGAGGTAACTTTGGATTTTTTTTCTATCGAGAAAAGTTTATGGAATCGTGTTTTTGTCACACATAGTACTTAGCATTAATCCTCAACTTTACCATATATTTATTTCAAAATTAATGCTGCAGTATTTTAGACGTAACGGAGGATCATGCTAAGCCATTTGAGGGAGTATAGGCCCTAAAGCGTAGGTACCTGTGAACCAACAGACCGACAAGTAAAAATAAAATCAAATCAAATCAAATCATTTAGTTGATTTTTGTAGATAATAAAATGATAAAAAAAAACCTTTAAAAAATCTACAACTTAGGCTTAATTTTAAAGACACTAGACTAGAGGCTCTACCACTGCTTACCCCGTCAGAATTAAAAGCGTGAAAGTAACATTAAGTAAGTACCGCGTTTTCCCTTGGCACTGGCTCGGCTGCGCAAACGCAACAAGTTTTTATCTGTCTTTCCTACCGCTACCTACTAAACCAAAAGGCGAAACGAACGCGGTGACCATGAGGTTGTGAAATACGGGACATTGATTGATGTCGAGATTGTGTGTGAAGAAATTATAAAAAGTCTAGTTTGAGTTGAGGAAAGAGCAAGGTCCAGAAATAATTTAGTTTTGTAAGTTAAGTGAATAGTTTTATCAGAGTTTGCAATCAAACTTATATGTAATTATTCTAAACCCAAAAAAAAAACTTTTGGAATAGCAAAAAATACTGCTCTTAACACGATAAAGTCTCAGTACCCATCAATCACACCGTATACATTACTGTAGGTACAACAAAAATAATGAAACTTGCTTGTTATCACAATAAATTAGTTTCAGATTCTAAAGGGCAGACAGTAACGGTAGTGTGATATGATCATCATTCGTCGCACCACAATATGAATTTTGTGTGGTGTTCTTTCTTAGCCTTCAATCGAATAGAAGAATTCTTTATACTATACTAGCGGACGTCACACGGTTTCACCCGCGTAGTCCCCATTCCCGTGGGAGTACGGAGATAAAATATAGCCTATGTTACTCAAGGTGAATGTAACTTTCTAATACTTAGTGAAAGAATTTTTGAAATCAGCGCAGTAGTTTTTGAGTTTATTCATTACAAACAAACATACAAAAATACAAATCTTTCCTCTTTATAATATTAGTGTAGACAAAGTATAAAGGACATCGAATTACAAATGGGTGCATTAACACGTGTTCACTACATCGTTCTGAACCCCTATATAGACTTTTTTTATTTGTAGCTTGAAAAAAAAACAGGAGTTTCCTATAAAAATGCAATACCTAAGTATACGGTCAAAATAGGAACGGCTGTTTTTTTAATTACCGATGAGAAATTTGATAAGTGAACAATAATAATATGAATCATTTACCTAAATAATTAAAACGGCCATAAAACGCAGTTAATATGAATTGTCACTTTGTGCCCATTTTACGAATGATTCTATTATTATTATTTAATTATTATTGTATTATCAAGTCATTAACTACATTCCTGCAGTTATTCTCTGTGCTAAGGCAACGTCAAACGCTTGCATAATAATAATAAAAAACAATCCTTTAACACTCTGTGACACATTTTCTTGCATTTCGTATTGCAAATTCGCATCTGTCAAGAAAAAAACTGTCCCACAATCATCACACCGCATTGTCACCCTACACCTTCTGTCCGTACATTACCATACAATAGGAGACACCTCACACGTCCTTGGACCCTTATCTGTTTATCATACTACCTTCCTATTTGTAATTATGAATAGAACAGTGTTTTTATGAGCCTCTCCTACTAAGGTCAGGCGCGGATTAATCACGAAAACAATTAATATTATGTTAAGTGTTAATGAATTTTGTTACACGCTTTTTGAGAGGTCAGAGGTTCTTAGAGATTATTTAGATTAGAGGACAACAATATCATCAAGCTTCTAATCCTTGTAGGATTAGATAGAGATTTGTCTTTAGTCAAAGTCAAAGATCTTTATTGTGAGACAGTGGTTACGGAATTGTTATCGTTTTTTGTGTGTGCGTTTGCACTGCTCTACCATGTTCGGCATGTTTGAACAATTTTGTATGTTTAATATTGAATCGTAGACCTAAGTTTAAGTGATATAATTATATTAACTCAAATAGACATTTTAATAAGAAGCCGAAGCCGTGTGGTATCCGGCAGAGTAGAATAGAACCAACCCTTTACACTCACGGGTGTCGTATAAGGCGACTAATGTCTGAGGCAGAACACCTTGCGCCTCCGTAGACCAGAGAATGGGCAGCAGCGTTTTCTGTTAGTCTTTCATCACTGCGATCTCCAATCCGCCTGCCAAGCGTGGAGATTACGGCAAATTCCTCCTATCATGGACATAAGCCTCTCCAGCAGTGGACGTTATGGGCTGTTGTAGTAGTAGACATTTTAATAAGAGTTATATTTTGCAACAAAGAAAAGAGAGGCTTATGTGGACGTTATAGGCTGTTGTTGGTGTTTGTTGTTGTTGTTATCTGAGTAGCTAAGCACCTAACACCAACCTCCGGACACCATGCAGGCTAAGACTCAAACCTCACGCCTGTAATAATCGAAGGGTAAGGCAGTAGTTAAATGATAAATGATGTTTATTTGCAAGTTTTACAAACACTTTTACACGTCATTTTTTTAAACTAGATGGGGCTGGTGTTTCGTACCAGACAACTCAGAACTCTAAGAAACAGCCGAAACAAACTCAGAGGTCATAGTCTCTTTTGAAGTCCAGATATAATCTTGCTCAATTCACATGAGGACTATGCAGATTAGTGTCTGAGATGGTCTTTTGAAGAAAGAACCATACAGATTTGAGTGGACCTGTCCAGTCAGTGCAAGCATTAGTCAGTTATCGTGTAGCTTGACTTATAACTCAAGGAGCTGATTAGTCCCATGAGGTATTATCTATACTAATATTATAAAGAGGTAACACCCTGAGTAACATAGGCTATATTTTATCTCCATACTCCCACGGAAACGGGAACTACGGGGGTGAAACCGCGGGACGTCCGCTAGTAACTTAATATTGACAAATGATTCAATCTCCCAATTGATCATAACATATCATTACGCCTGTAATCTTCGAAGGAATAGGCAGAGCCTAATAGTACACCCACATTTTGCCAGTTATTTATAAGTCCCATGTAATAGGGGGCGACCCTATTGCCATCAATCAGACACAAATCTAGACTCCATGGCTGCTTCTGAGAACTTCTTGAAACACCCAATAGGTAACTTCATAATTTATTTTTATGTTGGTAAGATACTGATGTAATTTTTTTTCATCGCAGGTCTCCTGTAAGGAATTTCTTATGAAATAAGCAGCACCTTTGTGCTCTTTTAGCTTAAGGCGATTACAGGAGCTAAATTATCAACTCTATTTGTGGTGGTTCAAACTTCGTTTGAAATACTGTTCGAATAAAGTTCTGATCAGCTTGCACTACAAATTGGTTGTTACGTCAGTCACTGCGGACCGAATAGTGCGAAGTCAGTGGTTATTTTGCGATTTATAAAAAATCTATTGATTGGACTAAAAAAGTAAAACACTATGATGCTAATATGTTGCTTGCAGAATTATTTGCCAGAAAATCAGAATGATCGCATGTATTTTAGTATGGTTTCTACTCGTTAAAAGAAATTTTTAGAGATAAGTTCGTGATTTTTTTCTATCGAATAAAATTTGTTGTATTATGTTTTCAAAACACTATCGTACTAAGTAACATATATCCTGAAGAATATCATATATTTTTCTGGTTTTGTTTATTGCAGTGAATCATATGCTTTTTTGCATTATAAAACTCGCGTTGAGCTCCTGTAGTCGCCTTAATGCAGTGTCCTGTTAAGTATTTTGTATGTATACTTAAATAAATATCTAAATACTGCTATTGAAACATAACTACCTCAAGAAACACTAGAGTGGGATATTCGGGAAGATTATTATATGCGTAAGGAAATTTAATAGAAAACTTTTCATAACTTTCAGGAAAACTATAAAAAAAACTAGTTCTACATTTCTTCAATTCACAGAAAATATAATAGTTTCTTACTGTCTGTCCGTCGGGTGTAATTAAAAAGTTCTCGAAACATTCAAAGTCTCATAATTAACAAGTAATTAAAACTACACAAAGTTTCTTGATTTTACTTACAAAGTTTATTTTTGAAATGGAAATACTGTCAAAGTTATTGTTTGTTTTTATATTGGTTTCTGTATCAGAGAGAATATGGCTGGCATACCTAGCATTTAATTAGTATTAATTATAACGTGTCTATTTTTAGAAAATTATTTAATGAAAACAAAACCATGAAATAAAATTGTCATCCATTATTTAGTCTCCACCAGATAAGTAAGAATTAAAGGTCATTAACCCGCATACATTTATTCAAATACGTACCTAATTCAGAAAACAGAAATAATGACATAAACTTGTCCCGAAACTACCTTTATCGTGATCCATGACTTTTTCTAGTAATAAAAAACGATTCATAATGTATTGTCGGGGTATCTACGTAGAGAAATTAAGGAAAGATCAATGACCTTTAATTCTTACTTATCTGGCGGAGACTATAGTTAATTTTCTGGTTGGCCAATTACTGTTGGCCAGTATCAACCCAAAACTTGACCGAGCGGTGGCCAAGATTAGGCCATAGACACCAGGGTCGTCCTAACGCTCTTTGGGTCGACGATATCGTCAAAGTCGCGGGAAACACCTGGATAAGGGACGCACAGGACCGGGAAGTGTGGCGGAAGAAAGGGGAGGCCTATACCCAGCGGTGGGTGATTCCGGGTGATATGATGATGATGATGATCTCAAAACTGGGCCTCTGAAATCTTCCCATGACTTCCAGTATCGTCAGTTATTCAAAAAACCGTCAGCAATGTAAAAAGCTAAACTATCATCTAAAGGGTGTGAAACACCTTTTAACGAAGCCGAAAGGCACTTGTTCTCCTCGTTATTGCGATCATTTTTTTGTACTACACCATACCTGGGAACCTTCTAGTTACGGAGATATTGGGGGTCAAAGTTCCAACTTTTTGACAAGTTTTTTTTTTTTAATAACTACCGGTTTTTAATGTAAGATTTTTACTTTAAACACCTCCACGACCCCCGCACTATTCAATCCATCCATCAGCACAATGTTTTGAGTGCGTTACATTGAGTTCTACCACAAAACATCATTTTTCCCCCAAAAAAAAAGTCGTTTCCCAGCAATAATTTTTGCGTAAAGTTACTTAGTTTGATGTACAGAATGCTTGGTTGACGGCTTCGTGATGAGGTCTTTTACACCATGTATACTGCTATATTAATCTTATAAAGAGAAAAGATTTGTTTTTTTGTTTGTGTTTGTTACGATTTAACTCTAAAACTACTCGACCGATTTAAAAAATTCTTTCACCATTAGAAAGCCACGACTTTACTCAGTAACATAGACTATATTTCATCCCCGTACTCGCACGGGAACGGGAACTACGCGGGTGAAACCGCGTGACGTCCGCTAATCATAAAAAAAAAAAAAAAAAAAAAAGGTTTATTGGCACAAAAAACCTTTGTATACAATACCAATACACATAGGTACATTGAATTTTAGAAAAAGGCTTTACAAATAGTCAAAAATTCTGCCTCCTAAACTAGGGGGACCCTGAAAATGCGCATCAATTTTCATATAAATTAGAAAAATCCCACAGTTT